>CM039639.1:12896840-13496840 GCA_022405125.1 Anthidium xuezhongi | reverse complement strand
GCTGACGTTTTTCTTCTCTTACTTTTCGGTGAAACGGGCCGTCAGACAAAAATCATACATCGCAGGACCAATTAAACATTGTGACTGCTCTTCGCAAGCTTCGAAATATCCGGCCCTATGTATTTTTTATATTAAAAGTTGTGAACATCCAAATTACACTACTTAATTTAATCCAATCTCCGGTTTCAATATTAAAGCGTTTATTTCTCTTGGCCGTGGAGTATTAAATTACTGTATAATATTTAAAAATACCAAAGTACTAGAATGTTTTAAGAAAGTAGTACAGTATAATCTTGACACCCATATGACACCCAATGACACCCATAACTTTTGAGTTGATGAATTCCTAAACTTGAAACCAATATTTTTGTACTCGTCGAATACTATCAAAATATATAAGGTGGACCAATAGTCGGGGTACAAACGAGGTTAGGAAGTTTGTACAACTCAAAATAAGGCGAGAGTCAAGAATTACAGAATTGCTGAACTTGAAAATTCTTGAAAATGCTTGCAAACAAATTTTATTTATGATGAGGTAGATAATAATTAAAATAACTCTTTTGTTAATTTAACAATTAATGTATATTCAGCATACTTGAAATAGTGTTGGTAACTTCGAATATCGAAGTATTTAAAAAATATTAACATTATCTAATTTGTAACACCGCAAATAATAGATGTAAATGATCCATTAATCAATAAAATTGATAAAGTCATCATTTTTATATTTTCTCGACAAAATATAACTTGTTAAAATATGTAGAAACTTTAAAGTAAATGATTTAATTTATTTATCTAGATATTAATTCCATAGTTTTGTACTAGTTTTTGAGAACACAACAAAGTGTGACACGAAATTTTACGTTTTAACGTCATGTTGCTAATTTGGAATACGAAGGAATATCCATAGATTGTAATTTGAGATATTTCAAAATGAATGTAAATGACAAAATTTCAGTATTTACGGCAAATACAGATGCAAAGAGTGTGCAGCATTTCATATACAGCAGATACATTATGAATGTACTGGTTCTGATTTCAGAAATTAACTTTGTGCCCACTGAAAATCAATTGTAATACAGGAAATTGATTTTCATTCCAGATGATTATTCTTATGCTGTGATCTTTCTTCCTAATTAGATCATAAGAGAAAATAATATCGATATCAACTCGGTTTTTTATTTTTACAGAGTAAAAATAAATTGCGATACCAGTATTTCAAATTACTTGCACCTTAACAAAGTTACGGTGCATCATTTTATTTGGATCAGAGTTTGGAACATTTGTTGGTTTTCGCTAATACTAAGAATTTCAAATATAAACATTTATTAATTTCTTTGATATTACACCTATAATTTTGTATTCGTCTTAAATAAATTCTTATTTCAAATATGCTGTACTTCCTTTACTACTAAAATATGCTATAAGTTATTGTTCTTCACGAAATTGTTCACATATTAATATATGTACAGTATTTAGTCACAAGTGTAATGAATACTTGTATAAATAAGAATTTTACATTTTAACCATATTAATCATTGCATTTATTAATTTATGATATATATTAATTGTTAAATTACCTAACAAGTGATGTATTTTTCTTGAAAATGAAGCCTCTTTAACTTTGTTATTCTTGATGTTCGTTGCATTTTGAGACATACTAATTACTATTTTATACTATTTTTCTGTAACAGCTAAACTTGTGACTAAACAGCTATTAATGAAAATATTATCCTTTTTTATTTATTGGATATATATTATAGGATAATGAATTATTTGAATAAATATTTATAGTTAAATATTTCTGTTACCACAAGAAGTAGTAGTTGGATAAATAATTTAATAATAATGATATTTCAGTTGCCGTAAAAATAAAAGCATACGTTTTCAGTTTAAAATAGGTTCGATAATAAAAATGAGAAGAAAGATTTAAAGTAATTAATTAGGGACAAAAATAAGAAAATAAGGATTTCAAATAATTCATTATTGCTTAATAATTACTGATTTAAAAAAATAAAATTTAAACCTAATAAATTTTAAGGATAGAGAAACTAACATAGAGCATTTTTCTTTATATTACACTATGCGATAAAAACAAAAGATGGGGGGTAATAAGATCAATTTTCTTAGTGATAGTGTATCCTCGAACCACTAGCTGGTTGCAAATGTAAAGGGGATGCAACAATTGCATCCCTGTTCATCCGGGCACATTGTTCAATTAGCATTAAATAAACACTCACCATCGCTGCGCTGTGCGATGCCCCTCTTGTCGCCCTTTCCCATATTATCTTCTCCTTCTGTCCTCTAATATGAGATACTCTTTCCTGTTCTCCTGCCTGAAATTCAATTTCAAAGTGTATTCGATTAGTTTCCACGTTCGCGCGAACTTAAGCTTTTCTGCTCTCTGTCACGCTGTTACTATTATCACCTTTTACGTTATTTTTATTACACGATTATCCGCGTAAATATTTTCAAAAACTACGCGGTTTGACAGTTTGTCGATACGTCTTACTTTTCTCGACAAAGTCGTCGTTATTACAGTAACAGTGTTTCATGAGCCATTAAGTTCAATAAGTTTATGTATATGCAAATGTGACACGATAATGATAATTTACTGTTTTTGTATTACAATTCTTATTACATGTTATTTACGAGGGAGAACGCAGAGACGGAGATAGTTTTTTATTATCTGGAGTTTACATACTATATAATTTATATATTTCTTTCTAATCCAATATTAAATCAATTTCCTGATAAATTTTGTAGTTCTAAAAATGAAATGTTATAATATTAAAATAGAGATACAATATTTTACCATTTTCGAAAGTGGGGAAAATTTGAATTGTAGAAGCATCACGTATATTTTAAAAAAAATGCAACTGAAATCGAGTATCTATTATTTTTTCAAATAAAACCGCATTCTTAGGTTTACGCAAAAGAAATATCTTTGCTTGTGTTTTATAAAGTTTCAAGTATGTTTATCTTTATGGCCAATCAATTTTATTACCGATCTTATCAGTGGGCGTCAAAATCGTAAAATTTCAGAGAAAATAACTTCCTCCCTGAAGCGTGTCATCCAACACCGGACCTTCCGATTTACAGGTCCGTAGTAAGTAATAATTTCCGGCATCGGTGATTGATAATGACGCACACAGTATCGATTTCCGATTGGCGCATGTCGAACGTCCAGACGCTTTCAATTTTCAGCTTGTAACACTTTGAAACTGGGACACCCGGTATATCGTCTTTGATTACAAACTAAGTTGACTACAACGTCTAACGTCTAACTTTTTAACTATTTAATTGTTTCAACGTAAAAAACAAATGCTTATTTTTCCTTACAAAATGAATATAACTCATATTTTTCAATCGATCGAAATAAGAAATAGGGGAGAGTCGGTATTTATTTATACATTTCTTGAGCCGAAGCGAACGTCCTTTCTTCTGCCTCAATCGTCAAAAGTCAACGTCTTTCCGGAACACACCGTATATGTATATTGAATTAATTTTTTAATTGGCTATAACGTTACACTGAATAAAATAAATGTATAGTAACGATAAATAAATCACTTTTTCCAATAAAACCTGTTGAAACTGTATTGCAGGAGTACCGTGTTATAAGGATTCCTGAATTGAAATGATCATTATTATTTCGTATTACACATTTGTAAAAACAGTTGTTACATTTGTTATGCTATACAATTATTTTTCTTTTTTTTTTCAGTAGAATAAATGACTACTACGGGAAAAAGTAAATAATAAACTAAAAATAATTAAATGTTTATAAATACCATGTAGTTATATTTTTAATATCCCATATTTTAATTAAGCGTATTAAACAAAAATAACATAAAATTCGTATTAGAAATATATTAGAAATTTATTTACCAGGATTGTTTCCGTTTTGCATATTAGAATCATTTTGTAATATTTATAATAAAAACAAGCTATTATTTGTATACAAATTTAATTGTAATTTTAACAATTCCATTGTTACAAATAAGCATATTTAAGTTTTAACTAAAACCGTGATAAATTCAACAATTCGGTGATTCACCCTATAAAAATATGAAACGAGATGAAAGGAAGATAAAAAATGAGCGAAGTTTCCAAATGGGAAGAAATAAAATACAGTGATGGTAAAACATCAGACGTACAAGTTGGAAACATGTGCCAAAGTACAGCAGTGAGAAAAAAAGTGCATCAAGTGTGCTAAAGGCGAAAGGGAATGTCGTGGCACAACCAATTAGTATAATGAACACACGAAATGTGATACGAAGGGCATAAAGTACCCCTGCTTATTGGCGTGACGGCTGATGGAATTTTTTAAAAACCTAATTTAACTAGTCTTTAACCCTTTTAAGTCGGAGGTCATACATCCACGTCCCTAAAGTTTGGTATTTTTTTTCCTAAAACATGTTCCAACGATGTTCAAACTATATTTCTAATCTTGTTTCGACTCGATATCACTGTTGTTTCTTTGACAGTAGTTGCCTAAAAATTGAATTGGGCCTGAGTGACAATTCACACTAGAACTATAACGTCCATATTACATGAAAAGGGAACGAAAATTTGATTTGTGCCACATATGACACACCTTGTGGTTAGGGGTTAACATTTCTGTGGTCTTTCTACCTCTTTTCTGCACTTTCTACCAGGGGCGAATTCAGAAACCTTGCTTGAATGGAACGAAATTCTTTAATATAGTATATTTTTGAATATTATTGATACTTTCATTCGATAACTCAGATAATAAAATTCACATTCTTTTAAAAGGTAGCAAAAAGGCTAAGGTACTAGCAATATTGACATTTATATTAGTATCATTAAAATGGCTATAAAAGCTTAATTGTTTAATAAAGAAGTTGCTATAAAAAACAAGTTTACTTTGTAATATAATCTCTTTTAATTTCATAACTTTTGAATGTATCTCGTCGCTTCTTTCCCCTTGATAAAAAGTTTTTTTTAATTAAGGAATTCTTCTATCGTAAATTATTTTTCTTTTTTCCTTATTCTGTTAATAATTTTAGTTTTTATTTTAATGCTTCTGTACGTTTCTTTTTAAAGGCAACATTATTTTTAGTTTAAAAAATACATTATTTTGAAATTATAATGTAATGATAAATTACGTTATAAACAGCTTTAGATTTTAATGTAATAAATATATATTTATATTTTAAAATTATAACATTAAAAATTCATTGTCATGTTCGCTAAATTTTTGTGAAGAATATTAAAAAGGTTTCCTTTTACTCTGTTGTTAATAATATAGAAACGTGAGTAACGTTTATATGAAATTGAAATATTTCATTACACTTCGTGCATACAAAATATCGTTTCTCTGAAATTTAAACTTCGTGGGATGATTTCACTATTTAATAATCAACTGATACAGAATTTTTTATAATACATACACGTTGGTTGCTAATAATATTCATAATTGGTTATTTAAACTGTACCCTTCGAGGCTATGAATAACTGGGACTTTTAAATAAAATAATTTTTATAAAAAAATATAGCCAACTTCGAAAAGCACTAAAATGTATGAAATAATTTCTACTTAATTTATATGAATACTTACCAGCTCTTCGACAAATTGAGTAAAAAATTAGATAGTATATTAAATACAATACAATCTTTTTGGAGACGGTGCAAAATTATAAATTTATATTTTATAAATATTTAATATTTAATAAATATTTTTTTCGAAGTCAGTTAATGAAAACTCGGTGAAAAAATGATTTATCATTTAAATGAGCTAATTAAAATTAAGAGATTTCAACTTTGGATTACAAAATTCAGAAGTGAAAATTTTTCATTGGAAAGTGTACCAAGAATGCTATAATTATATAAAGAAAAACATAAAGAATTTTTGTTTGAATTCTTGTAAATGTTTGCAAGAATTTGATTTCTTACTTAACTTTACAAAATAACTTTTCATATGCGCTAACCTAATATTTGATAAAATTAATTTCCTCGTTCAGCTTTGTAGATTAAAATACCTAAAGTGCTGAAAAGTTTTTATCCTAACACCTGTTACTACCATTAATAAATAATATCGTTCGATTAATAAAATATCCGATGTGATCAGACAATCCAGCACTCGTTAACGTTTCGCCTGGGGGTCTTTTTATGTTCATCGTGAAAAAGCTGTGTCAATTCGTCTTTCGGTTAAGCCACGGTTAGGTACGGTCTCAAAGGGTGTATCGGGTCATTGAAGGGAGGCAAAGGGACGCAATCAGCGTTCCACGGGTCGGTTTGATAGAAAGGGTGTGCGAATTTCCGCGTGGCAATCGCGTCCATTGAAAACAAGGCGCAAAAGCGATCAAGTCGCTTTCGATCCTCGGGAATTTCACGATAATTCCATCGTTTGAAACGTGCCGCACGCCAAAACAGATTTAGACTGCACCTGTGCACTTCTGTACCTGGCCGTATAAAAGGGATGCAGTGGAAACTGTGCCCGTGCCTATCTCCATAGGGTGTTCCAACTAAAACGTCCTAAGCACGCAAATAAATTGTTTACGTCAAAGTTATAAATTATTTGTTGTTCCATAATTGTTGTAGAGGGTGTTGGAACTTTCATGCCGAAATCTACAGAACATCAAGGTAAAATTATTGTCTCTACTTAGGTTTTTATTTAACAAGACATGTCAGTTCCTTATTCAAATTTTGTTCAGGCTACATCCATGTCACTTAAAATAGCCGCTTATTGAATTTTTCATTGCAAATTCATCACATTTACCAAACCTGGTGGTGATTATATATGTATAATCGGCAATTATACATAATCACCGGATTAATCGCATTTACCGTAACGTATATACGAATTATTGTTTCCAAATCAAATGATTATTAAAGTCTGTAATTCCAACCGTTACCATAAACGGCACAAACTTCCCGGATAACTCAATACACTCCTCAAATATCTTTGATACCACTTTTTCGTAATTAAATAGATCTTTTTCAGTATTATCTGTCATGATGTGCAAATTTGAATATTAAATCATTTCAATTTTATTACAGGATGAGTCATTTAAATAAATCCAAATATCTTCGACAGTACTTCCTATATAAAAAAAATATTTTAAATAAAGGTTGCACGGTTTTTGGGGGGAAATAATTTGATACACAAAAATTTTTTATAAATGTGTATGTGGAATGTTATATTTTTTAATACTTTGGTTGATCCAACTTGCCATCCTCTATAAAAAAAAAGGTATTAAACTAAATATGTTGAAAAATCATTTGTCAAGGAGATATTTTCATTTTAATACTACCATAATGTTGTTTCAATTTAAATATTTTTTAAATTTGGATTTCTTGATATTGCTAATAACATAAATAGACAATTTTGCAACAGCCTGTACCATTTCTGGAACATTTGTTTATCAGTAAACGTTAAATTTACAAAACCTAAGTAACCTACTTAACGTTTACGAAATAAGAAATTAGATTTTTATTTATTTAAAGAAAGATCTTATCATTGTGGTTATAGTGACATTTAGGCTCAATACCGGTATTCTGATTTAGGCGACAGCAGTTACGATAGTAAGTACCTGTTAACAAAATGAAAAACGTTTTCGTGATAAAAAGGAAACCTATAAACTTGCCATATATGCTTGAACAAAAAAAGGAATGCAGGCTGCCAACATATCCGGCAATTTACCGAATAGAAACGAGGAAAGAATAGCTTTTCAGTTTACTGTCTCCGATATTCAACGATGGCTTTTCATTTTTCTGAATAGCTAATAACGCGTCCGGTATACATTGTATATTGCACATCAAGTATTCATTATATTAAAAGAATACAGAAAATTTTACCATCTGCATTACTGACTTCGAAATTGCACCGTTACAGCACCCTTCCTAAATAAAATGCTACAATTTTAATAATTAAAGGGATACCGTACCATGGTTACCTTTAAAGTGTTTATTTTCCAATAATTATTAAGTACAATAGTGAATGTCAGGCAATATCTTATTTATTGAATTTATAAAATGGTGGAGCTGTGTAACATTGTTTAACGTCAAATCCATCGAAACTTCATTAGCTGACACCCGGTAGAACTTTGAAACTATTTATCTCCTCAATTCTACATTTTTGTGTATTATTTCTAATAACGTAGCTTACAATTTTTCCGATATCTTAATTTATTGAATTTGTATAAATATTTGAAGTCAAATATTCCCAGGAAAAAAAGCTTTTTGTTAAACAACCATCATTTTCTTATTTCTCAAAATTATTAAAAATGTCGTTAACTACATTAAAGAAAATCTATTCCTGCTTTTTTTACATTTCAGTTGCTTTTTATACCGGCTGTTAATTAAGAAAGTGACAATGACGATAATTGGAATCAATGTTGCACAACTCCCTCGTCTTACAACCTGAATAAATAAAAAGAAAATGGAGGTAAAATTAACACTGTCTAACATTCTCTAAAAAGATTCTACTATTTTACTTAATAATTACACGAAAATAATCTTTCCTGAGATTATATGGTAGGGGGCCCCTTCAAATTGTGGACACTCTCCACGGCCCGTCATCCGAGGGTTTAATCTGTAAGGGTTAGTTTCGATCGAGACGAGTTTTAATGCGCCACAACAATCTTAAAGGTACAGTTTTAATGTAAAAAAAGGTATCTTTGAAATGAAATTCACGCAACGACATAGAGAAATGGCGATTATATATTCTTTTTTATAACATTCGAAAGTACGCTTTAAAATCATTTAAACTAACCATCGAAATAAAAAGCAATAAGAGCTTTTGAACTAAAATTCCGAACTAAACCCGACATAATTAAAATATTGTTTTAAATAATACATTTGATTTCGTTGTTATTTATAAACTTTGATCATTTCTGAAATTTCATTGTTTAAATTATTACTGAAGATAACGTATTATATCATTTGGATTAATTATTTAAAATAATTATGGAATGAAATATCATGCTCTTTGAAATCGTATTTGAAACAAATTTGTTGAAAATAAATCATTATAAAACTTTGGATGATTATTTCTTTCATCTTTAAATTAAAATAAACAGAAGGGAATGTTTCATTATTTAAAATTGTTATTATTTTTAAAAAATCGATATTATTTAATTCTTCAAATAATTGCAGTGAATTTCGCGTCAAATCATTATTTCTAATTTTATTTCGAACACGAGTGCTATTTTCCATTGTTGCGAGCATAATTTGAATACTACACTTTTCCTTTACGCTATCGATTTATTCTTGTGCCTTTCGTAAAACGAATAGCAAGGCACTCGTGTACAATTAAACCGAACTCAATCGTTAGAACTGAATAATTGATGGAATTGTAAAAACTGTGTGTACAATAAAAATCTACAGATTACAGCTGGTAATAGGGCGATTATTTAAAAAAAAATCTTTTCAATTTACGGATACTTGAACTCCTAAAATCTCCTTTTATAAATATGAATTTGACAACAGCGCAGTAGAATTGCACGAAAGTAGAAATTTACCTGATTTAAAGAAGGTAAAACAACCATCGAATTTTGATTTCCAAAATTTAGAATTATTGAGAATGTTACAATAACGTGATAATGAAATTAGTTAACCGTTAGCAAGAAATATAAAGAATTACACGAAAGTTGTTTTAGGTAAATGTATACCGTGTACATTTGTTAAATTCCATCTAAAGCGATTACATTTGGTATCCACCTGAAGCGAAGAAGCGACTGGATCCAACGTGTAATTTTCACGAACGCTTGCCCAGTTGAACAGCGTTCGAAAGAGTGGCATAAACCGACACAAACATACGCTTACCTTTATCCTGGGGGACCATTGGTCAGGGGCGTGTCATCGAGATTCGGTAATTTCCCACACAACACGTTTATTTCGCGCGAAAAAAGCTAACGACCGGTCGTCGAATCAAACGTAAAGTAATAATCACACCGCCAGCTACCCCCCTGAATCAAGATTTTCAGATATCAACTGGTTACACGACCGACCCCTGTGCTACCCCGTTCGTAACCGCGTGCATCTCGTCAATCGGTCATTATGACTGATCGTTCTCGTTCGAATCGAGTCGGTTTACGACTGCCCTATCAAATGTATATGTCTGTTGCCATTTTGAATATTGCGTCCCGCAGGATGTCCAGAGGTGAACGCGTTTCGGGACCGGCACCGACTAAACTCCTGTACACTGGCAACCCGTAGGACAATCCACTTTTGGCTCCTGCGCCTGCTGCCTTTTCTTTCAGCGACCCCACTCGTTTCCTGCTACAATTTCAACCTTTATTCACTGCTGATATTGCAGTTAACCTATGGATTCGCAACGGTGAAAAATCTGTCCTTTTTATAGAAGCACCTTTTATTATAAACGGAAATATAAATGTAAATAAGTACTTGCTTATATGTATTATTATAAATATTAACACCATAACTGTTAACTTAAAGTAAATAGATAGTAAAAAAGATGCATGATATAGACTCCTAGTTTTAAATTAAAACGCATGGAATTTTGAAAAGAAATTTATGTCATCGGCAGTGAAAAGCAATTATCCCTTCATACGACGGTAGATATACTTTTCCGCCATTGGTCAGATGGCGCGAGCAGTGCTGTTTCAATCTGCTGGTGTAGTCATCAATAAAGATTTACGTATATGCATACTTTTGCGAGTAGAGTGTCGAGCGTTATAGACTTTCCTAAAGAAAATGGCGATGTAGGGATAAGAAGACCACTGTTCATCTTATACTCGAAAATTATTAGGTATTTGTGGATTTTCACGATAGTTAACTTAGCCCATCGCCCACAATTAAGTTATTAATTTAGTAGTTTAGGGGTAAAGTAACATTAATAGATACTTGTGAATAATGTTTAAATTAGTAATTCAGGTAACATAAATAATTTAGGAATTATTAATTCTGTAGTTCAGCGTTAAGATCAGGTAATTCAAGAATTTAGCAATTACTATTGGTAATTGAATCAGCTTGCCTTGGAGCAATTACTAAATTGCATAACCCTGGCATAACTCGAATTTAACGCCTAGTAATTCTCGAATATTAATCTCTATTAGTAATATTGTTAATAATTATGCAATAATGTTAAGTAGAATAATAAGGGATGAGTGATAGGGATAGCTTCTTTCACGACGCCATTTTCTCTAGAGAAACCTACAACGCTCAACCGTATACGATAAATTAGTAAAATCCAATTACTCGGATCACCGAACAGTTAGGATAATTAAACATGCACGTATTTATCTAGTTTATAACGATAGAAATTAAGTCTAAAATTACTTACTGAATGCAGAAAAATTATTGCTATAATTTTAATGTTGCGACGGTTCACCTTAGAAGGTTGTGGTGTATTTGTTGGAATCTGTCCTACATTTTAATTTTTACAAAAAACTGCACAAATATATACAGAATGTTTAATTACGTTAAACTAGGCGTAAAATATATATAACACTTGTAAAATGGACGATGACTGAACCAAATATAAAATTATTATATTAACTTAAACTACTTAGGAACCTCAGTTTATCGCTTTGTAAATAATTATAATATCAATCGCAAATAGCGTTCTAACGTATAAAACATAAAAATATATCACATTTTTAAGAATACTTTTAAAATACGTGTCTTTTAATGTATAGCAGAAAATATTCTTTTTTTATAATTTTAGTATTTGTTATTAAAATTTTCTTCATTGGGTCCTTATAAACGTTGAAGCTTTGCATACAGACTCTTATTTTGTCAACAGCAAGAAAATAATAGTAATTCACAAAATATAGGATAAAAGTAATACTAAAAATACCAAAACATTAAAATACATGAAATAATGCTAAGTATCATAATACAAAAGATGGCGATATCTAGCAAACTGAATAAAAATTCCGACTTTTACCTGACTTCATTGTGGCATAAGCTATCCTCGACTGTTTGCTTCCACAGTTAAAAGAACAAAGGAGACAGTTATAGCATAACTGTTTTGGATTCTAGGCAATGGAAACATAACAAGAGAATATATTAATAACAGTTACGATATTTCTGTTCAAAAATACTGGAGGGAAATATTTTAATCAGAAAAATATCACAAATACTTTGATAAAAGTTTTATAATAAAGAACAGAAAAAAGAAAAAGATTTAATCAAGGTTGAATTAAAAGGGTGTAGGGGAAGGGTGATCACTCCTATAATTAACAATTTAGCGTTTATATCCAATTTTAATAATGTAAGTATAATATTTAATATCATTTCTCTCATTTTATGGAAAAAATTATTCAGTCACACATACTGCAGTTGCTTTCTTTTCTATAATGCATACATAATTTATGTAAATGTAATTATTTGGGTTGCTAGATAAAAATATAAAAATTCAGGTTTACAAACGCTCTCTGTAAGCAAAGTTTCTGGATTTAATCCTGAGGGTTTCTTTTGCTTTGATCGTTCTGTGTTTATTTTTACTCGCTACCTGTGTTTATGTTCACTGCTGTTGACAAACCTCAAGAAATGTAAACAGGAATCAGAAATTACACAATATGAGCGACAGTCTAGTCTCAGCCGCTTCGCTTGTACTGGATTTTTATTGCATCTGCCGCACTTGTAAAAACCAATCAAAGCTGATTAGGCTAAAATTTTGTAAATATTTTACATATAAATAATGTTTGATATAAGTACTTTTGAAAATTGAAGAATAAAACTCAGTATTGTATGAAACATGTTTTATTGCTGTAACGTCACTCCCTACATTACCGACAGATCGTAAGATGAGATTACAGTATTGGTTAAAATAGAACAGGTAGACTGAGCCCTCTTCCGGACTTCCAGAGATCTTTTTGAAGATCTGGTAAGATTATTGACACTCAAAACATCTATACTTTTCACATTTTCTGTTTTTATCCACATTTAGTGCCTTCAGAGATTACGTAAGAAAATATTTAAAACAGGTATGATTGTATATATAGGTATTTAAAAATGTTTTCAATACCATACATTGCATTTTATGAGTATATTTGGGTTAAATTTAAATCAGTCATCGTAACGAACGCGATCGTTCCTATTTTGAATAATACCCTCTTTTTATCTTGCAGTTTATTTGTAGTTGCATTGAGAAATTGGAGAAAAGTAAAGAGAAAATCCTGAAAACTATGTGTCGTTAAAGCAGGGAATGACATTATAGTAGTAAAACGTTTTTTGAAAAATTATACAGAACTAGTGTAAGAACCGGAAATGAAAAGTAGCTGAGACGATTTTCTACAACAATTTCATTTGTAAAAATGTCGTTTTTGAGTCATCAAGGAAAAACACTGACCAATCAGAGTGCGTCTATAGCGCGCGCTCAGGAGCGTGTAGCTTCGATCCGTAACGTTTGAGGTAGGTCATAAACAAGCCCGTCGGTAAAACAGGAAGCGTTAAACATAAGTAATATTGAACATTAAAAATGAAAAAAATGATATAAAATTAATCGTACCCCAGAATGAAGGGAATGACTGAAATACTGGATATTCCGACAGAAAGAATAAATACAAACTGCATATAATACTCTTTGATATTATTAAATATCAAAAATTTAAAAATTGTCTATGTTGAATGTTAAATAAAGATTTTCTTCATTAATTACAAATAAGACGAATTCCTTGTGCGAATTAGAAATCATTCGGTTACTCGTATTCACACTTGAAGATCTGAGAGTATGTTAATGATACAGTAGCAATGTTTTACATTTACTACTTGATCGACCTCGTTTTGCCTCGTGTACTTCCTAAAATCATTGTTCTGAAACGTGGAGCGTGCAATAGAGGAGCTAATAAAAATGAGATTTTGGGCAATGTCGGTATTTCAGATTGTTTGACATGAAAGTCCATAAGATTATTGGTGTATGTATACAGGATGATCCATCAGAGTTGAAAATGGAGGATAGCTGAGACGATTCTGAATAACAATTTCCTTTGCAAGAATGTTGGATGGGGCTTCGTTTCTGAATTATTAACAAAAAACATCGACCAATCAAAGCACATGCTTAGCAGCAAAAGCGTTGTCCTCCACTGTGTTGGTAAATTAGAAACCGTTAAACACAAGTAGTATCGAAAGGGTATTATGAAAAAACGTTAAGAATGATATTAAATTAGTCGACTCTGAAGAATAAAGAAAAACAATCGAATTATTCCATATTCCGGCGAAATGAATCAATCGAAGTTGTTTAATATTTTCCGCTTCTTTAAATTAAACAAATTTTGAAAATCGCTTACGTTAAATCTTAAAAAGTACAGACAGAATTTAAATCGCTGAATTGTGAAATTTCTTAAATAATGGAAAGAAATTGTTCCCTAAATGAACCGATTGTGATATCTGTCAAAATTGCGTCGATCTTAGTTTTTCAAATAGATTTTTCCATCGTTAAACGGAACAGGTTTCAAGGAGTCATTCAAATGAAACCACCGCCAAGTAAAAACCCGCGGAAGCAGTTCGCAGTCGACGGGTATTTTAGCCATTGATAAATAAACCTTGTGAAGTTGATAAGATATCAGTAAAAACCGAAATATTAAGTAAACGAGAACCTTGTAAATTCGGTAAAAGTAATAATTTTCATTTTTGCCGTTATTAAAGGGCACAGATAAGTCGATAATTCAGGATACTACCCGTGGATTTTAAGTAAAATACCTGAGTAAAATATCGACTGTTTACTTCAAAATAACGTCTGCAACTGTTTATTCCGTCGTTTACCATCAGGGTTGAAAATGCGGCAAAGCCATAAAGATGCCGACAGAGGGTGTAAGTAGCACTCTTTTCAAAGCACGAGTAGAAAATTGAAAAGATATCAAAATAAGACATAAGTGACACTGTCAACTTACTAAATTAATCCTTTGACTGCAAAAGGCGTGTATATACATCCTTACATATTTATTAATGCAGGTATACACGATCAGTAAATTGTATGGTTTTAAATAATTTGAACGTAACTTTAACACAGACTGCCACGCTGTAGCTACTAAAAAATTTATTTGGTAATAATCTCATTTTTGACAAACTTTATATTCTGTTTTAACAATATTTTGATATTTCTATTATTTATCATTTTGATAGGAATAATCAAATAGGATTATTTTCAAACGACCGTTTCTAATGGAAATTCAAGTGTCACCCATATATGGTTGATGTGGCCGTCAAAGTGTTAAATTTGATTTAAACAAACAAATTTTTGTTAATTTATTGTCAGACTATATTAACGTAATGTTAAATATATCGCTTTTATTAAAGCTGTAAACCTTACGATTTTTGTGCTACAGAAATTGATAAACTTACAAAAAAACATTGATTCGAATGAAATAAATAATCGTACAGTTTGGCAGCGTAGAACGTTTTATAAGTGAATGATTACGATTGCAGCAGACAGAACGTTTCTTAATTTCCAAGCGAACCCTGATTTTTCTGCTAAACATTGTAAGAACAGGCACGAGACAAAACAGACGGAAGATCGTTGGTCGGGCCGGTTCATAATTCATAGCTCGTTATGACTCGTGAACGAAATAGCCGACAGAGTTTCAACCGCCTCAACCCCTCAGACCCCTTATGCATATTGATACTTTCCACAGAAGTGAAGATGAGATACGTTTTCTCAAGTATTTGAACGTTTTCGTTGCTCCGTCAAAATATTTGCTTACCTTTCCGTTTTGCTATCATTACACATACTTTACAGGTGTTCGTACCGCTCGTAATTTGCCTTCCTCTTGTTCCTCATCCTCCTTCCCCCCCGTCGGAAAATATTTCTTTTATTTCAACCACCTGTTTGTCTGTCTGATCACTTATAGTTGGAGATTCTTAATCATTGGTAAAGTATAGAGAATTTGGACAAAATACGAACATTAATTCTTACTTGTCAAAAGAAGTAAACGATGTAATAGGTCGATTATTCAGAAGTTGTTATTAAAGGAGTATTAAAAGAATATTTATATTATTTTTAAACTTCTAGGTTTCTAAAAGATCTTCCAAATCTTTTAACTTCTTTAGAATATTCTTATTGTAATATAAGGATTTTTTGTTGATGTTAATAAAATTTAATTTCATTTAATAATATAACATCCCAAGGCTTCTAAGTTTTGAAAAGCTTAATATTTCGAGATTGCTATGTTTCTAATTCTCTAAGTTCTTACAAGTAGAATATTTTTAAGTTTACACGAATATCATTTTTTTAAATTTCTTCAAATGTAATTTCTATATTTCTAAATATATATTATCTCGAGCGTTCCACATTTCTAAAACTACAATATTTCGTTTTGAAAAGTATAGTATTATGAGGTTTCGTATTCTTGTAAAACTGTAATATGTCTACGATTTTAAGTTACAAAAGATATAATATTCTTAAGTTTCTAAAATGAAATGTTTCTAAATTTCAAAGAATCTAGTATCCCAACATGTTTTAATTCCTAAAAGTGTAATATTTTAAGGTTTCTACATTTCTAACAATTAATTATTACGAAACTACAACAATATTTCTTAATAATTTCCAAATGAAAACTGTCATCAGCAATTAATCGTATAATTGATAAATTATTCAGTACCACTAAAATAAATGAAGTTTTCCAATAAATGTTTATTTTCGAAGTATGAATAACATATCATTATAAATAAAATAGTATAGCATTAGTAATAATTATTCTATTTAAATGATACTTGCAAAGAAACTTGGAAAAAAAATTACCTGAAAATTTTCTTAAATCTCTTCAGAGAAGACAATCAGATGCAATAGATTAAAACAGTAGTACTATTGTAATTCCTAATAAAGTTTTACAATAAATAAAAACGATCTCCTGGATTACATACGCATCAGGTAAAGAGACATTGAAATTATAGGAAAACTTCCAAAATTTACTTTGAATTACTGTTTTAATAACATTATTTTTCTAAGAAAAAAGTTTTATAAACATAACAGATACAGTAATTTTATTTTCGCTTCCTGCCAACCAGTATTTTTACAGTTTGTACGATATAAATATTTACAACAAAAAGAAACACAAATGACGTAATGAACTTTCATTTAAATCCTACATTTATATTTTTCTCTTTAAGTATACAAATAACAATTTCCCCTTAGTAAAACTTTATCAGAAAACGCGACGATTCTATTCTTGCTCGCGTCGGCCAGGAAATTGAAAGAACAGATGAAAACGGAAACGGAGAACAATTAAATGGCCCCTCAAACAGTGTCATCAGTTACCAGGGTAATAGTTAATTTCATTGCAATAGTAGCACGTTATCAGCAGTGAAAAACGAGAAAACTCTAGCTGGAAGCTGGACTGGCTGGTGGCCTCTAATTGTTCCGAAACGGAAGAGGATCGCCGCTAGCAGATTAGAATAAAGTCTGCTCCAAACACAATGCAATTTTCCCCTTTGGCCTCTACCAGATTGTAACAAGAAAGAAAATCTTCCTGGATATTTGATGCAGCGAATGAAAAAACTTTGTTGGGGTTCCTGTGAAAATTTAATTAACACGTCGAGTGCTACGTGAATCGTCGATGATGCACGATGTTGAGCAAAGGCACCTGTTTCGGTAAGCAAAAGGAGGAGAACAACTTTTAATCTTTTACATACTATACCAGTTACTTTCGACAGATTACCTTTTTCGAAAAAATGTCACTATAGTGGCTCACTTGTTTGTTTCGCGTTAAAATCAGTTTATGCCAGTTTATTCTAACTTCAACTGTAACTAAAAGGCTAAAAATTAGAGCTCTCGCCTAAAGCGATACACGGGTACACGTGTCACGTGTATTCGGTTTAAACACTCACGAGACGCGGATATCAGAAAACACGTGTGTTAATTACACGTGTGTGCGTGTAATTAATAAATGCATATTTCCTGCATCCATTTATTTTGTTTTTGTTTTGTTTTTACATGTGCATCTGTGTAATATAGACACGGGTATTCACTTTACTTACTTACATTACTTACTTTACAAACTTACTTTGCTTACTTTAGTTACTTGCATTTCTCACTTACTTTACTTAGTTACTTTACATACTGGCATTACTTACTTACTTTACATACTTACTTCACTTAGGATTTCTACACGACTTTACGTGTTACACGTGAAACCTGTGTAAACGGGGTCTTTACTAAAAATCTATATAAACGACCATACTACATTGCAGTGAGCCACATACGCGTCATCCAGAAGTCACAATAAGCAACGAGACATACATGTTACTTATACTTGCCAGCTTAATTTTGCTGCTGTTTAACATAAGAATAGAGTACACCGCGGCTAGTGGAACATACGAATTGCCAAGTTAATTAACATTTACTGCTCACAAGAAGAGGTCAGAGCTGTTAGGTTATCGATTTTGATAAAACTTTTTTTGATAAATCTAGAGCAAAGGTAACTTCACCCATATCCGATGTAGTTTGTCAATGCTTGATATTTAGAAAGATATTTAACATTTTAATGTCCTGATTTTCAGGAATACTAAATTGTTGAGTATTTGGAAAACACCTGTGTTAATAAAGCTGTTGAAGTGCTAGATTCCTGAACTAACCTGTCACGAGTTCAAAACCTGCTTGTTCAATAAACTTTTCTTTCCGTTTCTATATATTTTGTTTTTTTTTAAGTATTCATATCTTTTTACATATTTACTGTCTTTTAATTCGTTTATCCTTTGTGAACGACGGACGTCTACATGCGTCCAAACCAGAAAGTTACAGCAACTTACAAAATCGTATAAACAATAGCTACATGTGCGAATAATAGAGACTTTTAACGTATGTTTCGAAGAAAAGAATTATTACTCATTTTATTTCAAACAAATAATATTCCGTGCGTTCACTGGGTCAAGCATAAAAATGTTTCGTCCGCGAAAAATAATTTTTTCTTTTTAAAATGCACCGTTCAGATGCGTTTTGCCGCATGGATTGGACGCACGAAAAGTATAAATAACAAAATTGCGTTGTTTTTAATTCCAATGCTAAACAAGAATTACTACTGTAATATGTGTTTTCAGTTTCCATTGCTAATCTAGCTTCAACATTTTTAACAGGATTCTTTATTATTTTAATGTTTACAAACTGGCGTGGCTGGAACACGTTGCATAGTTTCTTTAATTAATTATTAAACTATTGTTATTTTTCTTTGCTACAATGTTTTTGTAAGTAAGGAAGTTCATTATTATCAGTGTTTTCTTAAGAAACTTTAGAATTTATGTTATGATTATTTCTTAAAAGGTTTACATAAGACACGTAGCTGTTATAATAAATAAATCGTATATGTAATCAAGCGGGTAACTCAAGGTATCACATTAACGAAGTACATTAAATAATTAAAATTATACTGATTTCAGGTAGACTTTCACAGCTAAAAATTGTTGTTGAATATTTTAGAATCGAATGATCAATAGTTTTTATCATACAGTCATTTACACTGCGATATTAAAACTATTTTTTAAAATAAACAAATACAAAAATGGTACAATCATTCCTTCTCAATTCGAATTTCTATTAAAAAAATTTAGGAGTACTTAAAGATTACCACTACTTATAACTATCTAATCTAACCTTCCCTAGGAAAACACCGTAGAAATCACCGTAGAAAAAGAATGTAACATCCACTTGTCCTAATATTCCATGATCACCATTACTTGTATATTACACAGGGAAAACATTAATATATTACACAGAGAATTACTGCTATACACTGTATAAACCACGGACTTCTAGTGGATAACATACTAGATCGCGATCATAATGTAATATAAGTTATGTACACAAGTAACCATTAGCCATTATTAATAGGTACATATGGATGAAGTGGATAATAATTGTATTGGAATATAGCAGCAACGGATTCACAACCTATTTCCGCCCTATATTTCTGCGTTCTTAAAACGTAATACGTATTTGCATGAACATTAGCAGTTTGGTTACAATATTTTATAAAATTTGTACTATTATTAATATTAAAAAGTAATACGTATCCGAGAAATGTTATAGTTTAATACTGAATTCCGGTACAGTAACAATTTACTTCACTTGGCATGGCTAAATTCTACAAACTTTAGGTCTAACCTAATCTTCCCCAGAAGAATTTGATCTTAATCTAACCCTAACTTGCTATAACGGAAAGTTTCAATTTTCAAAAGTTATTACTACTTATATTATACAGATAAGTTTAACTTTCTTTAGAGAAATAAAAATCTTGCCATTCAACTCACTACTCAAGAAGTAGTATATGTTAGGTGTTTGGGTAATGTTCGTGTTAAATAGAGTTAATTAACTTAGTAAGATAGTAGAATTCTTCTTTTACAATGTTATATTCTCTAGGACAGCCTACAGTGCATGACACTATATGTAATAACATGATGTACATTAAATGTATGTATTCTGTGCTTATAATTTACATACTTTGTTAAGTATGGTAGGAAGAAAAGTCACAAAATTTTACATGATTGCTTTCGTATTCAATTTTCAACAACTTTAAACGCCAACTTTGCTTTAAAGCGTCCAATTATGTAACCAATCACAGTTTAAAAATTATTATAGTCAAGTACATTCCATTCTCTGGCATGTGATTGGTAGATATTCCTGCCGTTCTCTTTATTCCACGAGGGTGATCTAGATAGTAACCCCGTATTCGTCCACCACGTTAACACTTTTGCTATCACCAAGAAAACCTATTTCTGTTTTTTAAAGAGGATTACTGACATATTCACACGCATTCGCCAACAATAGTAGTCAATCTCAGATATCACACGAATTTGTCACGTATTTTGGTATGTAATATAATACCAGATTACTTTCTCTGCCATAATCCATGTGTCATCCGTCGATGATGTTTCGATGTGTGACATATATGTATATCATTGTATATGTATTAGGCCGGAAGTGCTTTGACAGTGGCAGTAGACGTCTCGACCAGCGGAATCGATATCTTTTTTGCAGCTGCGTACATATTAGTGGTAATTCGTCGATCCTCGTCGATGACTGTCAAAGCACTGTCGATGGATGGCGCACAGAACAGAACATGCTACGTTGATAGTGTTAATTACTATCTACAGAGTTCGTTCATACTTCTAATAGATAATCGAACCGTTCTCTCCATATCGGGGGAAGGAACCAGGAAGTCCTCTTTGAGCATCTTCAAGCGTCCAGAAGATTCCTTGTACCTCCTTGTCTGGTAGGCAGTTAATCTAACCGCTCTTACCTCCAGAAAAACCCAGGTATTAGCCTCTCTATTTTTTTGTACTGCACAGGCGTCTGAAAGCTGAGTTCTTTACTCTTCTATTCTAGTGAGCGATCGATGGCATTACCTCGTTCTCTTCCAAAAGAACAGAGCAAAAATGCCGCGGCCGTTGTCGCGAAGGCAATGTTTATCTACGGCTGTTGGTAACGAACATAACTTATTAACAAGTCTCGTTGTTATGTAACGAATTGCACAAATTCGAGAAACCTCCGTGGTTTGCGAGCTCGATTGATCGTGAGTTTTCTATCGATTTTCTATCGTTTCCTGTCGCGGCATTTCTGGATATATATATCAGATTTATTTATTCTATATTTGATAATTCTATGTTTATAATTGCAATTTTCAATAAAAATAATACAGAAACGTCTATCTTTTCCTTTAAATATTGCTAGTATGCTATATTTGTTTTAAAATTGTTAACATCAGTTAATAGCACCTGTAAAAATATCGCAAAAAGCTGTTTAATAATAAGCTAACATATAGGAAGAACAATTTACAACAGAGATATATTGTAAAAACCAAAATTTTATATACATATATATAGAAGTATTCAAAAGAATACTTTATTTTCTAGAAGACAACAAAATCTGGATTTTTACATGTCTCTGTTGTGTAATTAAAAATACGTAGAATCGATAAATCACTTAGTTTTTAGTAGTTTTGAAAATACAGTTAAAGTTCTCGGCTTGTTAATAAATTGGCCCCCTACGGTGAAGGTCTATAATTCGGATGGTTCCCGCGACCATACTATCGTCCATTGCATTGCTTTTTATAATTTGGACAAATCGGTAAGAAAATTATGGAACAATTTCATTTATTTATTTTATTTTGATTTTACGTTACCCTCACCGTTGTAAAAATCTTTAAAACCACTTGCTTCCATAACATATTTTCAATCGAAGTAAATTCTTTTTCTCTTACTCCCTTCTTTTGGTACAATTAACCTGAATAGTTTACCTGTATTTGAATAAAAAATTTAAATTCATTATATTTTATAGGGAAATTTAAAACTGGTAGGCCATATTAAAACCCTTTCAAACAGAAGCAAGGAAAAAAGAGAAAGAGAAGGTATAGTGGCACTTAAAAGTTCCATTTCAAGTCTTCCTTCCTGTCTCTTGACCCTAAGAAGCCTCCTACTTTCCCTTCGTTTGATATCACGACATCTCTCTGACACTGACTAACGATTCTCCAAGCAAATATCAGTCACTTTAACAAGCTCACATATTCACCAATTAATTAAAAAAATAAAAAATATGAATTCGTTTTCAAGTATGACAATTTTCATTTTTAACGTTAGAACTATCAATGTTTTATGTACAATTACTTTAAGTTAAAAGTAAAATAGTAAAATAAATTTAAATGAATTGATCGTGTACTAGCATGTATAAGTTTCTATCTTGATAAAAATTGACGTACATTTCGATAAAAACACTGTAATAAATTTTTTAATTTAAAATAAAAACCTAAAACCAGTCAGTTTCACTCATTTGGTAGTTCTAGTGTTAAAAAACGTATACGAACAGTATTTTATGTGTTCAATAAATGAATACATTATGTTATTTTGTAATAACAATATAATTTCTGTTACCTTGAACAGTAAATAGTACTTGATATTCTTCAATAAATTCTAATACATGATTTTTTGTAGTGTTGAGAGATTACAATTTGTTTTAATACATTGTTTTGAGACTAAAAAATTACTATTTCATAGTGTTTTCAATATTGCTTTCTTATTGTAATGTTTTACTCTATACAATTTATATTAATTTTCAACAAAATCATGCAACTTAAAGCAACCAATTTCTATTTCAAATAACTGATAGTACATTGGCGAGTGCCATAGGCTCCCCTATGCAAAATGGTGATATAAAGATTATATCGTTTCATATCGTTAAAAGTTACTAAAAATTAAAACTTGATACGATAATTTACCCAATGCATAATCCACTTTGCTTTATTATGGAATATACTTTTTTAAACGAATACCAACCTAAACACATAATGTACAGTAATTTTATAGTGTTGAGACTTCTCTAATAGCGCTGTGTCCTCTAGGGACGCCTATAACGCTCGTGTACAGCGATGTTGTTGTTGTGTTTATTGTTTTGGTGGAAACCATCGAAACTTTTGCACCCACTCAATAAATTCATGAGAATGATGGATTGTGTTCATGCAAATTGTTATTTTAAAATTAACGTAACTTCGGGGCACGTAAATTTTTTTGCTAAACTTGTTACTTATTCCAATAAACTTAGTAATGTAGTCAACTTTCATATTCTATATATTTCTTTACAATGTTCACTCGAACGTAGAATATTTATAAGTGAATTCAACGCATGCGTTACGTGGATTGCATTATAACGTGCCTAACTTTTTAGTTCAAGGTAAAACCGTAAGATCTGCGTGTGTATACTTTTCAGTCAACTTACCACAGAATGTGTTACAATAATTGAATAATGCTGATAAGTAATAAAAATGAAATTGTATCAGAGGAAAGTAAAAACTTATCAGACATTGAATTATATAGGAAGTTCCATTTGTTTTTTATTGCTAGATGTTCCTTCTAAGGAGCTTTATTTTCGAAAAATTGTTTTCAGAAATAAAATATAATATTTAGGTAACATCAGTCAGATTTCGAACGCATTTTGTCATTTAATGTGCAAGACAGGTACGTATTTGATGGCGAAATAAATTTTAAGCAGACTTTTTAAAAGGTATAGTATTAACCATGATTCTCCTGAAAATATTGAAAAACATACAGATCCTCGTATGAATATTTACCGTTATGAAATTATAGACATATTTATAAAATAAGAAATATTTAATTTAATTTCAGTTAATTGTATATTTGTAAAAGTTAAAGACGTAGAAAGCGAAAGTTCTTAAAATACTAAAACGTTTATTTTAAATTCTTCAAATCTTTTTATAAAAAGGCTAAAGAAAATATTGAACGAATGAAGATCAATATACGATAACATAAATCGTTCTGACGTATAAAAACATGTACGATGTTAGTCAAGTGCATTTAAATGACGAGAAAACATCAATAAAATCAGTAACTGAAACGAACTTGAAAGTAGCGCCATTTATTATACGCAGTAACTAGGCTAGTTTCCGCTTGATGCGTTAGTTACTGTTCGCTCGTATGTGTATTCATAAACATAACATAAATTAATTAAATTATAATTAACTCATTCATTCATTTGTTTGTTTTTTTAAAAATTAAATTAAATGTTTAATAATATTCAAAGAAGATTTGATATTTTTCCAAGAAAAAGTTGATGTCAATGAAAGAAACTCTG
The DNA here is from genome assembly GCA_022405125.1 of Anthidium xuezhongi. NCBI lineage: Eukaryota > Metazoa > Arthropoda > Insecta > Hymenoptera > Megachilidae > Anthidium > Anthidium xuezhongi. The sequence goes on along the minus strand of CM039639.1, from coordinate 13,472,341 downwards.
AAATACATATAATTTCAAGTACTTAACAAAGGTGAATTGAATCATTAGTTATTCTGATTAGCGAAAACTTTGGAAGTTCCGCTACAGTAAATGGTTCTTCTACTCTAATTTAAGACTATTAGCGATAGTTTAATTAGCGTATTTCAGCACTATTTGTACCTATTTATCTCTTTAACGCCTAGTTTACTATACAGGGTGTCCCAGAACTCTTGTAGGAGCCGGAAATGGGGGGTAGCTGAGACTATTCTGAACAACAATTTCCTTTGCAAAAATATCGGATGGGGCTTCGTTTTTGAATTATTAAGCAAAAACACTGACCAATCAGAGCGCGTCTCGGCCGCGCGCTCAGTACCGTCAGTGTAGCGTCGAGCCTAGTCGCCCCGGGACAAGCGCCTCGGTAGAACAGGAAGCGTTAAACACAAGTAATATTGAACATAAAAGTAAAAAACAAATGGTAGAATGTTATGAGAGTAATCGTACCTTAGAATAAAGGGAATGACTGAATGGCTGGATATCCCAACAGAAGGAATAAGTAAAAATTGCAGAATATTTTCAAATACATTTTCGGTAATTCCTAGAATTTCAGTGACGTCAAATTCCAGGAATTTTCGGAAACCGTTTATAACCAAATTTACTCTTTTCTGTACATTAAATATATTTTTCTAACTACTAACTGTAAAAGCTGCATTTATTCAATAAACTACATGATTTATACATTCAGCTTTACAATAGTTATTATATTATTTATAACTAACGTTTACAATTGTAACTTTGCGAGATTGCTGCGGAGGGAGTGGGAGGTCCGATCGGCGGACGAGTATTGTTCCCTCGCTCGTACAGTGACGCGGAGAAAGTGAGAGATCTGATTGGTAGACTAGTGTTCACTCTCTCGCACATTGTGGGAGTGAGAGGTCCGATTGGCGAAGTAGTGTTCGCTCTCTCGCACATTGTGGGAGTGAGAGGTCCGATCGGCGGACTAGTGTTCACTCTCTCGCACATTGGTGTTGTGCGCAGGCGCGAGTTTGGCGTAGAGGGAGTGAGAGACTAGATGCTCGGTGCTCTCACTCACACATTGAGGGAGTGAGAGGTGAGATTGGCGGACTAGTGTTCTCTCTCTCGCACATTGAGAGAGTGAGAGGTCCGATCGGCGGACTAGTGTTCTCTCCCTCTTATGCATTTGCGTACTGCGTAGGCTTGGTGCGAGTGAGAGAGGTGACGCTCTCGCGGAGTCTTTCCTCTCGCTGGTGCATCGGCGTACCTGGCGCGGGTTGTGGTGTATAATTTTTAATTGTTGCGTTACAATAATTAATAGTATGAGTTATTCGAGGTTCAGACTATTGTAAATCGGTTTTTCGTGTTCGAAAATGTAAAATTTGATACCAAATTAGCCAGTGCTTCTACGTTTTCTATTATTCATTAATGGTCGGGTAGTTACGTTCATCCCTTTTGTGTGAGGTTATGACTAAGTCCCTGTAATTTTATGTACAAGCTGCCTTAGTTTAATGATACATGACTAGAGAAATACAATTTTGCAAACTCGAGATCATTGGTTTCTGAGTCTAGTTTCATGTTACCAATAAACAATGGGAAGGATTTATCTACTGAGAGTAAACATAATCCATCAAATTCAAACCTGATTGAAAATGATCAATTTTGTTATATCGTATGTAAGTATAAAGTATTATAATTTTATTCAAGTAGTTAATAATAACGTATTTTGCTGTGTTGCAGATTAGAAGATGTATTTGTTATACATTTCTACGCCACATAAGCTGCACATTAACATCATCAAATCAACAGCAAACTTTCTGGCAGTTTCTCAGATATCAGTGTTCGGTAATTTTTGGAATTGGACACTACTAAAATTTCAAGAAATGGCACGAAGAATACTTCCTGTCACATCATGTTCTCCTAATACAAATCTGCAAACTTGAGATCCTTGGTTTCTGAGTCTAATTTCATTTTACCAATAAACAATGGAAAGGATTTATCTACGGAGAGTAAACTGTTCTTCAATAGTTATACTGAATATATAAGTACATATGTAATTGTAGAATGTCTTTATTTCATAAGAATATTGTACTGCGCTTAAGCTATATGTTAAATAATTATAAAAATATGTTGTATGTAAAAATACTGATATGTAAGTTTTACAATTTGTAATTATAAGTGCGTTAAAGTTAAGAATCCAATATTTAAGTAAGTTTTACAGTTAGTAGTCATAAGTGCGTTAGAATTAACAATGTAACATTTATGTAACATGTATAATTGAAAGAATTTTCAATAAACATAGAGTTAAACTAAAGCAATTGTTTATTCATTTATAAACCTAACTCCCTTATCCAGCCTTTATAAAATTTCACCTAAAAAGCAAGAAATAATGTAGAAAACATTGCACAGAAGCTTCGAAATACGAAAGTAGAAAAAGAAACGAAAAATATCGGTTTGATACAAAGAAGAACAAAATTCGGTACAAACGGTTTCCAGGAATTCCTGGAATTCGACGTCACTAAAATTCTGGGAAGTGGCACGAAGAATACCTCCTGGCACATCATATTCTCCTGATACAAAGTTCTTATGTCAAGATTCTGATTTTAGGAATGCGAAATTTTTGGAAACCATTTTGGAAGATATGTTAAATAAATACATTTATATCACACTTTATTTGTTTATTTTTATCTTTCTTTCTACTTTATTTTAATACTTAATATATAATTTGTATAATTTATACTATTTACAAAGTACGTACTATCTCTACAGACACCGACTAATAAAAGTAAAAATTATAAACTATTACAGCAAAATTCTATATAGAGAAATACGGCGGTACTATTGTTCTTCTGATACATTTTTAAAAATCCTGGAACTTGGTTTCGCAAAAGGGGATCCCGGAAATTCCTGGAATTCGACGTCACTAAAATTCTGGGAAGTGGCACGAAGAATACCTCCTGGCACATCATATTCTCCTGATACAAAGTTCTTATGTCAAGATTCTGATTTTAGGAGTGCGAAATTTTTGGAAACCATTTTGGAAGGTATGTTAAATAAATACATTTATATCACACTTTATTGGTTTATTTTTATCTTTCTTTCTACATTATTTTAATACTTAATATATAATTTGTATAATTTATACTATTCACAAAGTACGTACTATCTCTACAGACACTGACTAATAAAAGTAAAAATTAGAATATTGCTTTAATAGTTTATTATAGAAGATTACCTCCTGGCACATCATATTCTCCTGATACAATTTCTCAAAATCTGGATTTTGATTCCGCAAAAGGGGCTCCCGAAAATTCTGATACAAAATTCTTATTTCACGATGCTGTTTTTAGGTTTTTTACATACATTCACCTTTATCCAAATCAGAATACCAACACGTAGCACATGGTTGACTTCGTCTCGGTGCCTGCTGTTACATTCTGAAGAGAAAATTATAGCATCCCATTTAAAAAAGTTACATTGACCTTCAGATCTCCTCTACTACTCCACCCAGAAGAAAATAATTATTACCACACGATGCACCCCATTTTGCCCAGCAACTTTTGTACGAACACATTTTTAATAACTACAACCCCTTCCGAAATATCTTAGAATATTGCTATAGTAGTTTATTATAGAAGATTACCTCCTGGCACATCATATTCTCCTGATACAATTTCTCAAAATCTGGATTTTGATTCCGCAAAAGGGGCTCCCGAAAATTCTGATACAAAATTCTTATTTCACGATGCTGTTTTTAGGTTTTTTACATACATTCACCTTTATCCAAATCAGAATACCAACATGTAGCACATGGTTGAATTCGTCTCGGTGCCTGCTGTTACATTCTGAAGAGAAAATTATAGCATCCCATTTAAAAAAGTTACATTGACCTTCAGATCTCCTCTACTGCTCCACCCAGAAGAAAATAATTACTACCACACGATGCACCCCATTTTGCCGAACAACTTTTGTACGAACACATTTTTAATAACTACAACCCCTTCCGAAATATCTTAGAATATTGCTATAACAGTTTATTATAGAAGATTACCTCCTGGCACATCATATTCTCCTGATACAATTTCTCAAAATCTGGATTTTGATTCCGCAAAAGGGGCTCCCGAAAATTCTGATACAAAATTCTTATTTCACGATGCTGTTTTTAGGTTTTTTACATACATTCACCTTTATCCAAATCAGAATACCAACATGTAGCACATGGTTGAATTCGTCTCGGTGCCTGCTGTTACATTCTGAAGAGAAAATTATAGCATCCCATTTAAAAAAGTTACATTGACCTTCAGATCTCCTCTACTACTCCACCCAGAAGAAAATAATTATTACCACACGATGCACCCCATTTTGCCAAGCAACTTTTGTACGAACACATTTTTAATAACTACAACCCCTTCCGAAATATCTTAGAATATTGCTTTACTAGTTTATTATAGAAGATTACCTCCTGGCACATCATATTCTCCTGATACAATTTCTCAAACTCTGGATTTTGATTCCGCAAAAGGGGCTCGCGAAAATTCTGAAACAAAATTCTTATTTCACGATGCTGTTTTTAGGTTTTTTACATACATTCACCTTTATCCAAATCAGAATACCAACATGTAGCACATGTTTGAATTCGTCTCGGTGCCTGCTGTTACATTCTGAAGAGAAAATTATAGCATCCCATTTAAAAAAGTTACATTGACCTTCAGATCTCCTCTACTACTCCACCCAGAAGAAAATAATTATTACCACACGATGCACCCCATTTTGCCCAGCAACTTTTGTACGAACACATTTTTAATAACTACAACCTCTTCCGAAATATCTTAGAATGTTGCTATAATAGTTTATTATAGAAGATTACCTCCTGGCACATCATATTCTCCTGATACAATTTCTCAAAATCTGGATTTTGATTCCGCAAAAGGGGCTCGCGAAAATTCTGAAACAAAATTCTTAGTTCACGATGCTGTTTTTAGGTTTTTTACATACATTCACCTTTATCCAAATCAGAATACCAACATGTAGCACATGGTTGAATTCGTCTCGGTGCCTGCTGTTACATTCTGAAGAGAAAATTATAGCATCCCATTTAAAAAAGTTACATTGACCTTCAGATCTCCTCTACTACTCCACCCAGAAGAAAATAATTATTACCACACGATGCACCCCATTTTGCCAAGCAACTTTTGTACGAACACATTTTTAATAACTACAACCCCTTCCGAAATATCTTAGAATATTGCTATAGTAGTTTATTATAGAAGATTACCTCCTGGCACATCATATTCTCCTGATACAATTTCTCAAAATCTGGATTTTGATTCCGCAAAAGGGGCTCGCGAAAATTCTGATACAAAATTCTTATTTCACGATGCTGTTTTTAGGTTTTTTACATACATTCACCTTTATCCAAATCAGAATACCAACATGTAGCACATGGTTGAATTCGTCTCGGTGCCTGCTGTTACATTCTGAAGAGAAAATTATAGCATCCCATTTAAAAAAGTTACATTGACCTTCAGATCTCCTCTACTACTCCACCCAGAAGAAAATAATTATTACCACACGATGCACCCCATTTTGCCAAGCAACTTTTGTACGAACACATTTTTAATAACTACAACCCCTTCCGAAATATCTTAGAATATTGCTATAATAGTTTATTATAGAAGATTACCTCCTGGCACATCATATTCTCCTGATACAATTTCTCAAAATCTGGATTTTGATTCCGCAAAAGGGGCTCGCGAAAATTCTGAAACAAAATTCTTATTTCACGATGCTGTTTTTAGGTTTTTTACATACATTCACCTTTATCCAAATCAGAATACCAACATGTAGCACATGGTTGAATTCGTCTCGGTGCCTGCTGTTACATTCTGAAGAGAAAATTATAGCATCCCATTTAAAAAAGTTACATTGACCTTCAGATCTCCTCTACTGCTCCACCCAGAGGAAAATAATTATTACCACACGATGCACCCCATTTTGCCAAGCAACTTTTGTACGATCACATTTTTAATAACTACAACCCCTTCCGAAATATCTTAGAATATTGCTATAATAGTTTATTATAGAAGATTACCTCCTGGCACATCATATTCTCCTGATACAATTTCTCAAAATCTGGATTTTGATTCCGCAAAAGGGGCTCCCGAAAATTCTGATACAAAATTCTTATTTCACGATGCTGTTTTTAGGTTTTTTACATACATTCACCTTTATCCAAATCAGAATACCAACATGTAGCACATGGTTGAATTCGTCTCGGTGCCTGCTGTTACATTCTGAAGAGAAAATTATAGCATCCCATTTAAAAAAGTTACATTGACCTTCAGATCTCCTCTACTACTCCACCCAGAAGAAAATAATTATTACCACACGATGCACCCCATTTTGCCAAGCAACTTTTGTACGAACACATTTTTAATAACTACAACCCCTTCCGAAATATCTTAGAATATTGCTTTAATAGTTTATTATAGAAGATTACCTCCTGGCACATCATATTCTCCTGATACAATTTCTCAAAATCTGGATTTTGATTCCGCAAAAGGGGCTCGCGAAAATTCTGAAACAAAATTCTTATTTCACGATGCTGTTTTTAGGTTTTTTACATACATTCACCTTTATCCAAATCAGAATACCAACATGTAGCACATGGTTGAATTCGTCTCGGTGCCTGCTGTTACATTCTGAAGAGAAAATTATAGCATCCCATTTAAAAAAGTTACATTGACCTTCAGATCTCCTCTACTACTCCACCCAGAAGAAAATAATTATTACCACACGATGCACCCCATTTTGCCAAGCAACTTTTGTACGAACACATTTTTAATAACTACAACCCCTTCCGAAATATCTTAGAATATTGCTATAATAGTTTATTATAGAAGATTACCTCCTGGCACATCATATTCTCCTGATACAATTTCTCAAAATCTGGATTTTGATTCCGCAAAAGGGGCTCCGTTAATTCTGATACAAAATTCTTATTTCACGATGCTGTTTTTAGGTTTTTTACATACATTCACCTTTATCCAAATCAGAATACCAACATGTAGCACATGGTTGAATTCGTCTCGGTGCCTGCTGTTACATTCTGAAGAGAAAATTATAGCATCCCATTTAAAAAAGTTACATTGACCTTCAGATCTCCTCTACTACTCCACCCAGAAGAAAATAATTATTACCACACGATGCACCCCATTTTGCCAAGCAACTTTTGTACGAACACATTTTTAATAACTACAACCCCTTCCGAAATATCTTAGAATATTGCTATAACAGTTTATTATAGAAGATTACCTCCTGGCACATCATATTCTCCTGATACAATTTCTCAAAATCTGGATTTTGATTCCGCAAAAGGGGCTCGCGAAAATTCTGATACAAAATTCTTATTTCACGATGCTGTTTTTAGGTTTTTTACATACATTCACCTTTATCCAAATCAGAATACCAACATGTAGCACATGGTTGAATTCGTCTCGGTGCCTGCTGTTACATTCTGAAGAGAAAATTATAGCATCCCATTTAAAAAAGTTACATTGACCTTCAGATCTCCTCTACTACTCCACCCAGAAGAAAATAATTATTACCACACGATGCACCCCATTTTGCCAAGCAACTTTTGTACGAACACATTTTTAATAACTACAACCCCTTCCGAAATATCTTAGAATATTGCTATAATAGTTTATTATAGAAGATTACCTCCTGGCACATCATATTCTCCTGATACAATTTCTCAAAATCTGGATTTTGATTCCGCAAAAGGGGCTCCCGAAAATTCTGATACAAAATTCTTATTTCACGATGCTGTTTTTAGGTTTTTTACATACATTCACCTTTATCCAAATCAGAATACCAACATGTAGCACATGGTTGAATTCGTCTCGGTGCCTGCTGTTACATTCTGAAGAGAAAATTATAGCATCCCATTTAAAAAAGTTACATTGACCTTCAGATCTCCTCTACTACTCCACCCAGAAGAAAATAATTATTACCACACGATGCACCCCATTTTGCCAAGCAACTTTTGTACGAACACATTTTTAATAACTACAACCCCTTCCGAAATATCTTAGAATATTGCTATAATAGTTTATTATAGAAGATTACCTCCTGGCACATCATATTCTCCTGATACAATTTCTCAAAATCTGGATTTTGATTCCGCAAAAGGGGCTCCCGAAAATTCTGATACAAAATTCTTATTTCACGATGCTGTTTTTAGGTTTTTTACATACATTCACCTTTATCCAAATCAGAATACCAACATGTAGCACATGGTTGAATTCGTCTCGGTGCCTGCTGTTACATTCTGAAGAGAAAATTATAGCATCCCATTTAAAAAAGTTACATTGACCTTCAGATCTCCTCTACTACTCCACCCAGAAGAAAATAATTATTACCACACGATGCACCCCATTTTGCCAAGCAACTTTTGTACGAACACATTTTTAATAACTACAACCCCTTCCGAAATATCTTAGAATATTGCTATAATAGTTTATTATAGAAGATTACCTCCTGGCACATCATATTCTCCTGATACAATTTCTCAAAATCTGGATTTTGATTCCGCAAAAGGGGCTCCCGAAAATTCTGATACAAAATTCTTATTTCACGATGCTGTTTTTAGGTTTTTTACATACATTCACCTTTATCCAAATCAGAATACCAACATGTAGCACATGGTTGAATTCGTCTCGGTGCCTGCTGTTACATTCTGAAGAGAAAATTATAGCATCCCATTTAAAAAAGTTACATTGACCTTCAGATCTCCTCTACTACTCCACCCAGAAGAAAATAATTATTACCACACGATGCACCCCATTTTGCCGAACAACTTTTGTACGAACACATTTTTAATAACTACAACCCCTTCCGAAATATCTTAGAATATTGCTATAATAGTTTATTATAGAAGATTACCTCCTGGCACATCATATTCTCCTGATACAATTTCTCAAAATCTGGATTTTGATTCCGCAAAAGGGGCTCGCGAAAATTCTGAAACAAAATTCTTATTTCACGATGCTGTTTTTAGGTTTTTTACATACATTCACCTTTATCCAAATCAGAATACCAACATGTAGCACATGGTTGAATTCGTCTCGGTGCCTGCTGTTACATTCTGAAGAGAAAATTATAGCATCCCATTTAAAAAAGTTACATTGACCTTCAGATCTCCTCTACTACTCCACCCAGAAGAAAATAATTATTACCACACGATGCACCCCATTTTGCCAAGCAACTTTTGTACGAACACATTTTTAATAACTACAACCCCTTCCGAAATATCTTAGAATATTGCTATAATAGTTTATTATAGAAGATTACCTCCTGGCACATCATATTCTCCTGATACAATTTCTCAAAATCTGGATTTTGATTCCGCAAAAGGGGCTCCCGAAAATTCTGATACAAAATTCTTATTTCACGATGCTGTTTTTAGGTTTTTTACATACATTCACCTTTATCCAAATCAGAATACCAACATGTAGCACATGGTTGAATTCGTCTCGGTGCCTGCTGTTACATTCTGAAGAGAAAATTATAGCATCCCATTTAAAAAAGTTACATTGACCTTCAGATCTCCTCTACTGCTCCACCCAGAAGAAAATAATTATTACCACACGATGCACCCCATTTTGCCGAACAACTTTTGTACGAACACATTTTTAATAACTACAACCCTTCCGAAATATCTTAGAATATTGCTATAATAGTTTATTATAGAAGATTACCTCCTGGCACATCATATTCTCCTGATACAATTTCTCAAAATCTGGATTTTGATTCCGCAAAAGGGGCTCCCGAAAATTCTGATACAAAATTCTTATTTCACGATGCTGTTTTTAGGTTTTTTACATACATTCACCTTTATCCAAATCAGAATACCAACATGTAGCACATGGTTGAATTCGTCTCGGTGCCTGCTGTTACATTCTGAAGAGAAAATTATAGCATCCCATTTAAAAAAGTTACATTGACCTTCAGATCTCCTCTACTACTCCACCCAGAAGAAAATAATTATTACCACACGATGCACCCCATTTTGCCGAACAACTTTTGTACGAACACATTTTTAATAACTACAACCCCTTCCGAAATATCTTAGAATATTGCTATAATAGTTTATTATAGAAGATTACCTCCTGGCACATCATATTCTCCTGATACAATTTCTCAAAATCTGGATTTTGATTCCGCAAAAGGGGCTCGCGAAAATTCTGAAACAAAATTCTTATTTCACGATGCTGTTTTTAGGTTTTTTACATACATTCACCTTTATCCAAATCAGAATACCAACATGTAGCACATGGTTGAATTCGTCTCGGTGCCTGCTGTTACATTCTGAAGAGAAAATTATAGCATCCCATTTAAAAAAGTTACATTGACCTTCAGATCTCCTCTACTACTCCACCCAGAAGAAAATAATTATTACCACACGATGCACCCCATTTTGCCGAACAACTTTTGTACGAACACATTTTTAATAACTACAACCCCTTCCGAAATATCTTAGAATATTGCTATAATAGTTTATTATAGAAGATTACCTCCTGGCACATCATATTCTCCTGATACAATTTCTCAAAATCTGGATTTTGATTCCGCAAAAGGGGCTCGCGAAAATTCTGAAACAAAATTCTTATTTCACGATGCTGTTTTTAGGTTTTTTACATACATTCACCTTTATCCAAATCAGAATACCAACATGTAGCACATGGTTGAATTCGTCTCGGTGCCTGCTGTTACATTCTGAAGAGAAAATTATAGCATCCCATTTAAAAAAGTTACATTGACCTTCAGATCTCCTCTACTACTCCACCCAGAAGAAAATAATTATTACCACACGATGCACCCCATTTTGCCAAGCAACTTTTGTACGAACACATTTTTAATAACTACAACCCCTTCCGAAATATCTTAGAATATTGCTATAATAGTTTATTATAGAAGATTACCTCCTGGCACATCATATTCTCCTGATACAATTTCTCAAAATCTGGATTTTGATTCCGCAAAAGGGGCTCCCGAAAATTCTGATACAAAATTCTTATTTCACGATGCTGTTTTTAGGTTTTTTACATACATTCACCTTTATCCAAATCAGAATACCAACATGTAGCACATGGTTGAATTCGTCTCGGTGCCTGCTGTTACATTCTGAAGAGAAAATTATAGCATCCCATTTAAAAAAGTTACATTGACCTTCAGATCTCCTCTACTACTCCACCCAGAAGAAAATAATTATTACCACACGATGCACCCCATTTTGCCGAACAACTTTTGTACGAACACATTTTTAATAACTACAACCCCTTCCGAAATATCTTAGAATATTGCTATAATAGTTTATTATAGAAGATTACCTCCTGGCACATCATATTCTCCTGATACAATTTCTCAAAATCTGGATTTTGATTCCGCAAAAGGGGCTCCCGAAAATTCTGATACAAAATTCTTATTTCACGATGCTGTTTTTAGGTTTTTTACATACATTCAATTTTCATACGTTCTTCATAAAATAATGTAGAAAGAAAGATAAAAATAAACCAATAAAGTGTGATATAAATGTATTTATTTAACATACCTTCCAAAATGGTTTCCAAAAATTTCGCACTCCTAAAATCAGAATCTTGACATAAGAACTTTGTATCAGGAGAATATGATGTGCCAGGAGGTATTCTTCGTGCCACTTCCCAGAATTTTAGTGACGTCGAGTTCCAGGAATTCCTAGAAACCGTTTGTACCGAATTTTGTTCTTCTCTGTATCAAACCGATATTTTTCGTTTCTTTTTCTACTTTTGTATTTCGAAACTTCTGTGCAATGTTTTTCTACATTATTTCTTGCTTTTTAGGTGAAATTTTGTAAGGGCTAGATAAGGGAGTTAGGTTTATAAATGAATAAACAATTGCTTTAGTTTAACTCTATGTTTATTGAAAATTCTTTCAATTATACATGTTACATAAATGTTACATTGTTAATTCTAACGCACTTATGACTACTAACTGTAAAACTTACTTAAATATTAGACTCTTAACTTTAACGCACTTATAATTACAAATTGTAAAACTTACATATCAGTATTTTTACATACAATATATTTTTATAATTATTTAACATATAGCTTAAGCGCAGTACAATATTCTTATGAAATAAAGACATTCTACAATTACATACAGTGCGCGACACTTGATTAAACGCAACGATTTTTTTGCTGTATTTTTGTTTAACAACGTTAAAGTTGGTATATTTTATTTTTTCCATATGATAGATCTACTTTAATGAAAATTTACACATTTCCTTTGAGAAGTTGTTTATTTAGTATAAAAATATTCACGTTTTTAAAAAAAAGTAGGAATGTTCTTGCGACATTTGAATAAACGCATTGTAATTAAAACGCAAAAATACGATATTTCTGTAGCAATCATATTTTATTAATATTTCGTACATCCACCATTGTTATTTATAATTTGAAATATACGATTTGGTATGGATTTATAGAGGGTTTTTATATAATTAAGTGGAATGTCGTTCCATTCCTTTTCAATGGCCTTTATAAGTTCTTCTTGAGAAGAAAATTGTCGATTATTAATATATACTTTTCTGGTCAAGTATCCCCAAACATTTTCAATTATATTTAGATCTGGCGATAATGCGGGCCATTCTAAACAGGTTATTTCCTGCTCTTCAAACCAGTTTTTAATTAATTTCGCTGTATGTATTGCAGCGTTATCTTGCTGAAAAATCCAGTCATTATCTTTTACAACATCAAAAATCTTAATTTTTGCTGTTTTTAATATTTCTAAATATGTTTTTGAGTTTTGTCGGCCTTTCATGATCTTTAAATCTACGACGCCTTTGTTACTTATGGCTCCCCAAATCATTACGGAGCCTCCTCCGTGTTGCCTACGTGAAAAAAATTTTTCTTCCTTCCTTAAATCGTGATAATAATAAGAATATCCATCTGGACCGTCTAAATTAAATTTCTTTTCATCAGAAAAAACTACTTTTTGCCATTGTGTCGCCCAATGCATGTGTTTTCTGGCAAACTCGAGCCTATTCTTTTTGTGGTGGTCTTTTAAACATGGTTTTTTTTTTAAACATTTTCTTTGAATGGTAGGAACCTTTTTTAAATATCTTTGTACAGTTCGTACACTAGCTGACACATTAGCTTTTTCGGCAATTTGCTTCGCACTGTAACACGAATTTGATGCGATACGTAGAACTGACCTTTTATCCCTTGGTGACAAACTTTCTTTAGTTCTGCCCTTGTATAACTTTCCGTAATTTTGCTTATTTTTTAAATACGATCGTACAACAAATTCACTTCTGTTTAATCTCTTTGCGATCTCCCTATTCGAATACCCTTCTTCTTTTAAAATCTGAACTTTACCTATTTCTGTGCAGTTTAACTGTTTTGCGCGACCCATTATTATTAAATTTTTTATACAAATCTTTAACTTTCTTTTTATAATCTAACCTCGTATCTGATATGTCGGTTACTAAGTAAACAAATTAAAACAAAATAAACTCACAAAACAGTGCAGATGTAATGAAGAAACGAAGTGCGATTATTCAAATGTCGCAAGAATATTCCTACTTTTTCTTAAAAACGTGAATATTTTTATACTAAATAAATAACTTCTCAAAGTAAGCATCTAAATTTTCATTAAATTAGATCTACCATATGGAAAAAAAAAATATACCAACTTTAACATTGTTAAACAAAAATACAGCAAAAAAATCGGTGCGTTTAATCAAGTGTCGCGCACTGTATGTACTTATATATTCAGTATAACTATTGAAGAACAGTTTACTCTCCGTAGATAAATCCTTTCCATTGTTTATTGGTAAAATGAAATTAGACTCAGTAACCAAGGATCTCAAGTTTGCAGATTTGTATTAGGAGAACATGATGTGACAGGAAGTATTCTTCGTGCCATTTCTTGAAATTTTAGTAGTGTCCAATTCCAAAAATTACCGAACACTGATATCTGAGAAACTGCCAGAAAGTTTGCTGTTGATTTGATGATGTTAATGTGCAGCTTATGTGGCGTAGAAATGTATAACAAATACATCTTCTAATCTGCAACACAGCAAAATACGTTATTATTAACTACTTGAATAAAATTATAATACTTTATACTTACATACGATATAACAAAATTGATCATTTTCAATCAGGTTTGAATTTGATGGATTATGTTTACTCTCAGTAGATAAATCCTTCCCATTGTTTATTGGTAACATGAAACTAGACTCAGAAACCAATGATCTCGAGTTTGCAAAATTGTATTTCTCTAGTCATGTATCATTAAACTAAGGCAGCTTGTACATAAAATTACAGGGGCTTATTCATAACCTCACACAAAAGGGATGAACGCAACTACCTGACCATTAATGAATAATAGAAAACGTAGAAGCACTGGCTAATTTGGTATCAAATTTTACATTTTCGAACACGAAAAACCGATCTACAATAGTCTGAACCTCGAATAACTCATACTATTAATTATTGTAACGCAACAATTAAAAATTATACATCACAGCCCGCGCCAGGTACGCCGATGCACCAGCGAGAGGAAAGACTCCGCGAGAGCGTCACCTCTCTCACTCGCACCAAGCCTACGCAGTACGCTAATGCGTAAGAGGGAGAGAACACTCGTCCGCCGATCGGACCTCTCACTCCCTCAATGTGCGAGAGAGTGAACACTAGTCCGACAATCGGACCTCTCACTCCCTCAATGTGTGAGTGAGAGCACCGAGCATCAAGTCTCTCACTCCCTCTACGCCAAACTCGCGCCTGCGCACAACACCAATGTGCGAGAGAGTGAAATTGTCGGACCTCTCACTCCCTCAATGTGCGAGAGAGTGAACACTAGTCCGCCAATCGGACCTCTCACTCCCTCAATGTGCGAGGGAGAGAACACTAGTCCGCGTGTCGGACCTCTCACTCCTTCCGCGACAATAGTTCTACGAGCTGATGGACCGCGGAACTATTGTCATTTCCAACATGGCGGCTCTGTTTTCGGCAATAGTTCTGCGAGCTAATGGACCGCGGAACTATTGTCATTTTCAACATGACGCAGCTGTTGTCCATCTCGTATCAAAACGAGAAAAATGTTATTTTCACAATTATTGAGAAATTATTGATACATAAAGATAAAAGTCATGTCTAAAAACACCGTCTACAATCTGGTATCGAATTTTACATTTTCGAACACGAAAAACCGATCTACAATAGTCTGAACCTCGAATAACTCATACTATTAATTATTGTAACGCAACAATTAAAAATTATACACCACAGCCCGCGCCAGGTACGCCGATGCACCAGCGAGAGGAAAGACTCCGCGAGAGCGTCACCTCTCTCACTCGCACCAAGCCTACGCAGTATGCAAATGCGTAAGAGGGAGAGAACACTCGTCCGCCGATCGGACCTCTCACTCCCTCAATGTGCGAGAGAGTGAACACTAGTCCGACAATCGGACCTCTCACTCCCTCAATGTGTGAGTGAGAGCACCGAGCATCAAGTCTCTCACTCCCTCTACGCCAAACTCGCGCCTGCGCACAACACCAATGTGCGAGAGAGTGAAATTGTCAGACCTCTCACTCCCTCAATGTGCGAGAGAGTGAACACTAGTCCGCCAATCGGACCTCTCACTCCCTCAATGTGCGAGGGAGAGAACACTAGTCCGCGTGTCGGACCTCTCACTCCTTCCGCGACAATAGTTCTACGAGCTGATGGACCGCGGAACTATTGTCATTTCCAACATGGCGGCTCTGTTTTCGGCAATAGTTCTGCGAGCTAATGGACCGCGGAACTATTGTCATTTTCAACATGACGCAGCTGTTGTCCATCTCGTATCAAAACGAGAAAAATGTTATTTTCACAATTATTGAGAAATTATTGATACATAAAGATAAAAGTCATGTCTAAAAACACCGTCTACAATCTGGTATCGAATTTTACATTTTCGAACACGAAAAACCGATCTACAATAGTCTGAACCTCGAATAACTCATACTATTAATTATTGTAACGCAACAATTAAAAATTATACACCACAGCCCGCGCCAGGTACGCCGATGCACCAGCGAGAGGAAAGACTCCGCGAGAGCGTCACCTCTCTCACTCGCACCAAGCCTACGCAGTATGCAAATGCGTAAGAGGGAGAGAACACTAGTCCGCCGATCGGACCTCTCACTCCCACAATGTGCGAGAGAGTGAACACTAGTCCACCAATCGGACCTCTCACTTCCTCAATGTGGAGTGAGAGCACGAGCATCAGTCTCACTCCCCTACGCAAACTCGCGCTGCGCACAACACAATGTGCGAGAGAGTGAAATTGTCGGACCTCTCACTCCCACAATGTGCGAGAGAGTGAACACTAGTCCACCAATCGGACCTCTCACTTCCTCCGCGTCAGTGTAAAAGCGAGAGAGAAGAGTGCAACGAGCATCTTACCTCTCACTTCCTCCGCGTCACTGTACGAGCGAGAGAATAATACTCGTCCGCCGAGCGGACCTCCCACTCCCTCCGCAGCAATCTCGCAAAGTTACAATCGTAAACGTTAGTTATAAATAATATAATAACTATTGTAAAGCTGAATGTATAAATCATGTAGTTTATTGAATAAATGCAGCTTTTACAGTTAGTAGTTAGAATTAAGTGCGTTAGAATTAAGAATGTAACCTTTATGTAACATACATAATTGAAAGAATTTTCAATAAACATCAAATGAAACTAAAACAATTGTTTGTTCATTTATAAACCTAACTTCCATTATCCAGTCCTTAAAAAATTTCCCTTAAAAAGCGAGAAATAGTATAAAGAAACATTGCACAGAAGTTTCGAAACATAAAAGTAAAAAAAAAGCGAAAAATATATTTAAGGTACAGAAAAGAGTAAAATTGGTTATAAAGGGTTTCCGAAAATTCCTGGAATTTGACGTCACTGAAATTCTAGGAATTACCGAAAATGTATTTGAAAATATTCTGCAATTTTTACTTATTCCTTCTGTTGGGATATCCAGCCATTCAGTCATTCCCTTTATTCTAAGGTACGATTACTCTCATAACATTCTACCATTTGTTTTTTACTTTTATGTTCAATATTACTTGTGTTTAACGCTTCCTGTTCTACCGAGGCGCTTGTCCCGGGGCGACTAGGCTCGACGCTACACTGACGGTACTGAGCGCGCGCCCGAGACGCGCTCTGATTGGTCAGTGTTTTTGCTTAATAATTCAAAAACGAAGCCCCATTCGATATTTTTGCAAAGGAAATTGTTGTTCAGAATAGTCTCAGCTACCCCCTATTTCCGGCTGCTACAGGAGTTCTGGGACACCCTGTATATGCTACATTGGTTACGACTGTGTAAAAGAAGCCTTTAATATTTATAATGGTTGACAATATTATTATGGCGTATATATTGCAATTAATTGCATAAAATACTTTTTTTCCCGGGAGAATAAGCCGGCATTAACGGGTTAAAACGGGAAGCGGCACCTACGTTCTACGTTATAGTATCCCTATCGGCAAATAAAACATTTTTTAATAAAGAAACAGAATTTTTTATTTCTGCTAGTTACGGTATTTTTTCTAAGCACTTTTCACTTTATTATTTGTAAGACGTTGAGTGGGCATCTGTTTAATAGCAATTTGACGCACGATCGTTGAAATCGGCCACGATAAAGACAAAAACGGGAATAAAGTTTTTGGGCAGATCGGTGATTCGAAAAGTTTGGAATATTACTGGAATCGCGAAGGTCTCTAAAGGTTTCGAAAGTCGCGAGAAATGTTCTTGAAAGTTTTGAATGTAACTCGGGCGAATCTCGCTTCCTGAGAAATAGAAAAATCTTACGCTTGTCTACGCTACGTGCACGCATCATTTTTATTATCCCCGTTATTTGCTTCCAACAGTTTTCTACTTTTACTTCCTTCGTATTTCGAACAAAATGTTGTAAAAATTATTTCTTTCTTAATTTACCCTCACTTACCTAATAACATCACTTTATAACAAAATTATATGTATATTCCATAGAAAAATTGAAACATTTTACTTGCACTTGGTAATTGCCCAGAAAATATCAAAGAACACAAATCGATTTTTTGAAGAATGAGTGTATTTTCACAAATTAAATTTAGCTGTAAAATGTACAGAAGGATCTAATTCATTAATAAATTGTAATAACATACACATCGTGAGGACATACAATGTCGTTCCTGAAGAATTTTACGTCGTCCCTGAGGCGTTAATTGTAGGGTGCGTCACCAGCGTGACACGACATTATAAAGTAAGAAGCTTGATATTGCTTTCCAGTGTATCTGACCGGCTTATCTAAAAGTTAATATGTCAAACTTTGTTTAATGAATATCGTTGAACACACTTCATAGATCTGGGTCACGTTTAAAATATTTAATATCGTAAAATATTGTTAAGATCGATACTTACCAGGTTACAAGAAATTAAAGTAATCAGCACAGCCCTTAGCGCTGCACCCGGTGAACGGGGCACTTGCCCCGGAAATCACATATAAGGACCGTCTTATTTTGTTAAAACTAAATAACCAGATACACCAAAATGTTGAACACAATTTTAAAACATTATCACTCTTACAGTAAATTTACAATAGAAATCGAACTGTCAGAATTGTAAAACTCTGTAGAAATGTAGTTTTCTAGAAAATACGAATGTATGTTATAACTATACGGTAATAGACTTTCTTTATCAGTAAATAAATTTCACCTTTTATATGTTTCTACAGTGTGCTAAAATTGTTATCAAATTTTACAGTAAATAACAAATACTTTTAAGCAGTATAATGTGATTTTTGTGGCTCCGAAGATAAATGTAGTTAAATCTTGTAGCATAGAAAATGATTGCATTATTTTAGCAACAATTAATAGGAATTGTTGATAAACTTCTGAAAACTGTTGTAAGACTTTAAGAAAAAAACAAGTTATTTATGTAAGTAAATTGTAAAGTAGTAAATAGACTTTGTAATTGCTCTAATTTATATTTGTACAGATTTCTAAAGATACTTACTTCGTCATACAAATCATTTTCGTTTGTAACGTTATTATTTTGGATGATTAAAATCATGTCTAAGTTCTTGCAATTTTATAATAATTGTTTAACTTTAAGTATGCGTGGGAAGTAATGTGGCGCCTCTATCATAGTAGAAGTGAACTGTGGGAAAGTTTTTCCGTTTCTTAGGCAAAATTATGAAAACGATGAATAATAATTATAAATTTCGTATTCAAATAAAAAGAAAAATGTAACATATTTTTATCAAGGTTTGAAAGCAAAATTGCAACATTGTATCCTATACTACAATGCGGAATGGTACAAAGGTTATTAAAGAAAAAATATCATGAAAAAATATTGCTTTTTTTACCCAAAATGTTGCATACACTTTATTGAAAAAGCAAGCTTTTTGATTGTAGCTATTTTTGACCCCTGTAGCTGTATGACCCTTCTCTGTCGCAACATTGTACGAGGAACAAGGGTTTTTCTTCCTTGCTGAAAGTTTCTTTGTTTCTTCGTATCAGGCCCCTAAAGTCAGTTCGATAGACCGTGGCTCCTGCACATTCTTAATGAATTTAAATTATGCAAATTATTCTTTCTTTTAGTGCTAGAGTGCGTTCTGACGGCCCTGAATATCAATAGCGGATCTAAAGCGGAACGATCAGGGCAATGCTTCCTTCAAGTGTTATAAAATTGGGGGAAAAATGTTGGAAAATAAAATTGATTTAACAATTACATTAACATTAACATTACGTTAACATTAGTTCTATTGATTGAACTAACAAAAGGATTCAAATACACTTTTGCAAATTACAAGAACGATTAAAAGATGAAAAGTAGAGATCTTTTCAAAACTAACGGAAAGAAGAAATTGCAATCGAAGTGTCTATTTATTGTAGTTATTTTACACGATTAATTGCTAGAAATGACGTAAGAGGATGAAAGGGAAAGGTGAAGGTGAATGGTAAGACCAATAAAAAGCAAAAAACAGATTAATAACAATACTTCTATACAACCCGTTTATTATACGCTTGAATCATATATTAAATAGTGTTCATGCTAAATATATAACTCAAGTTTCAAATATGCGTCTACAATATCTTATTACAGTTTTCTTTCAAACGTTTGTGCTTATGTTCGCGTATTAACATCTGCAAAGAAAGAATATAGAGGAAGAAGATTGGAAACATAACAACGCTATAGAGTTACAAGAAATTCATTAATATGTTACAATCGCTGACGATAACATTGCTCTGACGAAGTAGGTGATTCTTTCGAAATCGTGTATACTTTTCCCTCGCTTTCACGATTGCAACTTCCGAAATGTTACGTCCGGGAGACATGTAAACAAAGGAACGTTAAAAAATGTACTTTCATTAGGTTCTCTGTGCAATGGCCAAGTGTAAAACAAGGTATTTATTAGGTTTGTGCAAAAGTCTTAATCTTAAATTTAAATATATCCTCGCCTTTTTGCGCAAACACGATTTAATAAATAGGGGCAAATACATTGAAAATTTAAATACACTTTACTCATCACATAAAAATAAAGCAGAAACTTGTAAAGTGAGATTAAAACTTCTGCAGGTACCTAATATTTATTCCAAGGGACATTATGTTGGTAACCTTAGCTCTGACATGTGTTGTCGAGAACATGAACCTTTTCTTATAATTCAGTTAATTAAAAAAAAAATGGGTAATTTCAAAGCGCGCATAAAGTACAAAATCACATTTAAAATTGCAAAAGTCAAAGTTGAACGAAGTGTAAACTGAAATGTAAACCGATGAAAATTTCAATGTCAAACTCTACAATTTTTTATTGAGCGAGACTATAACTTAACCCAAACCTATTTTTGGTTTGAAAGTAAAAGTTGGTTAGGGTTGGCGTTATTCTTAAATATTATGTCTTTCGATACCAACGTTAACATTTTTTTTAATAAACATTGACGGTATATGCCAAGGTTAAAGTCATCGATGAGACGTGCGTTAAAGTAAATAATCACCTAAAAAGCTTACTATTTATTTTTATTGATTGAAAATCAAAAATAACAAAAGTGTTCCGGTTGATAAAATGGACATTTTAAGCGTAAATTAAGTTCTTCCAGGAAGGAACACTTTTTGTCTTCTGTCGCTCTCACACATTCTTTCGCATGCATTCTCGTCGCACAATTAACATTGACTACGTACGTATATATTAACGTGTACATGTAGGTCGGGCTTGGGCAACCATCGTCGGACGACCCATCATTGCTGTGATTATTTCATTTATTCTGTTAATAAACAAAATGTTCGCGAATGTAAAAACGACTAAAAAATGGAGCTTTAGAACTGCAAAATTAATGAATTTCAAAACAGCACAAGTCTATTTTCTAACAATGAAAAAGGAAACAAAAGGTCCATCCCCAACATATGAACGATAAAATGCTCACGAAAAAACTCAAAAAGATTAATAAAGTATTAAAGAATACAAACAATAAACAGCTTTTTTTTAAATTATTAATTAATTCACTTGTGCTATTCTGAAATCTATGGGTTTAATTTTGAAATATTTTCACACTGATTGATTAACAAGTGTCGAAACAGGTTCGCATTGAATCGTGTAAATAAGGTGTAATGCGTAACAACTCTTGAATGAGATTTCCATTTAGGGAACCCTAGTTTGCCCCTAGGGAAGTCCAGCGTGTACGGCAGTGTACGTATCAAGGGTTTAACGTTAGAAGGAAAACGATACAAAAATAAGTAGTTTTACCATTTCTTGTAGTTCTAGAACTACCAAACAAGTCAAGTTTTTTACTTTAATTTACAAAATTTATTGAAATACTTTCGTCGAAACGTATATCTGGCATCCAGAGTGGAACTTCCATTTTGAATAAAATGGCCATAAATTATTGCAAGGGTTTCGTACTTTTTCCTAAAGTTCGATAACTGGGATTTAATACACTCTCGCTCTGCGGTCCGAATACTTTTTGAATATTGACTTTTTATCAAAACAAGAAATGATTGTATTTGAATGATTTATTTTCATATTGAAGGTAAGTGTACATTAAACGTCGATAGTTCTAGTATGAAACGACTTCTGACGGTGCTGGCTAACGGCGTGTCTGAAGGCAGCCACGAGTTGTCCAGGCCCGACACGTAGGTAGTAACATATTTATCTAAAGACATTTCACTAAGCAAACGCTTCGCATACGTGTACTGAGTCACGGTGGAGGAAAGTACTTGAATTCGTTTCTGTAAGGGTCGTTTCACAGGCATCGTTGCGGTTCACGTCGTTGATGATCATTCGCGCCCTTGGATCACATAGAACGTTCGCGATAAATCATTACATAATTTCCCGTTCGTTGCTAACACTGTACTGTCAACCCTTTGCGGACGACCGACTATATACGCCTGTACATGCGTTCGGTGAATTTTTTAATTCGCACTTTTGAAGTAAAAATAAAATATTAAATATCGTCCAAATGAAATTACTATATCTTTTACCAATTATCTGCCGTCTTCAAAGGGTTAATGAAGCATAATTTTCAAAATGACATTCGAGAAGAAAAATTCATGCTAAGCAAAAGATCGATGACGAGTTACAGGGAATTATAGAATGTTGGAAATTTTTCAGCGACGCGTTTCATTCCAAAATCCAAAATTCTACATTCAGTGGACGGATATACGAACTAGAATTTCACGTAGTTCTCGTCTGATTTTGTGTGCACGTTTCTTTCAAAGACATTTTCCTCGTTCACTCATCGTCAGAAAAAAAGCTCGATTTCTCTCGATTGAACATCAAGTACAAAATTCGCGACAATGGTTCTCGATAAAGGGACACATAACCCTCAGAGCGAAGCATCTTACCGCTTTAACCTCAAATATCTCATAATTTAATGAAATCATTCATTTTAATACCAAATTTTATAATTTTAAACATAGCGTGCCATCACTCTAAATGAAAAATTGAAAAAAGAAAAGATAATAATCAAACTGCAACTTTAAATACTGTGTTTTCACAAAATAAGATTTTTAAGTTAATGTATGTGGCTTTTACAAATTCTGACACAATTTTTTTTTTACATAATCTAATTACTTGTTTTCATTGCATATATTTTTCTGTGAAAGATAGAAGTTTGTATTTGAAAACAAACAATTTCTATAAAAATCAATATTTCCATTTAACGTTGAAACTAAAAACTTTGTTTCTTTTTTTAGCTCAAACCTCGAACTGAAAAGCTTTTAGGTCACCCTTTTTTAAAACAAGAAAAACACACGATTATTCTCGAAGACTTACGTAATAAAAGCCATATTTCAAATTTTTCTTTAACTTAATCTTCTTAATAGAAAAAAATTGTAAAATATTCCTGTGAATATAACACGTTCGAGGCGGTCCAGCCTGTAAAATATTGTTATGGCATTTCATAAATAATGTTATTATCAGTATTTTAGTAGAAAGAAATAACAGTTTTTCAATAAAAACTGAGAAACAAAAATTTAATTATTTAAAACATTATTTATGGGATGACTTAATTCGTTACGAAAATTTGAATTTCAAATAAAATGAACTCGTACATTTTCCACCTCTATAAATGAAAAATAAAAGATAATATAGGTGATTTACTCGATTGGAAAAATTTTTATTGCTATTTTAGGTTATAGCGTTAAGAGACTCCACTACGCGCTCCAATTATCTATCTCCTTCCACGTTGGACTATCACTATCTCGATAAATCTACGCCGACAGTCGCTGTTCCTCAGTCACACACACGTCGTTTTCTCGTAAATGTTTTCTCGTCTTATGAACACTTACAGTCAGCTCCGCGCGTACACCGCCGAGCACTTTAGGCTTCCCTAGGAAAAATGAGGATGCAGGGGAAGGGGGCCTTACCATTCGTCTTATACTTAAAAGTTACTAGGGATTATACCAACTCTCTCTGAAATGAATAAATACATAATATACGTAGTAATTCTCGAATGTTAAGACGGATGTTGATGGGACATACCTCCTCCACAACGCCGTGTCCCCTAGGGAGGCTTAATATACTCGAAAATGTACGCCAATTCGCCTTTCGTTCCTTGGCCCAAGAAGAACGAAATACACCGAAATGACGACTGATGGCCTTCATTTTGTACGTACGTATTGCACTTGATAAATGGCAGTTTTTGTGTACAGCACGTAGCGTATACTCGAACAGGGAGCTTGCAAATGCATCGTTACCATAATTTAATTTAAATTAACTGACATAAAACCTTACTTACCAAATTGTGATCTAAGAAAATAATATTAAGTCATAACGTAAATAACGTTGAAGCATCTTTCTTTTTTAAAATAATATTTGTATGCTGTGCGATTCTATTATATATTAACACTGCCAATATGCCGCTGAATAGTTACGATATCTGTTTAAATTTGAATTAAACTGAAATTATAAAGAAGTTTTAGACCTCCTTTTCGCTACAATTTAATAGTACCTCTTGTTCGTGTCCGACTGTCCTTAAAGAGTGTGGAAATTAACCTGAAAGATAGTTTAACGCGTTCGTTATTGCATGTATTGAAAGCGAGTATCACATGTGATGCACAGGGTATTTACTGGGTGTGTTGGTGGCAATGCGTTGCTCTCCGTTCGAAGGGTATTATCCTATATTTTACGGTAAATAAATGAGAACTTAAAACGATCTAAGTATGCTTATATTCAAAATAAGAAAAATTAGTCAGTCGTCATTCGTCGTTCGACTTAATGGCCAAGGTGGTGCACAGTTGGGTTCACTTGTACACGCAATTGGTTTACCTTACACTTAATCATATTTGTCGATAAAATTGACTTTTTCCCACGCTAACGCTTACTTCGGTGGCCACCGTTACTTTGCAAGGGTTTTATCCAGAAACTGTCAACGTTCGCCCGCGATGGCCAGCAACCAGTAAGGTCTATTAAATTCGCCTAAAACTCTTCGACGGTAAAAGAACCTTTCGAGAATCACGCAAATACTCGCTAAGAATATTAATATCCCCTTAAAATTTTCCTTCTACTAGACGCAAGATGGCGACACTTTAGCTTTGCCCTACCTAAATCAGCACATCGATGTAACGATCATCGTTTCGTCGATAAAAAACCTAAGGGACGAGAAAGAAACGTTCGCCTACCGAAAAGCACCAACGTGTCACACGACGATTTGAAGAAAAGCCAAGCAAAATGAGCATTTCGTCATGTCAACTCTAGCTTAGCCATGTGACTAAAACTTCTTCCTTTTACACGTCTACCTTCTAGCAGCTTGCTTATAGTTAAATTGTACCTATGCTTAATTTATACATAACCTATATGTACTCGTTTCTTCGCCTAAATATATATATTTTTTTATATATAATTATACACATAATTGCATATATGTATATATATATGTATGTACACCTCTATATATACATACATATATATCTGTAATATTTCTTCCTTTGTATACTATACATAACATTAGCGAACGTACAATATTCTATAGAATATACTCAATATTTCTTATTCTTCTACAGTATCGCATACATGTACGATACACGATATATATTTTATATATATATATATATAATTATATTTATATATATACTCGTTATATATTTAATATCATACATGTATACCGTAATAGAACTTGCAGTGACATACGCGCACAATTTCAGTTACATATACAATAATAGTCTATGTGTATGTGTGTACGTGTGTATGTATGTGTGCCTGTCTGTCTGTTCGTGTATGCGAATACATATATTTATTTATTTATAATATATTTATATCTATGTTTATTTATATATGTATAGTGTGCGCCTCGAAGCACATGAGGTTACTTTTACAGGGAACAGAGATCGTGTACGCACGACGAAACATCGTCCAGCCCGCCATTTTCCTTCCTCGCCTGCCATTTTGTGCTGCGCGCATACGCAGTCGTCGCGCAAGTACTGCCCTTTGTTGTGTTGTGGATTCTTAACACTTTGACGGTTACGAATTGTAATTTTTTACGTTATTATTCTTCATTCTATTCAAAGCTCTTTTCTGATGTAAAATAAGAGATCTAAAATTATAAGAGTAAAAAATTGTGTTAGAAGCTATTGATAGTATCTGTTGCAAACGAAAAGCGTACCGACACCTGTGAGAATCACACTCAGCAAGATATCTAATCGCAAAAAGTACTCCCGATAGCTTCTCACGTGAGTTTCACTCTTAACGTACCACGTGATTTATTATACGCCGTCAAAACGTTGAAAACGAATGGACAAAGAGCATAGGCAGAGAAGAAAGGAAACGGAATTGACTCTACCGATGGACGATCACGCCTGAGCATTTGCGATTGTCACAATTACGAGGGAGAAAGAAAATGGAGCAAGGAGAGAAGCGAATTTTCAAAAATATTGAAATCCTTTCTGAATATAAATATAAAATTGTTATGGAAATAAATGATTGCCATGTAACGAAAAGGACAAAGTTGTATAAAAAATGCAACAAAGTTAACGCTTCTCCTCGCGCTAGGAAAATCGAATCGGTGTGATGTTGAACATATTGATGAGATCTCACAGAGGCGAAAGACCCTTTTTGTTTTTATCGTCTTTCCTGCGAAATATCCTTCACGGCACAGTTGCACAGGCGTACGTCATCTTTACAGTATGTTTGGTGGTATGGTACGTATCGTGGTCGTGGTCCGGTATAATTATTTCTACACCTTATCACAAGTACTCGTCAATCCTCCCGCTTGTCCTTGACCCTTAGAACCCCTGTAACATAGAAAAATAAAAAAGGGTTAGATTATGCCATAGAAAAATTAGCAATTAAATTCTCGTCCTTCCCCCAAATTTTGTTTTAAAATTACCGGAATATAATCAAAATATTATTGACCCAAACTGTGATTACTTTCTTCAACTCTAACATATAACTGTTTAAAAATACAATATGGAACTTGTGTTGTTAGCCGGTAAGTATTCATACAAATCAAACAGAAATTATTTCATAATTTTTAGTGCTTTTTGAAGTTGGTTGTATTTTTTTCTAAATATTATTTCATTTCATACTTTTTAATGGTGATCGGTACATTCCTTGCAGAGCAATATCTATACACTTTATAATAGTAGTACAAAAATTAACAATCGCAGAAAAAAATTTGTTGCAAGTAGCATTATCGGAAGAACATCTACTACGTACGAGTAATTAATAGCTTTTTTTTATTATTAACAATAAAAAATCCATAAAATTTTGTAAATGGAATCATCGCGAAAACGTTGTAATACTGATCGAATTGAATAACCTCCTCCTTTTTCGAAGTCGATTAAAAATAGCGCGCTGTACAGTCGTATCCTCATAAGATTAATTCAAGTAAAGCTATTGTTCATCATGAATCACGTCGTATTTTTCAGGATAACTGGTCAGGTACAGTTTAATTTTGATAGATCTAATTTAAATAAAATTCTGAAGAATGTTTATAAAAACACAACTGAAAAACACAACTTACAAGATTGACCTAAATCAGGTAGAAAAGTGCGTTAACATTTCCCAAGAAAAATAACGACATAGGAGAAAGTCCTATCATTTTCACTACGAAAGTCCGATGTACAAATTGGAAAAAATCATTTAATCGTATTTCTACCAAAAGGCCCCGAACTAGGAGACACGAGAGTAAAAATTGCGCGAAAGCTGTACTAGTTGTACGAGTTTACGTTGCAATTGAACGCTACGATGAGAATCACCTTTCAGCCGACGACATTCTCAATGCATTGGCCGTTGACAAAAAATACTTTCGATAGTTTCTCACGTAAGTTTTGCTCCTAAATGGATACGCAGAGTTTCTTTAAGAATCACCATCAATATCTCCGGTCGTGAGCTCGCGACTGGACAGCCACGTGTTACCGAAAGCACTCTACGCTTACGAGGAACAAAAAGACAATGGGAAAGTTAGGTAAACGAGCGTAATGGCGAGAGGGTGTTGTTTAGCGAGGAAGTAACGGACGGACAGAGTGCGGAATCGTCGTCGTAGGTCGTCTACAAAGGGGGGTGATTTACATGCACACCCAGAGACTGTTGTCGCAGTGGCTTTTACGAACGCGGTGGCGCACCTCCGCGGGGCAGCGGACGAAATCCGGGAATTGGGTTTCCCGTTGGCGTGTCATTACTTTGTTTATGAGTCGGGAAACGCGGTGAGACAGCGGAGAAAAAGTGTGGACGGACGGCAGCGGGTAATATTTACCGGTCAGCCGGTATCTCTGTACCGGCGACGCGACGCGTTTCACACGATTTTTCCAAACGAGCAGCTTCGCGCGGCCGGCTGATCCACTTTGCCCGCCGACCACGACCAATCGCCGTGCCGCTTTGGCAGGCTACCAATGCGAAACGAGTTCCTGATGTTTCATTTTTTTCCCCTGTTTTATTTGTTCCTTCTCCTTCCTTTCATCCTTTCGATCTTTGCTTCTTTTCTAGGTCCACCAGATACGGTAAGATAAAAGACTTAATGGTTCGACACTATCGTGGATTCTTGTTAATATTAAATTTGAAAAAAATATTTATGAAATTGAAGAAATAAAATAATTGCGGTGAAGCTTCTTAATACCTGATCCTATCATTTCGTTATAAAAGGACTCCTACTAGATGGTAAATCTTTAAAATACTATTATACCAGATTGTATAGTGCTGTTGAGGAATAAAAACTGTACTTACGCAGTAGCAGTTAACACCGAAATTATTTTTAAAGATAAAACATATATTTTTGAATTCTATGCGTCAACAACTATAAAATAATAAATAAAAGAAGTTCAGCTTAATTTTGATTAAATAAAAATAACAGAAATACTCCGTATAATTATTTATTTGATTAATAAACATGAATCCGTCGTTTTAAACGGCCAACTATGAAGACATTTATCTTAATAAGAAAGGATTTCATATACACACACAAATGAGAAGTGAAAATAAAAAAGGCTATGAGTATCAGTTTTATCAAAAAGATGCTTTTATCCGAAGGCCAATGTTGGTAAATATTGGTGGGAGTATTGTTGCAATTATTCATACAGTTTTTAGCATTCTTTATAAATGATATACATGGTACGTGACTAGTTTCCTAAATTAGGTAGAATATGTCAGTGAGCGACCGCCATTTCTATTCATCTTTAGTTTAGTTGATAATTATGGAAAATGTATATAAGACGAGTAACATAAAAACAATGAGACGACAGAATAAGAAATAGAATAAATTCAATGGATAAAAAATATTAAAATGATTAATGTTTACAGGAAAGGAATAACTGCAGGTAAAATGCAGTCAATGATAGTACCACCTTTGGAGATTTAGCCAAAATTGAAAAGAAAAGGGCAATGACATTAGAAAAGTACTGCCCTACTTAGGCAATAATGAGCACTGTTATTGATATTTCAGATTTCTCTTATTAATTTAAAAATTTGACATTATATTCTATAACTAATTGTAATTATTTTGTTTTTCTGCCATTTTTACTTTTATCCTTTCCCAAAATATGAAATTCTTTCTGTTATTAATTAACAAGCCTTTGGAAAGTTAAAACAAAAATATTGTAAAAGTATGTAAAGTGGTATGATATACACAAAAACTGATTTTTTATACATTTCGTCGAAAAATAATATTTTCATTCAAGTGTGAACATTAAATGTAATAGTCTCCGGTTAGTTCTGAAGCGATTAAGCGGTGTCGCCGTCGCGTTAACGGCATTGTGCACCGCTAATGCAGTTTCCAGATGGCAATTACTCATCGACATTGCTTTTTTGCTACATCTGTCAGTTGCTTTCGGTGACCAATCTTGTTAGATACTTTCATTCAACCTAATAAACGAATTTGTAGTTACAATAAACATATTGTGTTGACTTCAATTAAATTCTTTATTTACCATTTTTGTCATCTTTTAAAATGTCGAATATTTTATACCACTTAAGCGAACTTAAAATATCATATCCATTTTGTAGGAACCTAAAAGTAATTTCATTTGTTTACCGTAGCTACTTTAAATAATGAAACCTCAACTTTTACAGGAAGAAGAGAAAATTCACTTAACTTTCAATTGTTTACAAAATTTCTTTTATTTTTTTTATTCGATACGACTAAGATTGCAATGAATCAAATGTACAATAAAACTGTCTATTTTTCCGTATTTACAGTAGAAGCCAAATTGCACGGGATGTAATATGAGCCTATAGTGTGTGTATCGTGTGATACACGGGACAGTAAACGTGTGTATCAAAATTCATTGAAATCACAGTCATGTTTTTCATTCATTTAATTAGAAATACTTATATTGGGTTACATTGCTAATAGAAATAATGAAATATTGTGAAAATAATATGTGTTCCAACGGAAAGAGGCCACTAAAATTTCTCCATCGCTCTTTATGACACGAAAAATGTTTGTAGCATAATTTCAAGTTTAAAAAAAGATCTTAAAAAACAATTATTTCTTGTTAACTTATTTTAAATATGTTGATACATTAAATATATTCATTTTACATAAATTGATAATTTATGTTAAAACTATCCGATTAATTTCTGGAAGAAACATTAAACTTTTCACATGGCTCCAAGATAGAGTCACCGATGAGTACAGCAAGATAAATATTGTCTGCATATCTTAAAAAAATCATCACGGTGAAGATGTTTGATTACTCTGATTGATGATCTCGATTACTTAGAATATGTAAGAAGCGTTTAGATACCAAATGATCGGAAGTGTCGATCGAATATTCCACTCGGTTGGAGTCGGTTTTATCCGATATCCATTAGAGTTGAAGTAGCCCTATCAAATTTTCTCGAAAACACAACGCAGCAGTCAGCGATTTTTCGATAAGCAATGCTTGATCCTCGAACAGAGTAGTATGTCTGGTGAGGGGGAGTGGGGGGAGGGGAAGATCGAACGGCGGTGCACAATGTAATGTTCCAGCACAGAGTTATTAAGCTGGCACGGGTGTCCAATACCGAGAGAGAGCTGTAGAATTTAATTTAAAAAATAGATTTGTCGGTGGCAGTGTCGCATAGAGTGCACAGTTTTTTATATTTTTAATTTCCCCGACGGAGGATGTCATTTCTATCTGTCACTGACATATCGCCCATCCCCTTCTCTTCTGTTCGAAAAAAAAAAAAAAAGAGAGAGAGACGGGGAGGAAAAGCACACATTCTGTCGATGTATGATCTGACCGCTGATATATGAGGGTAACGTGAGCAAAAATGCGAGGCCGATTGAATTACATTGAGTTACGTGTCGTTACGCAACGTACCTACGGACACAGATAGAGAAGGCCGGTTGAAATTTATAGTACGACCTTTTGGTTACGTTTGATTTTGAAAAATCGTCGCCGCCAACGATCTGCGCGTTTTGGCACGTGCGCGTCGACCATATTTATTTGCCCCACGTGCTCTCTCAGCCAGCGCTCCCGTCTCTGCTTCTCTTTCCAACTTATTTCTACGTCAGACAACGCTTCCATTTCTCGAAAAGCTGGCCAAAATGGAAAAATTTTGTTAGTGCTCTTCGGTGTACACGGTTAATTTAGAATGACCTCGATATATTTAACAATTTATGCAGTTTATATTGTATCATTTGTACCAAAGGGTCGATCCCGCAAATAAATAAATGAAAATTCGTTTTTTCATATTTCTAGGATTTCTAAACTCGAATATATTATCAAAAATGCAACTTAAAGTAGAGAATCTGACCCAATCGCTCGAAATTTATTTTTGGAGGAGGCCGAGTTGAACGAAACAATGTTTTTAATACCAATCAAATAAAATTTAATTTTCTTTTCATTGTACAAATCTCTTGAATCGTATCAGTCATAATTGGAGGGTTAATTTGCTCTTTGGAATACGGGGCGCGAATACCGCTTGGCTCTCTATTCAAGTGCACTCTGCCACGGATATAAACGATATTTTTTGTTAATTTTTGATAAAATCATTATTTTCCAATTTTCAACTAAAATTGTATAATTGGAATGTTAAATTCAATACAACATTTTTGAAAATTTGAGTTTTTTAAAGAAAATCTTAATATTTTTGTATTTAATAGGACACATGTTTTATGTAAAACGTTTCCAGGACATTAAAGAGCATAAAATTTAACAATAATATTGAACAAATTCAAATACACTATAGTATCAGAAAGCTGCTTATGAACTTGGAACATTGAATTTCGGCCAGCTTTTCGAGAAATGGCACCACTGTGCGACGTTCCCGTTTTCCGGCAAAATATGCACCACGAAGAAACGCCGTAACGCTTTATAATATCGCGGCTGACACTTATCGTTATGCATTCTTAAGTGATAAATCTCAAACTGGAGGGGGATGAGGGAGAGGTTGGGGTTCACGCTCGTCGCGACACGGATCGCTAACGTTTACAGGCAGACCCGTGATCTATGCTTCCCCGACAACTATTCCCTCCGCGTGTATATGTATGTGTTCAGGAAAAAATTACAGCTCTTTCCAGGGATTTGCCGAATTCCTCGACGGCAATGTTCGCATTTTGTAATTACGAAAAGAAAAATACAAAATACGATTCGTTATTCAGTAGTGTTTTTTTAACTGTTTTTGTACATGAAACGTCTCATAAAGCAAAGATTTGCCTTCGGGTACCTTATTATAAAATCTTCTTTGTGCTTACCTACGGTACAGATTTTCTTGGAGAAATACCGTACCTAGGGACAATATGAACGCAACCAAATATAAATAAATAATTTTACTTTTGCTTTACAACTAATAATCCTGAAACAATGAGATCCAATCAGTTCTGACTGTGAATGATTATCTGTCTTATGTTCTCGGTGCCTACAAGTACATTTTTTAATGACTTTTACAATGAAAATTTTCATGAAAACTACAATGATTTTGAAGATATGTATGTAATTATCACATTGCCATACAAAAATTAATTTGCCGAAGCATTATAAGAAGATATTCCAAGTTACGAGTTCTGTTTTCAGATACATTACTTTAGTTATAAATATTAAAAAAGTATTCTGTCTGATTAATACTTGACGTGTAACCACTGGAACCGCGAAAAGATACCACTCATTTGTCTAAACCTAGTTACATGTTTTTTCATTCAGGATATTAACGGATATATCTAATAAATAGCGAAATCGATCAACATTTAAATTTCTGTTCGGTTGGTAACTAAATCTACGATGTTTTCATGTACTCTTTGTCAAAATTATTCAAAACCAATAATTCTTGCAGTGTTTATTTCGACTGAAAATTATTACTCGTCGACTTTTGGTACATAATTCTGCACAAGAAAAAAATGCGAAGGCCGCAAACTTGGATGCCAACTTAACACATTTATCTCTACTTATACATGCGCCTCTGGTACCAAGGAACGGTTGTAGATATAAAATAAATCAATTGAACATGGCCTTCAAAGATTGTCTAAAAATATATCGAATGTGCCAGTACAATCTTAAGAAGAAACGTTTATATGCTCTTAATTATATGGTTCGTCAAAGTTAACTTTAATTATAATTTTATGAAAATTTTTAAAAAATGTCTCTGGCTACAGCAGCATCTTCTAATAAATCACAAGTTAATTCTCAACCCTTTGCCAGATACCGGTGTCCCACATTGGTGTAGTTCGATTCCAGGTCCAGCAAAGTCTCTGGCCGCGAGCGTACCGCTTAAAGGCATCGATTAATTCCGGGGTCATGCGGAATCGAGCCGAAAAATCCCCAGCGTTATTCGAGTAACGACTATTATCGAGAGCCAGCCCCAAACTTACATATCGCGCTGCCCTCGAAGCAACGGTGGCGAAGAAGGGGGAGGCCGGGGGGTGAGGGGAGCGATATCCCGGCAATTTGAGATAGAGACGCATGTGGCGGCAAGGGAAGAAAAGGGAAGAGGAAAAAGAAAGACGCGAGGGTTGGACGTGTGGACGCGAGCTGGTGTGCGCGCGTACGTGTGAACGACACGAGGGATGTGCTGGTGCACGGGGGAGCGAATAGGTAGAAAAATATCGGTGGGAGGGGTTGGCCACGTGGCGCCGCGGCGCGCCGTACCGGCGCCGCCAACCCGTACACCCCGTGAGCTCAGTTTCGCTTCAACCCCCAAGCGGCCAAACTACACGACCGACTCTCGCCTTCGCATTCAGCCTCGTCCACACCAACCTACCCGATGTATCGACCTTGTCTTCCCTCCTCGACCAACTTTCTTTGATCCGCTATCGCATGCTCTTACGACCGGTCACGGAGACATCTTGGGACGAGTTAGATCTTGAGTCTTTCAACGTGTCAAACGCGACAAATATTTTTTAACCCGAGAGTATGGGTCCACTTGGAAGCAGGACTCTCGAGAGAAACTGTCGATAGCCTTTCTTGTAAGTGGACACCGTGTTGAGAGTCACCCTCGGCTGAGCCAACACAGACTCCACTTACGAAGGAAGCTTTTCGCACGAATTTCACTCTTCAGTCGACACGTAATTTGAGTTTGATAACATGAATCTTTTTGATTCGTATATTAAATGATTTTATCTTTTGTTAGAATAACACGTGATACATCATTGTAAACGGTCAAATTCAGTTGAAATGGATCAATTTTGTTTCGTGTCAACGTCAAAAAATGAAATGAGCACTTCACGACTTGTTTTCTCTTAGGAAAAATGCACGAAGGTGAATGGTTTTCATTTTAATTAACGAGTCTAACTTTTAAGTGAGCTGCCAATGAGAAGCCGTGAAGTGTAAGAGCAACATTTCTATATTTACTTTACGATTGCACCATAAGTAACTTTCATAAGAAAAACTCGTCGAATCGCGGAAGTTCCATCGTGAATCGAGCTTCTGGGACGTTACACACTCCCACTTCGCCAATATTCAATCAATAATAGTTCGTGAAGAGCCAAACTATTCTGTTTCAGGGAATAGAACCGGTTGAATGGCCTTCATCGAATGATTCTATACATTGTACGGGGGAAAGAAGAAAGAAAGAAGAATTGCAGCGCGGCGAGTAGTGCTTTCGATTTCATCGCGGTGAGTAATGTCTCGAAAAATGGCACTGCAGAAACTTGAATTAACGTTCCTCCCTTCCTGTGTATTTACATTGACGCGGACATTTTTCTTACCTCGATCGATGACGAATTTTTAACATCTCGCCTTACAATTTAATTTACAAACGTGAAACCAAAAATTATTATTTTTAGGTCGACATTCGATTCAAGTACGTATTGTATCACTGCTTTTTTTTTCAATTTCTTTACCTTTGTAGCGTTGGCTGTCTAAAACTGTGAAGGGAATGCATGGCAGGGCCCTTTTGATAGTGGATGCCAGGGCCCGAGGCAAATTAGAAGACACAAAATATTTGTTAACATCTTAACAGATTCAATTTAAATGAAGCATTAATGTGGAGAATATTTAATCAAATTCTAGGAAATTTTGAAGAATTTGGGTCAAATGATCAAGTTCGTTTGAATTATGAAGGACAACTGTTGTATGTTACAGGTTGGATTTTTATTTGAAACAGCTAGGGTCTGAATTGAAGGCCCTGACGAAGCCAACTGATTGAGCTCTCGAACCCGCTTCAAGGTGGTTGGAGTATTAGGAAAGAATTTTGGTTCGGATGGAAGGAAGAAGATCAGGTCGTGGAGAGGCGAGCGACGTATAGGTCGAGCCACACGGGTTCTCGTGGTCCGCCATCTTTCTGGTTACGTCAGCATGTTTCAGTTGCCGGATCTGAAAGTTTTCGCCCGGCGACAAGATATTTCAAGTGGTCGGTCGCGATCGTCCCGCGCTGAAATATTGGACGGCTCTTTCTTACAGCCGCATATTCTTCTACCACCGCCATCACCCCTACCAACCCTCTTCATCGGCTGGAGCCAGTAGCACCCTTGCCTCCAACACCACCACCCATCGTCTTCGTCATCCACCGTCTCCCGCGACCTTCTTTTTCTCCCGATTTCTTCTGCTTCTTCTTTTCTTGTCCTACTCCCTCCATTTTCCTGGTGGTTCAGGCGCCTCGCGGCAAGAACTTGGAAAGTTACGAGTCGCGTATTAAGCGCATCGAGCCGGCCCGTCGTTAACTACCCATGAATGAGTTACACCCGGCTGACGCTAATTCTCAAATTGTCCAAAAAGAACGTTCAAGCGTCTATTAATCTGGCCAACGTCGACCAAGATCGCCAGAAGAAAACGAGGCAGGAGGAAGAGCTACGAAGACTTCTTCCGGTTCGTATCCGTGGAAGATTGGACACTCAAAGTGAAAGGAAAAAGGAATGGAACAAAACCTGTTAATATCTAAATATCCCGATTATTTAAAACCTTGTATTTTAGAATCGTGAAAATCTACAAACTTTTAATTAGGATTCAAAGAACTGAAGACTATACTATTATGATTTGCTAATATATTTCCCTTTTTTAAATCATTTATCATATAAAACTGCAATTAGAGTATATATCTTTATTAATTTGGTTTGTAATTAAGAAATTTTATTTATTTTGCGAGATATAGCGATGTTAAAAATGTGAGCGATATTAATTCGTTCGCTCTTGATGACTGCGATACAAATGTAAGGTAATTCGACCTAATAAGTCGAATAATCCACAAAACAAATCGACAGCAATGTAAAATATGCCTTGAAAAATAAAGAAGAATCGTATTTATACTTCAAATTCAGTTGGAAATCTGTTATTGAAGGCGAAGGTAATTGTTATTTTAAAAGCATATACAAATTTTATGAAGCGAGTTATGTAGTGAGATTTTTTATGGAAAATAAATTGAAAATTGGTTGTGTAAATTCAAAATAGATGTACTGTTAAATCTATTTTATACTGAATATAATTATATTTGTCTGTTAAAATACGTACACTGTGAAGTACCACAAGTTTCTCTAGGGAACCTGGTACTATAGGAATAAAACATCTCATTGCTTGTATTACGTTTAAAACTTACTAGGCATTTATGTATAGACATGATGGTTAACCTAACCCACCGTGTGTTTTATCTTTCTACTAAATTAACTAACTCGCTTTAAAGTAAACTCTGAATTAGTCACATTTAACCTACTCCAGACTTAATCTAGGTGTAATGTGTGGTAACTTTCTAGTTGTATTGCGAGAGGTCCTACGGGCCATTTACCATATTTCCATTAAAAGAAAAACCAGAGCGTCCCTAGAAAACCCTGAAATTTTACTTGGTAGCCTTAAAACCTCCGCAACGGGTCTTACTATTTTTTCCAGACCTCGAATTTTTTGGGTACTCTAATATACTCAAAATTGTAGATTTTTATGCAAACAAATGTTCATTTCTCATATTATAGTTTTATGAGACTTCTTTAGAATTACCCCAGATCTTTTAGTTCTCACAAATAAATATTAATATACAAATATCTGTTAATTTTGTTGTGCTTTCACTAATGAAAATAAAACATGTCTACATTTTTTCTGTATTTTTATTGTAACCTATTGAAATAGATGTTTCCCACTTCCAATGAAGTAGAATAAAATCTTAGATCAGAGTTCTTCAAACCTAACCACTATGAAGACATACCTATGTTAGAATTTATATCAGAATACAGTGAATCAGAAACTTCCCTCGTTTGAAAGCGCCACTGCAAAAATAGGCTGGATTCGATTGTATCGTAAAATGTTTCAAGTACAAAGAATTAGATATGTGTCTATTATTGTAATGTATCGGAAAAGGAATAAGAAAAGAAAAAAAAAGTACAAAGATTCAATAAAAGTGAGCAGAACGACCAAAGACAGAAGAATTGTTGCACCAGAAGTCGTTGGAGGTAGGACTTAAACGAAAGAGAGGACAGTTACCGAGGGGGGTCTCGTTCGATACTCGAAGAAGGAAGCCAGGGAGAGAAGCAGAATGGAGAACGCCGGGCGGAACAAAGTAGTTGGCGCCGATTAAACAAATCGCATTATAAGTTAGCCTCTGCTGGCTGCGCCGAACTTACCAACTCGCTTTATATTAAGACGAACCGCCCTCCATCGTTTCTTACCCGTTCCGGCTGATCCAGGACCGGTTATAAACTTCAGAAATGGCTTCTGCGTTCCCTCCAACGTCCCAAGGACCCGTTACCCGTCTTCTTGGCTCGCGGGGAACACGGCAGCCAGCCGAACCGGGCGAAGTATAATTATTTAATTGAATTTATCACGACGACGCTCGTAGATTTGTCAACGCCTGACACTTTTAGTCCTCCGACGTCGTCGCGCCGCGCCGCGCCGTGCCGCTGTTTCGTCGCCAAATCGCACGACCCTGCGCGCTCCAGACCCTTCCAGGACGTTATCTTTTATTTCGCCCCCCTCCCCCTCCGGTCACCTACTTGATCCATTTCCGATTATTAATTACTCGTAACCGGTCCGGCACGTAGACGAACACTACTTTGCTACTTTTAAACGTCTACTTCCTCAGAAAAGACAATATTCTAAGAAGTACACGCGTACAGTTTTGAACCATTAGGTTGTTCGAAGTGGTGTTAATGAGATGAAATTAAGTTTGCATATTCTATATACAGGGTGTTCCAGATCGAAACCGATACACTTCGCCAACATGAACTGATGCATCAAAAATGAAGGAAACGTATTTCAAATACGTGTTTAAGAATGAAAAAAAAATACAAAACGATAGATTTCGGACTTTCCATTGATACCGTTACATATTTTAAGACCATTGAGAAAAATATAAATGAACTTTTAAAATTGAAATTTACACGAAATACTGGTTGTCCGTAATAAAGTGAGCTTTCTAATCTTAAATAGCACCTAATGAGTTTTCAACCTGAAATCCACTTTGTGGATTTTGATGTCGGCTCTAGCGGCACCGAGGGTTTCAAATCTTGATCTGTTTTTAGAAACGATGAATAGTTCACGGCAGTAAAAAATATAACGGACAACACCGTTTATAGAGTTCTTTTTATCAATTATTCGAATGTCGGGAACGTTATATTCGGACCGTAATAAAGCGATGCGTTGTAGAATTAACAAGCGCCGTCTACTTCTTTCGTTCAGAACTTATTTAATTTTGAGATACGGTTATTTCTGCGCTTCTTGCCTGTCATTCTGGTTAAAAAAAGTGAACTTTGGATATCCAAAATCACGTACGTATGATTAAATCAGGTTAGAATAACGACGGATCTTTTTATCCGTTTTGACAAAGAGGATTCGATTTGGTTCCTAAAAATAAAGCATAACCGACTGTTATTAATGCGGTTTGATTAGTTTTGAAACAGACCATGTATAACGGGTTCGTTAGATGGTTTTCATCAACTTGCGAACGAAGAAGCCGGGTTAATTGTGACCCAGACGTAGAAAACGTACATCACAATAAACCTAACCCTAACCTTTGTACATTAGACGTAAAAAATATCACAATAATCTTGAAGTTATCCTGTAAATTTTTTAATGTATTTCTAACATTTTTTGTTTATAAACTTTGTATAACTTTGAGGTAATAAATGATCGTTACAGTTCTTTTCGTTTATTGACCCGTCACCTGAGGGTCAATCGTAATCAACACTTTCGTTTCCGACATTAACATTTTTTATAAAATAATAAGTTTCTTTTTCTATCAATTTTGACGCACCAAAAAGTTGTAATCTTTCTCCACCACTCTTATGTAATTACTTTTACTGCAAACAAACTCCCACCTGTTTCCATTACTGAGCGACCAGTATCCGTCACAGGAAATAAGGATAAGTAAAGATTTTATAAAAATAAACTAAAAATTTGACAAAAATTATGCAACTTTTGACAGTCGTTTGTTACATTGAATAGTGCAAAATTCGAAATATCGAGGTAAAAATGAATGAAGAATCAAACTTCGTCTATGGCACCAATTTAAATTGATCAATTTAAAACATCTGTAAACGTAAAAATGAAATCAATCTCTTGCATTTACCAACAAATTAAAAATATTTATTTACGAAATAGTTTTATGTGTTCCTTCGTAATTTATTAACAATTACTGTAAGTGATATTTGGAATACAATTAAAAAAAAGGCAAATAAATTAATTGTATACTTTTATTTTCTCCACCCAACCCTATTCCAAAATGAAGACGTGCGTCTTTATTCATAAAAGATTTAAAACATTTCTTTATTTATCGTATAACGGTACTGTTATTAATAATTGCTTTGGGGGAAAAAATGAAAGAAAGTTTCCGAAAAAATTACCTGCAGTCTTTTCGTATCTCCTCAGAGGGGATAGCCGAGTGCAAAGGGTTAAATTTCCGAAATGGACGGTTATGTGCAAACGGCGTGAACAGAAGAGGAAAATGGTATGACTGGAAAATGTGCCAGCAAGAGGCACGAATAAACGAATGGATCGTTGTTGCCATGACAGTCTTTTCAGTCGAGGGAAAGCGAATACATCGGTGCCGCTGCTGCTATTGATTCCAAAGATTCTTCGCCCTCTCATTTCCGACAATTACGCAACGATCCTGCTATCTTCAAATTACGCGTTGTCAGAAATGTCCACCAACAGTCACGACGGCTCTTTTCTTTTACTTTCCCCGAGACGCGTTTAGATTATCAGCCCTCGGTTCTCTGCGCTTTCTTTTTAGACTTGAATATTTATGCAGGAAAACGTGTTGAAATATTCAATTGATATGCGGGAATCGTATCGTACGTGGTGTCCTAATAAAATGTACACAGATTTCATTGTCATATAATTGAACACGTAATAGTGAAACAGACAGATGTTATCTTGTAATAGTGTTAGTTATGTTATCTGATTTTCTCCTATTAGTTTTATATCTGACATTGACAATTAAATTGTGTATCTATTTTGTTGGGGCACCCTGTATATACGCTAAATTATGTAAAATATGTGTACGAAATTAATATTCGCATTTACGAAATATGAATCGTGTTGGGTACACTGTTAAACACTGTAAACTTTCCTACGGGAAATCACACCGTAGAAGAAAAATTTCCACCGTTCCCCTTACACTCAAAAGTTATTAGGTATTTGTGCCTAGACACGATGATTGGCGTTAATCAAATCAACCAATTCCCTTTGAAGCAATTATTAAGCTTGTCACGTTTAACCTAATCCAATCCTAACCTAGACACAGTACCTAATCTAAGTATTATAGCAAGTGGTGAGGGTACGTTTCTCTATGAAACCACATTTTCCTTAGATAACGCTATGGTGTTGGACAATGTATACATATTTAATTGCACTAATTTGTCTTATGACAAATAGTAACAATTTCCTTAAAACTTTCTACCATAAATTGATATTGCAAATTACTTTGTAAGCTTAATAAGATCACTGTACGTTTCAAGAAGTAATTTTGGACATTTTTTATTTTGTATGATAATCAGGATTTATTTTCTTTAGAGTACGATTATATTTCCGAAAGAACCGATCAATTTTCCATCGTTTCTTCGAATTTAACAATAACCTCTATTGACGTGATTAAAGGTATTTTGCTTTCTTCTATCTTTTTGATACAAACTGTATGTAAATTCTCTTTTTCTAAAAGTTTCATGGCTCTGTGCATATATCTTGAAGTATTATGATTTATAGAAACTGACTATACACTGCTGAACATACTAGGTTCCTCTAGGAAAAATAGCGATGTAAGGGAAGGAGGATTCACGATTTGTCTTGTACTTAAAAGTTACTAGCGATTATATCTTGACACGATAATTTAAGTAACTCATCACCCATTTTACTTCATTATTAAATCAATCAATTTTTTTCGAAACAGACACCAACCCAAATACATAGTACATAGTTTTTAAATATTCGTATGAATAATGGAGCTTTAAGTAGTAATAATTCTTGGATCCTAAAGTAAATGCTAGGACCTCTTTTCCTAGAAGATTAGGACTAAAGTTGGCTTAGATAATTGTAATTCTGTATGCGGTATAATGTAATTAACAGTAATTTCTAGCATCATACAATTTTAGAGCATTATTACAAATAAAACTCGCATCGACAAAAAAACATGTAATATAAAGAATATGAATCTACATAAAGATCCGCAGTTTAGTGGTTATATTGCATTGTAATGCCCGTTTGTAAAATAAATAAAAAAAAGCATAGCTTATTGTTATATTTGTAAAGCAAATTATTGACAACATATTTGTGTTTTTAATTCATTTCGTTTAAATATGCGGAGCGAGAGAAGATAATAGAGAAGATAATAGATAAAAATTATAGATAAAGAGCAGAAATATGAGAAGTTAATAGA
Organism: Anthidium xuezhongi; assembly: GCA_022405125.1. NCBI lineage: Eukaryota > Metazoa > Arthropoda > Insecta > Hymenoptera > Megachilidae > Anthidium > Anthidium xuezhongi. Next base: position 13,430,154 of record CM039639.1, on the reverse strand, counting down.
TAAAAATTTATTAAAGACTAAAACTACAGAATAATGAATTTTTTAATACTCCCTGTGTGGCAGTTAATGGACCCTCACTGTACGTTTGTAACGAAGTGTTTTGTTTTCATATCGATAGCCAATAACGACGAATTAAAAAAGATAAGGGTTGTTCGTTTCAGTGTGAAACGATCAACAAGTGACGTTTGTCAACGGCTCATGGAAGGGTAGGATGAATTTGAAGGAGAGATCGAATAAGGAGAGTGAAGTAGGATAGGTCGCGGCAGAGGAAAGTATCAACGAATGCCCCGACATCGAGAAGAACCTGTTCTCGTCCACGTTCTCAGAAGGGTAAACAACCCCGGCGTTTGTTTACCCAGTCACTCACTTTTAAAGCTTTTCAAACGGTATTCAAGCTCATAGGTTCTTAAAGCGTAGTCACTTTCTCGCCAAGTCGGGTCAACCTTCGCGTTATCTTCGCCACGGGGGTTCGGTTATCTTTTTAATACGTTTTTCATTCGGCTTCGATACCTATGATACATTACATGCGTTTATTGCAAGTATCAGGACAACAATTTTATAACCTCTCATCTCTTAGTTACCACGGGTTAAAAATTTTGAAGTTTAATAATGAATTTAAGTATAACAAATTTTACGCTTAATAAATTTTAAATGTAATAAATATTATTAAGCTTAAATTATTTTATCTTTAACAAATTTTAAGTATAATATATTTCAAGCTCAACAAATTTTATGTGTAAGTATATTTATAATTTAAATATATATAATTTCTAATAAGTAGCAATAATTTCTCTGTTCACTACATACAGATTGTGTCAATTTTTAAAATATACTATTTCTATTTCAAGCTGTAACAGCTACAATTTTACATTATAACACACTGATTATTGCAGTGACAGTGTACGCGTGTAGTAAAACATCAAAATGTTAATATAATTTTCAAATTTAAAATATCACAGTACAATTTTTGATTTTTATTTCTTTATAGAATAAATCGTTTTTTTCCAAGATTTGAAATATTAGACTTAAATGGTTTGAAATAGTTTATAAATAGACTAACGATTCAATATTACATGTTATATATAAAAGTAACTGTGAGTTTTCGTAAAACTAAATGTGTGATGTAGAATATTTGCAGAAAGCCTTTGTTGAATCTTATTTTTACTACCCAATACAAGCAAACACCATTGACGTCATAGACAATTATTCTGATGTTTCTACAACTGTTCAAAATTATTTTCATACATTTTGTTCATTAAATAATTCATTTACAAATGTATATAAATTTTAAGCTTAATATTTATTATATTCTCATATTCTAATTTTGATCGCCTGAATGACAAATAGATTATGTGATTAGGATATCACAAAATTATTAAAAGATTAAATTTATATTATGATACTAAAACATTGTTTATTGGACTTGGCGTAATAATAAATAAGAAGAATTAATACAATTAATAAAAAAAATTAATAAATTTATATTTTAGTAACAAAAAATCTGTAATTTAGAACTTTATTGTGTTAAAAATCGATGTTATAACGGAAAGTCTACTGAAACATTAAACGATTAATTTCTTAACAATAGCACTGCCTTTCAGAAATACGAAAGATGTGAAAAAATAATTTAAACAGATCATGCTGTGATTTTTGTGACCTTGTGATGGCCTTAAAGCGTCCATTGCAGGTCGCATTTAAAATTTGTAAATAGAGCGACTGTACAGTTTGATTTTTGTTCATTCTTCCAAGAGATTAAAACGATTCACTGTATGTAGTCAATTTGATGATAATTCGACGTACGTATGTTCGAGTAGCTTCGACAACGGTCTTCGAACGAGGTAACAGGTTAAGACTCCGTGGTCACTGGACACAGCATTATCAACGATTGGTTCGCCCACGCGGAGCGGCGAATATCTTGCAACAACATCATAGGCGGCGAACGACAACGCGGCAAGACGTGGCGTTATTAAGGGGACAAGAGGAAGCGTCGTCGCTTAGGTGGCTACCAAGCCGATGTAATTATTTCAAGGCCACTGAATACGCGATCGAGCAAACCCTCGCATTCGATCATGCTGCTCCAGTGATCCTGAGGCGTCGCTAATCTCCGATCCTTTCTAGGAAGACACGTACACTCGCGTACGCACGAAGCGTCGATAATCGTTCATGCAAGCATCGATTGCGACAAGGGTGCATCGCAGAAAGGCGTGATCCTGATTCAAGCCCGAGTCGTAAAGGAGGAAGTGCGGTTACACGCACCGGTTTCAAGGAATTAGTGCCTGAAGATCGTTCGCTCGCGTGATTCCTTGCTAATACTCGGATAACCTCCTCCACGAATCAACCCTTTCGACGTACTACCGATAAAGGAACGAGGGATTAATTTCCTCCGCTGGAAAACGTAATTTTATCATTAAAGTAGAACCTGACTAACTGGAGTCCATTTTTGGAAAAATTGAGTTACTGGCTCATTAATCATGAAACTTGACATATTTTGACAGAGTACTTAACTAATAACTTGACAGAGTACAAATTCTGACACTTAAGATTTGTTTCATTATTAGCAAAGTAGCATTGAAATGGCAAAAACGTATTATTTATTTATGTTGCGTTATTATTTTGTCTGGGCGACAGAATATAAAGGTAGCACACGATTTTTTGAGGGGTTCGAATAAAATAGAAGTTGTAAACACTCAACAAATTATGTATAATAAAAGTACAGAGGAAGGAAACTTTGAGTAACATTGAGTTTGAACTAATAAAATAACTTCTTCCATTTTTGATAAATGGTGTTTCAATTTCTTCAAAATTCAAAACATGTACTACCCAGAATAATAATGGTGTGCTTCCAATTCGATTAAAAACAGAAACCATAATGTAAATGTTTCAATTAGTGATTTTGTAAAATTCAAGTACATGTTCTAATATAATATTTAAATATTAGAAATATTTATTGCAGTTATTTATTAATAATCAAATGCTGGCACACAATTACTCAAATATAATGATTTATAATAAATTTATAATAAGACGTTTGTGTATCAGTCTGTTTTCTAGACAATTTACGAGAACAGTTATTATTTTCAATTAACGAAAATAATTCAACTTGTACAATAGAATTTCTTTATATTTTATTTTATGTTTTAAAATCTGTATGAAATAAAAATAAGATAACACCACGATACAGTATTTTATGTTCTATAGGTATTGAAAGGTTAATTAAATATTAATAACTTTATTAGTTGCATAAATATATTCATGTAAAATATACTTAATATCTAAAATTCGCAACAAAGAACTATTCCATCACGGCTATGCATAGCTGACTCAACAAAACATTAATAATGATAATACAAATTGATGGCATTGTTAGCTTAATAATTGGAATATTCACAAATCGAATTTAATTCCTCCGGCGTTCGTTCGTGACATGAAAAATTTCATATTTAGACACAAAAGATACAATGTCAATAATTATAACACGATTATTAATTAGGCCATTTCTCTAAAAATTGATAATGAAAGTTACGCCATTTACATATGGAGGAAATTGAATCAATTACGAAAATATTTAGAATTACATTGCTATGTTTTCTCCCAAAATTGTACAAATTTGTAATGTGTTTGCCAAATACGTTCCTCCTCAATATGTTTTCACTCAACACTACCGAAGTAAATTCATTGGGTGCTGCATTTCACGATAGTTGGGAAATTATATCCTCTTCCCGGTATCGAGAATAGAATTGTCTTGAACACGTTAAACGTTGCTTGACTTGTAAATAACAAATTATAAGCCGTAGTATGCTTGGTTGGATTTCCAGAAGCCTGTAATTAAAGGATGAAATTTCTACCTCGCCGTGTTGCGGAGAAATAATTACAAAACTGATCTACTTTTAAACTTAACTAAAAGAAAAAAAGAAAGAAAAAAACGTGTGTCCAATATTTCCTTTTCGAGTCTTTAGTCGAACTGTTACGTTTCCAAAAGCAAAAAGAGGAGAGAGAAAAGGGACGTAAAACTGGAGGAAAAAATGTAAAAACAGCAGCAATAAATCCATCCATAGCCATCAAGATCGAGTCACCGGAATGGATGATCCATTAACGTTTGTTGCTACAACCCATCAAAGCTTCGAACGCGAGATTTTACACTGAAATGACTGTTCTGCGGACAATTTCGGCGCTCGGGTGAAGGATGGCGTTGGGTCATTGATGTGTGCCAATCCACGGGGTGTATCGGGTGCAGGTCGATCGTCAGTGGCGAAATTACGACGTCGGAAAAAAAAAACGAAGGAATACAGACGAACGTACACACGCACGCGTGTGCGGAACTGTGACGAGCTAGCAGCACGACAGTCGCATCAACCAAATAACCCCTCTCAATTTGGCACATTCAGCGTGCGGCTTGTTGCGTTTCCATTCATTCCACGATACCTCATCATAATGTCAGTTTATATGTATACTTTTATCTTCCTTCCTGTTTCCTCGATGATACAGCGCGTTGCTGTGGAAACCGAAGATATTTTCGTGGAATTTTAACGTGTTCGCTCGTACTAGATTCCGAACGGACTAGGTGGACGAAGAGAGTTTCAATAGTCGACGAATTTTCGGAAAAAGGTAAAAACGAAGTATCAAGTACTCTAATATTTCAGTTATAAACTATGAATAAAACAGCAGATATTTGGTTTGATTAAAGTAAGCGGTATGCTTCCTTATTGCTTTTAGTAAGAATTTAGATAAAAATATTCCCTGATTATATATTGGTATTTGACAATGCAACGATTTTTTTTAATGATCCTAAAATTTGTATAACACAACTTTTCTCAAAAGTTAATCTTGTTAGGTAATTTAGAAGGTTGTAGTATCTTCAGGCATCGACTGGGTGAAGAATATTTTTAACTGGTTCAGTAGTGGTATTCGCGCCATCAGACTCGGAATTTGAAGTCATTGTACCATACAGAAATAGTTGAGCCTGGATGCAAGCTCGAAAACATCGAGGCGAAAAGGGTTGCTCGTCGGCAACCGGCATTGTGCACACTTATTTAGCGTGTAAACACCCAGGGAGTTTGCCAAAGGAGCAACAAGTGCCCAGCTCGGTGTACAACGCACGAACTCGGGTCCGCCCCTAACACACCTGTCGCCCAAGGTAAAGCTACAGGGTGTTGAAAAAGCACTGCTGATGTCTGCACGTCCCGCGGACCGATATCACGTTCACTTTTCATTTACGTCACATTCTGTGCGTTACATATGACGCAAGTTTTTGGATCATTCAGTGCCCAGGAAAAATGACGATATAGGGGAAAGAAGTTTTATTATTAAATTACCGATTTACTAATTTAGTAATTAGTAATCAATAAAAGTGAGCTGGTTAATTCAGTAACGGTAATTTATAAATTATTAATTTGTCAATTTACTGATTAGTAATTATTAAAAGCGAGTCGGTTAATTCTGTAACAGCAGCTTCTGAATTTCTAATTCCATACTGATTCAATCACATCTTATTAAATTAACTGTCTACGAACTTACCATTTAGTAATTAGTAAAAGTGGGATGTTTAATTTGACAGTTACTAAACTCATTTAATAGTTACGAATTACTACATTAACAATTCACTGTTACTAAATTAACCAACTTGCTTTAAAATAATTACTAACCTGATGTAATTAACATAATTCCTGAAATAGTTATTAATCCAGATCTAACTTAAATTTGAAGACAAGTAATACAGGTCTTTTTTCTCCTACGACGCCATTTATCTTACAATTAGTAAGGCCAAGTGGTACCTGTATTTTAACATTACATGATTTTTACACATGATATTTGTTCCATTATGTATAAAAAGTCACAATGGTGTGTACTGAAGTAAGTAAATAAAGAAATTTTTAATACTCAATGCTACATATTCGTAACATTCGTTGGTTAATCGTATAATCTTGTAATACTAAAGTTCCAAAAAATAAAGTTTAAATATATATCGGACAATGAAGCGACAGAAATCGAATTATTTCTCGCGTAAAGCGTTCAGATCGCATTATTTGCAATATTCATTTCAAATAAATTCAACTGAGATCTACACAAGTAAATACAGCAGGCAGTAATGAATACCCGGAACAGTATTTCAGGATCGACCTCGTAATGAAAGGAATAAAATATGTTTCAAACGATCCAGTTACGAAATATTTTGAAAATATAAATTAAAGCTTGTGCCGAAAATATGGCAAACATGTTGCGAATTCGTGATTCTTGGAAGTGGCTAATGAAAACAGCGTTTCAGTGTATAAACGTTTCACCAACTTTATTTCCCATTGTTGTAATTGTAATATTTAAAAACAATATTAGCACATTGCTCCTTTTATATTCAACCTCCTTTTTAATATTTTCACCGCATAAGTAACGGTGTTTATTAACACCGTTAGTTAGTTTTCCTACCTTTGTTTCGTCTCTTGTTTATGAATGTTCATTAAATTTATATTCGTACAACTTACAAATAAATAACTCGCCCTCTGCCATTCAAATTTTATATAATAAAATAGTTAATAAAAGAAAAGCGAAGATAAACTGAATGCTTAAATTTGAATATCATATTTATGTTGATATCATTGGTAATAAAATTTTATTTGAAAACAAAAATTTCTCTGCGATTACGCTTTTGATTTAGGAAAACAAGATATTTTATATAAGTAACTTTTATTCTTTTATGTAAATTTCTTGTAACGTCATTTCAAATGTCATTTACATATTTTAAGATATAAAACATACTGCAACGCAATGTAACGAAGGGTTAAAGATTAATGGCGCCATGAAAAAAAAGGGAATTTTCCAAAATTTATTCCAGAAAATCTACTTAATGAATTAATTTCAAATTTTTTGTCATAAAGGAAACACAAAACTGTTAGGTTTCTATACAATTAAATACGATCGTCATGTTAATTTTCGTACATGTGTAATTAAAGTTCCCACGGTGGTCCCACCTGAGTATGAACGGATTTTGATTACATTTTATTGTACCGACTGTGATTTATCGAGCTCCGATTTTTAAATTTCAAAAAAGTCACAAAATTACACCATCTTGAAAGAAAATGTGGCAATTTTCATTAATGAATAAGAATCTAAATCACAACTCTAACAATTTTTTCGTAACAATCTACAAACTACCCCCCCGTTTAGTACAGCAGGAACGAATTCAATCCATCAAGTGGTTTTCCAGTAGAAATTCTTGTAAAGGTCCTTTCTTTTGTGCAGCCCCATAACGTGTATCGTTAAACACGAATTTCGATGAACAATTTGTTCCAAGTAACAGGCACAAAAGTGGTCGCAATGGTAATCGAATAGACAGCCAAGAAGAAGAAAAGTTAGTTAGTGTCCGTGATTTAGTTGCGACGGTCCTGTTACGGATCAGCGTGTTTTGAATAATACAATCATCCGTTTTCCCGGCGTAATCGGGGAAACGTTGACTGGTCAAGGAGGCAGGGAAATTAGACGGGAAATTATGTAAATTATTCGTTTCCAATGGATGGCACGGTGGGTCGCGAGTACCGGCTGCAAGAGAAGCAACCACTTAATAAAGAGCCGGTGACAGCGTGACAGTAAAGTAACTTCGTTCGCTGGAATTTAAAATTAGATTCATAAAAATTATTCTAATAGATTCTCGTGCTGGCAGAGTCGCCGCTCGGGGGGCAAATGAGGCAAATTCGATTTGACACGCGGTCGTTCCCGCATTCTTCTTCCGTTCTATGCAGACGTCTTCCCCCCCCCAATTCCCTCCCTTTTTCCCTTGCTCACGTTCTTGTCTCTTCGAGAAAAGAGCCTCGAAGGTGGTGCGGAGTTATGCAAATGCGACAATAACCGAACGTCAATCAGGGAAAAAGTTAAGTTCCAGAGATACGGCTGCACCACGCCTGAACACCGGGCCAAACCGGCTTCCTTTTGCCGGAAGTTAAAGAAAGCATCGACGAAAGCCACTTCCGATCTAATTTAAACTTCCTCGCTCACCGTTTTATCGAGCAACCTTTACATCGATCTTTCTTTCCCGTTGATTAGATTCGCTTTTTGACCACCCCCCGTACGCTGGCTAATTTAACCTTCGGACGACGAACATATATTTTTTAACTCAACATACGAAAATCTTGCGTTTAGAAATTTTACTTCCTTATTTTGCTAAACAATTAAATTAAAAAAAAAAGAAAAGAGGAAAATACGATCACTTTTTTCATTATTAACACAATAATATTCGATAAAAAAAAGACAAACGATTCCATTAAAAATTGTGGTATATTTTTTCTAGGCTAATGTCATAATTCACGCAACGTCTTCAGCATGATTCAGAATCATTTAAATATCCTAAACGATTCGGTTATTTGCTATACAAATTTTTCAACATTTACAAAGGTAGGGTACGAAAATATATTATACTGTGTACAACATAATTGCTATGTGCTTCCAACATCGATTAAAGCTGTAGATATGTGCAATAAATAAAATACCGACGACAGCGACAAAAAATAAAATAGACCATTCGAAAAACATACTGGTGAAGTTTGATCGTTTAAAACTGGGACACCTTGTACATGCGCGACTGAACCGCGTTGCATCCAGAATTGCTGCTTTACTATAAAATGATATTCGGAGTATTAGAAAGTACAGGGTGATCGATAAGCCCTCGGTAACGGTTTTTCTAAACATTTAAATTTAAACAGTTATACAGATAGTAAAAGCTAAGTGGCGGGAACTTGTTTTTTTATTTTACTGTTTCAAAAAAATAAAATGCTTTGACTAAATGGTATATGTATATACAACCTTCATATGATCAATAATTTAAAAAATTGTTTCCATAGGATTGGATGAAGCTCACGATTTATCGAATACCTCCAAGTCTGATTATAAATATAAAAACACCAATAATTAATATATTTCGATCGATAATTTTAAAATAAAACTACGACACTGTACTTATTTTAAAAATAAACACTTTGAAAACTTCACCAATTAAATAGCTTTTTTAACTATTATTTTATTTTGAATTAAAATCGAGTACTATTGATCGCCCAAAGTTGGACAGTAATTGATTATTTTTTTATTACTTTTGTAACTAATTATGAAGAGTAATTATTGGAATTAATTAATCACAATTATATTTGGACATCTGCAACCATGGTATAAATAAATAATTTACCTTCTATTAAAATTATCATTAATTACGAATACCTGATTCTAAATTTTTAATTTAATGATAAGCAAGAAAGTGATTAATTATTATTTAATCAATCATGTTTGGATTTGATTACTAAAGTTATTCATTAATCATGATTACTGAATTATTTATTAACCGTAATCATGAACCTGATTTCACGATGATCGTTGTGTAATCGTTGTTTATTTATCAGATTCCCTTTTGCCTAATTCTGTAATTACTCTGTAAATTCTGCCGTGTTCAAATATCCATTTTTCAAATATTTTACTACTTAAAATTCATGTATATGTCTCAACAGTGTTCTTTATTAGTATTATAATTTATCAAGCAAAAAAACATTGAATTTATAAATATGTAAATTAACCGCCAATTATCTGAATTTTTGTTTAATAAATAAATTTTAGAATTATAAAACAAAATTATCATTTCATTATCCAATACTTCCAAAAACAGAACAATTACGTCTGTCTATTAATATTAATAAGTACAACACTAAAATAGAAGAAAAATTCAAATGTTGTCTTTTTTCGATTTTGAAATGAAAATAAGAAATAACCGTTTAAAAATATACATAATATTATAATATATACATAATTTAAAAATATATATAATAAATTATTTCGTTACATCTTTCTTTGAAGTTTGATAAAAGAAATAATTGTCACAACAGTGCAATAAATAAAGTTTGATTAAAATGTTAGCTTTGAAAAAAATTCTTAATTCTTCGAATAATCCACCCGTGATATAGTTTCAAAGAACACGTTTTATGTTTTACTCAATTATTCCAAATAATTATGAAATAATATATCACGTTATTTGGAATAATGAATCGAAAGATTATATTTTATAAGCGGCGAAATTTGATGAAATTGGTTCGATTCGATTTAAATGGAAGTATTAGAGTTATGACGTCAAAACTAAAACAATTTCATAATTACGTGTATTTTAGTACCATCTAGTCACAATGAAATTATTCATGGACGCTTGTATATAGAAGTTCATTCGAAAATATCAGTCGCAAAGAAGATGACAATCGGGCGTCGCTTTTCACAGAATTGATTAGACCGAAGCTATTTAAAAATAACAGAAATTCACCGCAATTGAATATGCCAGTACAGTCTTAAGCTTAATTTGAACGATAAGTAGAAAACTGAAAAAGGAATGTCAGTGGGTACGGCACCGTCCCCTAATCGTATCAGGGTGCCAAGGAGCGTTGCAAAAAGGCGAAAATCCAGTCTTGTTGCGGTTAAAACTAGCTGCAAATAACCTTCGTAATCAGTGTAGAAATTAAGTCAATTAGTGTGAAGATAAGGCCGCGGTCGAGGATCCGTCAGGGGCAATGGGGTAATTTAAACTTCCCTCAAACGAATTTCATTCCACCTCTCTTGATTCTTCGAATAAAAAAAAGAGCGAGGGAGAGAGAGAGAAAAAAAAGGAAACTGTGCCGCTTATAGACCGACGGAGCAATTTCAGTTTTAAATGGAGAGACGTAATAACTCAAGCAGCTTTTATTTAAGCACGAAATTGCCGTAATCGTAAATATTCCGAAAGTTCTGGCTCGTCAAAAGAAAACGCGAACGGTTGCACGAGAACTTTATACACCCTTCCCCTTCGCCCCTGTAAACATTTAAACGACGCTCGTTCAGGAATTTGTTATCAAGTTTATTATCAAACGTGATTCTCGAAATTTTCTCTCCGCTTCTCGCGAAGAACAATTTCACCCTAATATAACTTTGCAACCGAATTACTTCGCAATTTTCACATCATTTTGTTTCAGTTTTGATATTTTGAATACAAATTAAACGATTTTTTAATGATAACAATTATTTCTGTTAGTTTGTCAAAACGAGATTATGAAACAAGTATTACTATTTTTATCGATATTTCTGTCTAATCCATCCAAGAATCGAACTTCCGGTAGACATTCTCGAGGAGCAACGAGCCGTCACATCGAAGACATCCCCCGCCCCCAACGAGTTACTTCAAATAAGGGTCTACTTGCTAAAATTTCTATTTCTATTTTAAAATATGAAATCTGAAACAAATCACTTTGACTCATTTGATATTTCTAGTATTAAGTAATAAAAACAGATATAAGAACGTCTGAAAATATTTATTTAGTAGAACAAAAATATTTGTAGATTAATTTAATGTTACATTATATCAATAGTGTAAAAGTTATTGAAATATTTGTAATAATGTTTAATAATTCTACAGCATTTTTATTATTCGGAAATGATGATAAGCTTTCCTAAATTTCAGTTTGTTTTAACACGTCTCCAGTAGCAGGGTACAATGAAGATTTTTCTGAAAAGAAATATTACCTAAAACTATTGAAATTAAAATTCATGACAATTCTCCGCTGACACTTTGTGAAAGTTAAAAATTTTGTTAAAACTATATTTTGTATAACAATTAAAACCATATAAATTGTATAACAATTAAAGTTAAAATATCCTCTAAAGTAATAATTTTGTAACATATATAAGTAAAAATGTTGAGGTGCATCAAAGAATGTATGGAAAGGTATGCGATTGTATTTAAAAATGTGAGGGTGTCCTTGAAACCTTCAAAACTGCTCTATCTACAGAAGAAAGTTTTGCCGCCATATTATAATGTTTGTTAATAAATTTTTCTCTGTTACATCTTCAAAAGTGACAGAAATGTTCGAGATATGGCTATATTTTTGACGTTATAGTGACCATAATATATATAATAAAAATACAAATTATAACTGTTTAATTGGATTACATACAGTATGTAATTTGAAATAACAAAAATATTGTCTTCTTTTTGTTTTCCCCTACAAGGAACTCTAAAATGAACGTGAGCTATTAGATACTTTCTAGATCATTAATCATGTATCTCAGCATACGTTACATTTGATTCTCTTTTCACTTCCTGCAACTGTCACATCGTTCAGTGCAAGCAATTTCACTTCAAACATTTATTCCGACTTCCGAAGTAATCCAAAATATTTATGTACATAATTATACAAATTAAATCGTATAAAAATTGAATCGAAAGTTTGGAATGTAAGAATTTCTTTTCATATTTATGATAGGCAAAAAATAGTCCTCAACCAGGCTCTTTCTTTTACTGGACCACCCGTTCCCCTGTATATAGCAAGGTTCGTAGATCATAAAATCGTGATAATCGAAAACAAAGGGGAATACTCCGAAGAGCTGATCAATTATATCGTGAAGGAAGAAGGGGTGGGTCGCAAAAGCGCAAGAAAAAGTCGCGTGTCCCCAACAATGAGGCTGGCGCGCAACAAGCGGAGCATGGAATTCCATCGGGCAGATAGAGCACCACCTCGTCGGCCTATATTCGCGGCTTATTTTAGAATTGCATCGAGCCATGCACGGCACGCGTTGCGAGATGCATCGGTTGCAACAAGCCAGTCCACGAGATGGCCCTAGATGTTTACGGCGCCACACTGAGTCCTAAAGATAAATCACGGGGCATCGGTAACAAAAAGAAGCCGTTTTTCCATTTCTCTATGCCAGTATTCTACGGTAAATGAATTCCTCTTTTCTTTGGGGTAGTTTGATGACACTGCTGCGAGGAACGCAACCGTTGCCCCATGGGTACACTCCTGGACAGAGACTGGTACACCGGGATAATTGCTTGGGTACATTTGACTCGACATTCGTGGTCTGTACTCGTGTTTAACAAAGTGTTTCTGTGCATTTTAACCAGACTTTTTACGTGCTTTTAGGTCTTGAAATAATTTAACCCTTTTATTGATATTATCGCTTCGTTCTGAGCTATATCCATCTTTGGACGTGTAATTAATTTTATTCCTTATAAAATATTATAACTCAAATTTTCGATCTTAGATTTTGAAACGAAATATTTTATTTTTATTAAAATGAAAAAATGGGATTATTGTTATCTCAATAATTCAAGGCCTAAGGTAATAAACGAATTTCTAAGTACATTTTTTTCATTTATTTTTGAATGCATCTAATTAAAATAATTAAATTTTAAGAAATTAACTTACAATATTTGAGCAATTTAATATTTGAATAAAATACTAAAGACTAACATAAATAAGGTATGTGACATAAATCAGCATATACAATCATATCGACATATAATCTGACAAAAGCATAAAAGCATCTTAACAAATTTTCTGATTTAAAATAAGAAAACGAAAGGAAGTCATTCTGGTTTATTGATTTCACATAAAATATAAAATAACTGGTTACTGAAAGAAGTTACACTGGGTATATTTATATACATAGAAATTTTGTGATTCGTACATTTAAAAAAAGAAAGACTTTTTAGCCAATTTACTAATCTGTTAAATCAACCCTAACAGTTAATTGCTCGCAAGGAACCATTATAAAACGTTCGCACAAACAAATATCCATTTTAAATCAAACTCACTGAAAATAGTAAAAATGATTTGGATCATACAAGTAACTAAAGATTAAAAAAGGTATTAAAAAGTGGCGCTCTTTATTTATGTAGGTGTATCAATTTTCAGTTCTGTAATTACTCGTGAAATACAACCTTGAGTCAAAATCGACCCGGCAGTAAGCTAGCCAGGAGTTACGTAACCCGGTAAAACCGTTTCACTTCGGTCAATCGAACTTTTCTTTCCGCTAACCAGCATCACGACATTTCTACTGATTGGAATGCATGCCAGTCGGCATTCCTTATAACCATTACAGAGTTGCCGAGGTCACCTGGTTCGAGTACTACTCCCACAGACTCGGGAACAGGTAGCTACGGAAGAGATATGAAACTACTATCGCGGCCTATCTCGGTAGACATTCTTGTCAGAAGAGCTGTGTGACTATCTACGCCTAAAAGGAATTACACGATCAATATAGATCATTCAGATATCTCCACAAGTGGATTAACATAGTTTCTGCGCAATTAGAATCTCAGCTGTACGAACTAGTCGAATAATAACCGTTGCTCTTATAATTGTTTTAGATGTCCGTGTGACTATCATCCAACAGCTACGAACAAATGACTCACGATACTTATTATTAACAGTGAGATCTGATTACGGTAGATCCTTTCTATCAAGATTCGATTAACTGTCGTAAATTTAAACTGAATTGGTAGTCAAAAGTATCAGTTATATCTGTTTACAATTAAATCTGTTCCCATTAATTATTGTAATTGAACAATAAAATATTCCTTAAGCAGCGTAGCAATACTTTTTATCTTTGTTTTGAAATAAAGTGGCAGTAATAAAAACATTGATAGACTAATTAGAATTGGAACATTTACTCTAGTCCTTTGGAGTTGTTGAAAATAATTCAAATTTTCACAGAATTTCGACATTTCGGTTAATATATATTTTTAAAAAGTTATATTACTAAATTATAATAAAACTATATTATGTGCTTCCCTGGGGAGACTGACGCCGTAGGGGAAGATGCCCCCATCACTCCTCTCATTACTTAAAGGTTATTAGGCATTATGTGTAAGCACGATAATTAATCTAGCCTATCACCCGTTACTAATTACTAAATTGCTAGATTACTAGACTATCAAATTATAAATTGCTACATATAATAATTATTATTACTAAATTAACCAACTCGTTTTACATTAATTACTAAGCTGAATATTCATCGTATTGAATTTAATCCAAATCTAACGTACATTTAATGATGACATTTCCTTCTTCTATGTCATCATTTTCTTTGGGGAAGGCTAGACTGTTCGCCATTATGCAACGATAATTATAATACCTGACATTTTTATTCGGTTTCAATTCAATAGCAAACCTGCTTCACCGATTCCCGAAGTCACTAGCAACGGAAGATCGAAGAAGTTGCAACCAGTCGAGCTTCGAATGGTGGTGTTATTTCGAAATTGTACGGTACATGAGTCTAATTGAACGACTTCCTGTGGCGTCGCGTTAACGTGGAGCAGATTTCGAATCGAAACTCTGGCGAAAACGAAGCGGTGTGCGGCGCGGCGCGGCGCGGCGCGACGAGGCGACCGATCCTGTACGGGCTGGAAACTTGGAGAAACGGGAAGATAAAAAGAAATAGGGTGGGAGAGGAGAAACAGAGTCGGTAGGTCGAGGTGGCGCGTAGGCGAAGGACGAGGAGCGAGATAAAAGGGGGTGGTTTGGCTGACAAGGGTGGATTGCGAGGGAAGAAGCGCCCCTTCCCCCTCGAGCTCTCCTCCACCAACTTTATAATTCTTGCGACACTTTTGGGGAATGAGATTGTTGGTGCAGGGACAGGGGTATAAGGGGGAGGTTTAAGGTAGTCCGCTGGCGCCAGTGACGTCTGCCGAATCCAGACTCCTGCAGTTTCGGCTAAGTGGTTCCCTTTTGCCCCACTTCAATGTCTGCACACCTTCCACCCACCTCCTCATCTTAACAATCCTTCATTTTTATCGATTCATCAATCGCCGTATCTATTCATATACGATAATTGAAGGGGCTGCAATTCCACTTCCAGGTAATTTGAGTAAACCAAACAAAAAGCAATTAAATACCAACCACTATTTCAAATCTATAAATTTATGTTCAGATAATATTCGTACTTATAGATTTTTCTTGTTGCTTTAATAAACATGACTTATGTATTGCCAAAATAGAACAAAATAGCACATGTACTTTATTGTATAATAAATATTATTATTGAATATCAATCACTGCAATCATAACAAATATTTTCACCATAAAAATGTTATCGATATAACATTTCTGTTTTCTTTTATATCAAACGGAAGAACACATTTTTTTCATATAACCAGTGCTCAGATCGATACCGATACCACCGATGATATTCAGTCCGATACTAAAGTACTCAGTGGGAAGTGTCGATACACACAGAAACTTTAGGTACTTGATATCAATCATAAATACCGATTCTTCTTTATTCAGTATCTGAAGATGTTAAATTACTGAAGTTAGACGTAAGTATTCACTTGATCAGTTAACCCCTTGTATCATTTTTCCCACAGGTGCGTCAGACGAAGCTAAATATTTATTGTTACAATGTTAAAATAAACGAAGCAAATTCTAACGTAATACATAATTTACGTTTAACGATAGTACACCGCACCAATTGCAGTTGGAATTATACTTAAAATCAAATTGTAATAAAAATAAAAGTCAAGTTTGTAATATTTGAAGCGTAAGCTGCGTTACGAGCCTGACTCGTTAAAGTATGACAGGGGGTTGAAGGACTTGTAAATTGGCATAGAAATATAAAATAAATATCGATACTTTCATGAAAGTATCAAACCAGTATCGATGGCTTTATGGAGGTATCAAATGGGTATTGACATATTCGTAAAGTATTCGTAAAGTAGACAATTTGATAAAAGTCGAAAACTGCTATCGATATTTTCGAGTAGGTATCAAAAGTATCAACTCGTTTTGATACTTTTACCTTAGGTGCGTATTGATATCGCAGACTAGTATCGATTCCATTGATACCGGGATATTGACAGCTACAAATGGACGTGCATTTTCAAAGACGGAAACACCATTACAGGCTTGATTCAGAATCATTAAAATATTTGATACAAAAGATTTCTCATTAACATATTGAAACGTACAGCAATTTTTCTGATAAAATCTACAAATTGCCCATTCCAAATACAAATATTAAATTATTTCCAATTAATGGAAACATATTCCGACAAATATAACTGCAAACATTGTGATTTTTTACAACACTAGTCACATGTCGAAGTATACGCGTTCAGTTGTTATGTTATACATACGCGCGCACATAATTAAATAAAATAGATAAAAAATTAAAAACTAACATTTAAGATGCCGCGAGGTACATCGCTTAATGAAAAAATTAAGAAAAAGGAATGCAAAAAGAAGTATTAATTTACGAGATGAAAGCAATTTCGCGAGCTGTCAGTGGTTCTTTAAAGCAATTTAGAGAATATTTCAATGAACGTAACTCAAAAACTCCTAAATCGACGTATTGATGCACGTTTCATTCGCAGAACAAAACATGGCAACCGAGTGGACCACGCTGAGTTATATTTTACGTACTGTGCTCCTGTTTGTTATTAAGACCAATTTAAAGGCAAATACAGGTCACCTTTTCTGACGAGAAAACGTGGAATTTAGATGGCCTTGGTGGATTCAATTCGTACTGGCATGATTCGAGAAAAAAATCATTATATTTCACGAGAAGAAATTTCAGTGGTGGTTCTGTGCGGTCGATTGACGCATATATGCGTCTAAACAGAACAATCATAGCAACTTACAAAATTGTGTATATGTTTAATAAATATTGCCCTACGTTTTTGGCATAAATAATAACTACAAATACAGACAACAGAGAAGGAGGAAATTACTATTTATTTTATTTTAATTAAATAACATTCCGTGCATTCACTGTCCTAGACAGTGCTCCGTCCTCAAAGGGTTAAACGTGCAATTTACACAGTTAAGAATGAATAGTAGCGTTTATGCACAAGTACTAGAAAATAGTTTATTTATTATATGAAATGATATAAAATCGTCAATTTGTAAAATTTGTAAAATTGTCGTATTCCAATTATAATATTCTAAAATATTATTATTATACTGAATTTAATTTGGAGTAATATCTTCGTCATGATTGAAAATAAATGTCGAATTTTAGGTTGGTTATAAATATGTAAAGTCTTCAATCAAATTTTGAATACAGACGGGGACTGAATATTAAAGTCTGTCTCACAAGAAGGTTCAATTCGATACCAAAGTTTCAATTCTTTTGATATTTATATCTTTCATAACAAAAATAATGCTAATTTGGTTTTTCCTCGTCCTACGCGAAGACTTACAGAGCTTAACTAGACTTATTGTTAGCGTTCCCTATAGCAGTTCTTTTTTCCATCCCTTTAAGTCTTTAATTGCAATAAATTAAATTTCCTTCAACTGCAATATAGTTAATTTTTAAACTTATTTGCGGATTTTTGGATTTTATGGATTTTTATGCACGCGCATATTTTTTGTGTTATACCTATGCATATTTTATACAAACGACATAAATGAACATATTACACATTTTTCTTGGATTTCAGTTTTATTGGCAATAAAATAATATTTCAAGATTTATGTTTCAATCTTTATGACACCTATGCACGATTGTCGCACATTGTTGAGCATCATAGGCTTTCTTAAGGAAAATAGCGCCATGGGGAAGAATATCCCATCACTCCTCTTAAATTACATTACATAGCGACTAACGACAATCTAACATAACTCTAATCATAATCTACCCCGCCTTAATAAGTTCACCACTTGAGAATTACTGTTACTTATACAAATTATATAAACGATTACGTTTTAACTTAATTTACTCTAGAGAAAATGAAAATTTAAAGAAAAGAAGGCCCATAACTCGTTTCAGTACTCGAGAATTACTACATACAGTGTATTGAGTTAATGTCCATTCTGAAAAAAGGCGATCGATGTAATAATATAGCGAAATGGGTGATGGATTATCTAAATTATCGTGTCAAGATATAATCCCTAGTAACTTTCAAGTACAAGGCAAACTGTGAAATCTTCTTCCCTTGTATCGCCACTTTCCTTAGCGAAACCTAGCATGCTCAGCGGTGCACAATAAGATTATATAAATCATAATACTTTAAGACATGTAAACAATAATGGCATGAAAGTTTTAGAAAAATACGATTAACCTACAATTGATATAAAAAAGAATGGAGAAACAGTAAGAAAAATTTAAATTTAAACCCAAAATTTCATTTGCAATACCAATTTATGGTAAAAAGCTTTAAGAAAACTATTGTTATCTGTTATGACACAAATTATGGTGATTGCATTATGATGACGGGTACTGTGCCAAGCACCATAAGCTTATCTAGGAAAAATGTGGTGCTCCACCATTTGCTGCAATACCTAGATTAGGTATTATGTTGAATGTGACAAGCTTACAAAATTACTTCAAAGTGAATTGGTTAATTTAATTAACGTTAATCAAATGGTAGTCAGTTTCCCTAGAAAATTGTATGGTCGACAGTACACATAATAATGTAATTTATGTTTCGCAAATATAAATATTATATTTATGTATTGTGTGCACAAATATTTCAGCACGTTTTGGCTGTATAAAACGTTAATATTCTTTCAGTAGCGGTACTGATAGCGTACTTTCTTCAAAATAGTCACACAGGAAATGAAGTAGCAGTAAATACTTGCCCTTACACGCTACATTTCTCACAGGGAACGTTAAATACGTTGTAATAAACGTTATTTTTATAAGCAGTAGGAATTATTTTTCTCATCGACTGAAGTTATTCATATGAGCGCTATGAAAATATATTATCTCATATCTTAAAATATAGATATGTTACAAAGAAAAAATTTCTTTTTATTAAAATAAACATTATTTTATACTATTATATTCATCAATGGCGAAATCTAGTCGTGTACAGTGACAATTAAATTTTGAAATTGAATATTACGGTTTGTCTGACATCTTCTGCAATAAGTTGAAATGGGTTAAAAGATATAAAGCGTTAAAAGATAGAGAAAAATTAATCTGTTTTTAATTCGACCCTTCACCCCGCAAGAAGTTATGGTTATTTGAAGGATAAATTCGTAACGGTTACAAAGTTAAAGCGCAAAAACGTCAAAACAGCAGCAAACAATATGGAAGGAAGATCGATCCGGAACTAACGGAAAACGGCACTCGCGTTTCGTTGCGTTGTACAAATTGTAGGAATGCCGGAGGCATTAATATGTCGAGGGTATCCACGGAGGGGTGGTGCCTTTTTTTTCAGCACGTCCACCGCTGAAAAATATTTTGCTGAAAGCTAATATCTATCCGGCCCGATATTCGTCCGTGTAAATACTGTCCGCTTTCGCACGGGCAACAAAGTAGCCACTCCCGCCAAAGAGTTCGAACAATGAACGCTTGCCAGCTTTTCTGCGCATCGATACGCGCTAACGTTCAACAGAAACGTATTTTAGAAAATTTACGTTGATAACAACAACACGCATCTATTCTGAAACGCAGAAAAATAACGCGAGATGCTTTCGTAAATTAGTTCAATTACACTGCACGCCACAAATACACCAACCCATCGAAATTCAAACCTTTCGAAAATTAAAATTCCGATGGTAATGTCGATTATCGACGAATGAATACGGCAAAGCGAAAAGTAAATGGAAGTTGGTAATTACGAGAAGAACGCGGATGAATAAATTAATTTTCGAGGGAAATTCAAGAATCGCGTACGCGGCAAATAAGAAAATGTATTATACATTCCAGGAAAAATTGTATTACATTAAAGAAGCACGCAGGCTAGCTCGAAACTGCGAAACTTTCAAACGGTGACCGAAAATTAATGCGCCGTTTTTAATAACGCCTAATGCAGTATGCATGAAAATCACCCACGGTTGCGTTTCAACAAATCCCCCTAACCCCCCGCCCCTCTTTTTTCGGATTCATTGAAACGTTTAAACGTTTCCCAGTGCTTTTTATACTCGAGTGAAAGTTCGTATCCCGCGTACTTACGTAAATCAGCGAATTCGTTCGACCAAGGAAAACTGCTAAAAATATTTTCGGTCAAACACAATTATAATAATAAGCTGACTATACATATTGACATTTTTTCAGATTTATGACGTATTCCGTTAGGGGTGAAATTTATTTTTACTGTTTGCGACTTCGAATAATGGTAAAAAGTTGCCTTTTATAAGCGTATTTCAATTACTAAAATCACAAGTTAATTAGTTAATAAATTCGTCGAGGTACCGCAAGTTGCTAAAAAATTTCTTCCCTTGCTGACGTGATTTGGATAATCAATTTCACGAAATTTATTTATCGAATAATATAAATTTTGTTACTACGTGAATTCCATTTTGAATGAAAACATTAAGGATCGCTTTTTATTAAAAATTCATCGAATAATTTTAAAACTGTTTGCGCACATCAAAGATTGTTTCTGACAGAATCCAGGCTTTACAAATATGGGTACGCTATCGTTAGCTCTCTCCACACCCGAACCATGCAAAGCATTCCTTCGTCCAATATACAACGGACGGTCTTTTGTTTAAACATTTTTTCTGGATTTGGGTCACGATTAACCCGACTTTGAAAACTTACAAATGAAGTTATCTTTATTATTAGAAAACAATTGTGCAATGATTGAATAATCTATAAACAAATATTTGAAATGTTTTCTTCGCTAAGATTATGTTTCTAAAAATACAGAAACTATGAATTTGATGGCAAAAATGCGTACGTACTAATGGACACTGTACAGGAGGATAATTCAGGATTAGTTTGGGGAACGTATCGATCGAGCGAAGACTTTTTGGGAACAGTAATTCTGATTCGCGAAAATTGAGCGCTAATAAGTTGATTCGCGTTAATCGGGTCGGTTTTAAACGAGCACTCGTATAATTCCGGAAATCATGACACATTGGGGAGCTTACTATCGGCTATGTTTTTTCCGTAACTCGTTTGCCGATTACGCAGACGAAATTTGTTGCAAATTTCTTTCCATTCGATTCGATTGGACAATTTAGTTAAAATAAACAAATTCCTATCAATTGTTAATATAAGCAAAGTTTCGACCATCTATCTATTAGGTATTATTATTACTTAATTTGTTAAAATGTAACAAATTCAAATTTTATTGATTACCAAACAAATTAAGAATCAATATTCTGTATTAACTGTTCCAGAACTCAGTTCGTACACTGTGGAATCAGATAGGTTTCTCTAGAAAAATGGCACCGACGGACCGGTTTCGTCACCCTTTGTATTACTAGAAACTCGTTACACATGATCGTATTTGACGGCAACTGAATTAACATCTTCCCAAAATCTAACTCTCCAATATCATAGCAAGCGGGAACAACACCTTCCCCCTAGAGAAACCTATGGGGCTCGATAGTATAGGTAGAGTAATCAGTTTTCAATGAATTTATGAATTCTCAGAGGAAAAATATATAATTTTGAACGTGTAATTTTTATTATAAATATAAGTATATACAACGAGGTAAATATCATGTAAACTAAATAGATAACAAAAAGAAATATAGATTTGTAACCACAAAAAGTATAGCAAAATTTTATGCATACACAACTTTGGGTATTTAATGGGTTAAGAATGATATGAAAGATCAGCACTGTTTTATAACTGAATATTAATTACCAATTGATAAATTCAACCCTTAGATTCGATCTTCTTTTACGAATAATACACCTAAATTTTAAAAAGAGCATATAATCCAATTTTTTTAAATATATAAATAAAAACACATTCATATTTAACCCTTTGCACTCGAGTGGCGCCTCTGGGGTAACAAATACAATTAATTAGAATATTTAAAAATGTGAAATTTGGCTGTTATTTCTATTAGAACATAGGAAATTAACGAAAGAAATAAAAGTAAATAGATCCTAAGTAATTATAATTCTTTTCTTCCAAAATAAGGCTTTTAAATTTTCAGTTTCATTGACAAAAAAATGCTTCGAGTGCAAAGGATTGAATCATGACTTCTGGTTTCAGAATATTTTAAGCAAGTGTCACTAGAACTTAAAAAAATTTTTAGTTAGTTTTTCTAAAACTGCATTTTGGTATGCCTGTCTCTTTTAACTAAATTACAGATAAATTAATAATAATTAAAGTACTGTGCACTGATTTTGAAGGAAAAATTTGTTTAACGACTTTCTTTAAAACAGTGAATTACGTATTGAGAATTTGCTAATTTAAGTGTCTAATGATCATAGAAAAATAATTACGGAAGGAAATGATCTTTCCGTATTTTTCCGCCCCTGTTTTCGTGGCTTTTCTTCGAGGAAATGTTTTCGACGGGATTCGATCGTCATGGAAATGTAACTGTTATCGTACGTAAATAAACATCGAGTTTAGACAAAAACAGATACATACGGGATGATCGAAAACTATTTATTAAACATTGTACCGATAGGTATTGTTAACTACACGGCTGTGCAAATATTATTTTGCGTGTACGGCGATCAATATTATCCGAAACGGCCAATCGCAATATTTTATTAGATCGAGCTCGCGCAGATTCGTCGGACAGAAAAACACGCGGGAAAATTAACCGACTCGGACCGTGTTTATTTGCCGAACGTTCGAATAGAACGCAAATCTGGAAATATTTATTCCAAATTGAAAGAATTTAGAAATATTTGTCTATATTCGGAGGCTTGTAGAATGTAATTGGAATTATTGGTTCGAGTAAGGAATAAATCATCCTTTTGATTTTTTAAACTTTTTCACATCGCCGTTTCACCTCGCTCTTTTTACTGAAAAATGCGTCAAACACATCAAATGTGTTTTTCAATATTTACCCCTCTCGAGTTTATTTTACTTTTTTTTTACCGAGAAATATATATGTAATTTGGCCTACCTACCGCAACGGGTCATTCGAACCATGGATTTATGCGAAATCATGAAGATTTATACGTGTGATCGTATAACAAGACCATTGCATTACATATTTTTGCTCTAGCGCATCATATTGTTGATAGCTAATGAACACTACGCTACGTTTCCAATGCTAGAGTGCATTCACTCCACTCTGTAGCAAGAACAGAACCATGACCATACTTTTTGCGAAACTATGCGGTTCATTGGGTTCGATAAAAGAAATCAAGGAAGTCAGAGTTTACAAACCGAT
This sequence comes from Anthidium xuezhongi, assembly GCA_022405125.1. NCBI lineage: Eukaryota > Metazoa > Arthropoda > Insecta > Hymenoptera > Megachilidae > Anthidium > Anthidium xuezhongi. The sequence goes on along the minus strand of CM039639.1, from coordinate 13,406,347 downwards.
ACAAATTCATCGAGAATAGTAAACTATTAACGAACAGCTGTTCCCAACCAAAGTGAGGTGTAGATTTACGTCAACACATGCCAAACAAACCGGATGAGTTTAAAATCAAATTCTAAGAAGCATCTGACGTCAGCACCAAATATATTATAAATTTCCATATTTGGGAAAGGATGGAAACAGAATCTTCAGCTCCGCTCGGGAAATTGGTTGCTTTCAAACTAATGGAACCGTTTACAAGGGACGGAAGAAGCGTCGCTACTGATCATTTTTTCACGAGCGCATTTCTACTACCTGCAAAGTACTAGAAAAAAACCACAATTGTTGGAATCATCCGTGGAAATAAAAGGGAATTACCAAAATTCGCTCAGCAGGCGAAAGATGGTATGCCATGCCTCTTAACAAAACTATACTGTATTATTGGGTCGTGCTATTCTCGTTTGTTCTTGAAGGGTGCACCTTATTTGACACGTAATTGTGTCAAATGGAATAGGTTTGAAATATTGATTGAAATGAGTTTAGTAGAAAATCGTTTAGGTTGCTGGTTTATTTTATTCCATCCTGGTTTACATTTTTGTGCTGCCTCTGTACTACTTTTTAAAGTTAAGAAAGAGTAGGTTTAGCCAATCAGAAGAAAGTAGATTTTACGTTCAGGATATGAGTCTACGTGTCGTTCAGCTATGTATTTACAAGGTATACTTGCGGCACCAGTGTCATAAACCTGGTGCTATTAAAAGATTCAATGTCCGAGTACGCGACATGTGTAAGTTACACTAACGGTTTATAAAAGTATCGATGATAAGCGTATATTTGAGACGATCAGATTCTTTCTACAATAGCATTAAATTCGGTGAAGAAATAACGTATCGGATGGCAAGAAAATAGTCCGCGAAATCGAAATCGAGAAGCTCGCTTGTGTAGGTTTTCTTCAGTATTCTTGATCTGGTTGAAATAAACTCATGGGTGTTACACAAAGAAGCAATTTTTATTTCAAATTCAGGTACAGTTTCACGTGAGCAAAAAAGGTGCTAAATGAGATATTACAAAGAAAACAAAACTACAGAAATCTGTTTCAAATGCAAAAAGTACGTACTTGGAAAATGTGCAGTTCACAACCCAATGAATTAAGTTTGAATATTATTTATTTCCAAATTTATGGTTGAATTGAAAAATTTTTGGTTACACATTGTTATTACATTTTAATATTATTCTACAATAGGAATTCTCAAATTTTATTCTTCGCATGCCACTCAAATATCAATACGAATAGCTTCGAATCACCATCATATTAGAACATACAACAGAAAACGTTTTATGGACTTAATTAAATAGTTTATCATACATCAACAGAAAAATCACTAAAATTATTGAAAGAATTAAAATAAATTGCAGAAATCACAAATCGTATTAAAACTACTACTAATCAAGGATTTCTTTGGTACGAAAATTATTTTCTTTACAGACGCTGTAACAAAAAGTTCAGTTTTGTATAAATAAATACCAAAAGATAAAACTAAGGTAAAAAACCGCGCACCCTAGTTTGAGAAACCCTCTTCTACAATACTTATTCAGTAGTTAAACGTTCAAATGCATACTGTAGATTGAAAGATACAGTAAATAATAAAATTTTATTATGAGGTTTTATTAAATTTCAATTTAATTCGACAAATGAAATAACTAAACGTTCAAATGTTATTGCAAGTTTCAAAGAGACTTAACTGATTAATATAACTAATAATAAAGTTAAATAGATGATGGACTAGGTAAATTATAAATCCCTCGCAACTTTCAAGTACAGTTTCGTTCCAAAATAAGCAACAAACTCGGGACCGGCCAGTTGCTTATTACGGATCAGGTGTACTAATCGGCTAGACTTCATTCCCGAACTGGACGGGAGAGAACACGCAGGATAACTAAGACATTCGGGATGCCGGCAATCTATAAAGCAATTACTTCGAGCAGTAACGTTATTATTTGGAAAAGGATAGAAGATAATGTTTTCTTTTTCTAGCAGTGGCAAAATCACTCGAATTACTAACATCAGAATAAGAAAACATTATATGTATATATCTTTCTTCTACAAAACTGCTCATTTGACACCTGATTTCTCGCTTTCATAAGTCTTACTTATAGTAAGAGTAAAAGTTACTCATTTCGAGCCATAAAACTGTTGTTTATTTCGGATAAAGACTGTACAGAACAAATGATTGCGCTTCCTTTTCCCGCACCGCCATTTTCCCTGGAGAAATCCAGAGCACTCGACAGTATACGAAATGGAAATCATTTTTTAAATAATATCAAATTTCAAGAAGAGACCGTATTTCTTACTTATCTTTTTATTTGTTATTTTCCATGTGTGCGAATCTTTTCTATCTCCTTCAATTATAAATTTCCTAAGTTGTACTAACGTGAGAATATTTGCTTCACTAATGAAGTGTAGAGTAATAAAATTGTCAACTTTCTTTTTCAAATAAACAAACTCATAGTATTTGCGATTTTGTTACATGTAATTTAATTCAAATTTACAACAGGTTCATTCACTCTGTATTTAATGACAATTTTAATTGTACAGTGTTAAAACAAAGTTTCACCGTGAAAAAGTTAAAAAAAAAAAACAATGTTGAATTGACAAGCACAGTTTGTATATTTTATTTCTTCCTCCACATATAACCTTCAAAAATTGTCTACTATATACTAATTTTTATTCATTCGATACATATAATCAGTAATTAAATATAAATTATTGCAGATTTGGTCACAGACTCGAAATAGGAATACCAGAATCCTTAGTGTCGCCAAATATTAAGGGTCTAACAAGTCCCTCTACGACCGTAAGAATATTAACACTTTGAGTGGTAAGACCCCCATATTTGTATTTATCACCTATTTTAACAAAAATGATCTAATATAAATAATTTTATTAAATACTTGAAAGTTTATACAATAAAAAGAGCTGATTATCATATAAATAATATACTATATTTGTTGGAAAGGAAATAGTACTCAAAGTGTTAATGTGTATTTAGAAAAAAAAACTGCATTTATAAATAAGAATTGTTAATCAAGACGATTTTATCGAAGAAGTTAACCATTTGCGGTTGAGTTGTATTTTCAAAGCAACATTAAACGATAAAAAATTGAAAAACATTCACATATAATATAGCTAGTAAAAATTATAATGATTCATCTACTAAATCGGTAAATTGCTCGAGAAGACGGCAGCTAGAAAAGTTCCTTCAGAGAAACGAAACTTGACTCACCGATGAGCTGTCCCTCGGACGACCCATGGAAATGACGTCGTCATTGGTGTGATGACACGTGGATGGCAGGCAAGGACTACAGGGGTGTCGAGGGCGGTCGGGTCCACTGTTAGTGAACCCAGGAGGGAGGTGCAGCAGGAGTCGCCGCGTTGCTGGTCACGTATACTCCTGCGGCTGTGTTTCCGGCCGTCGTGCCCACCACCACGTTGTTCTGCGAGACGCCGCCATTCTGGCCCACGTTGCTGTCGCTCACTTGGATCGCCGCTGTGCCCATCACGCCCTGCTGGAAATTGAAGTCCAGCGTTCCGTCCATCGACAACTCGTGCTTGATCACCTGGAAGACCAACGAAGGTTAAATTATTTTTTTTTTTCACTTTTATCAAATTTTTTGAGTACTGTTGAAAAAGAACTAGTAGCTTGTCATTTCTTATTATGTTGTCAAGTTCATTCGTAAATATCTAGTCTGACCTACTAATGGAATACTAATTCTACGCGCGAAGAGTTTTCCAGGAAAACATTTTTTTTACCTGAAAATTTGAATACGTGGAATTAGATTGAACTAGCTACGTAATAGTTGTATATTTGACTCCAAGTGGTAATATCATTTTTAAAGTTAAAGAAATAATGTCAGAAACCTATTGAAAATTACTCAAGATTGTGTCCTAGATAATGTATGTAAAAATCAAGATCACTGAATAAAGATCTCTTGATAATAGGATAGATGTACCAATTACTGAATCTTTGTAGTAAAACTATCAATAAAGTAGAATACATGTATAAATAAACATAAACAACATTTTTTCCAATTAATCCTTTTATAGCTAGTGAGAATTATTTTTCTGACCAACTGAAGTTATTCCTATGAGCAATATTATAAAATATTTTTATTTCTAAAATGTGCTGGTACAGCTTCGGAATCGGGTCGAAGAATAATCAGCGGCGGGCGGTGTTTTTGGTCTAAAAATTAATATAGCCGGTTGGCATACAGCGGGACCCTGGTTCGATTTCCGGCAAGTAAGGAAATTCGATTTCTCGCCTTTTTCCACGATTTCTTACAATAACGACAAAAAACGTTAATATGTTATAACATGTTACATTTTTGGAGACTGTAATACACATTTCTTAAAAAATAGTTTCTTTACACTATAAAATAAACGTATTATATCTCAAAATAGTTGAATGCAATTAAAAAGAAAAAATTCTGAAATTACAAACTTAAGTTTCTAATATTAAGCAAACTCTGTAATGTAGACAGAGTTCATATTGCCACAATCTCATTGTTGTATAAAACTAAATAGAAAGTGATGCGCGTGTCATGTATTATTCTCTCTAATTATAATATTTTATAGTTAATAAATGCCGTCTAATAATCACTTATGGAATAATTGAGTTAGCTTAGAAGCGACATTCAGAGACACTGTAATTGTATAGGACAGAAAAATACATCTGTAACTTTTAAAAAGGTTCGTAATAGGAATAAAAACGTCTTTTTATCGAATTATGTTGCAAAATAATGATTTTATAAATATGATGCAGCAATAATTTTTAATTAATATATGATTGCGTAAGCTGGTTTATAAAGCCTTCGTAATTGGGACATATCCTATAATCATCATTTATTTAACAAATATACATATGTATTTAATTAAACACACTTGACACGATACTTCTTTCACCCGCCATAATTTGGATTAAAAATAAAAAGAAATTATTTTTATTTGTGTCTAATTCGTTGCCGATTGTGCTTTGGATAAAGTTTTAATTCAAGTTTATTTAATTAAAATTTGATTTTACCAACGCTTAATTTTGTTCTTTTTATAAATAAATTGGCGTCTCTACCTCCTTCTATAATTATTTGGTAATTTATGTTGTTGCACGTGACGAAATTGTAGCGTTTGTAATGTTTTCAGAAAAAATGAATTTACCCTATTTCGATCTTGATGTACATTTGCAAACCTTCAATAAGGCTTAATTTAATTAATTCTGTCAATTTGATAAAACCCAAATTAGGAAATTAACTATTGATTCCGTTGCTCATTAGCAGGAACACGCGTGTTTTTTCGAATATCAAAGCTTTCTAGTTCAATTTCAAATACACAGATATGAACTAATAAATTGATTTATGGAAATAGTTAATCATTATGGAAAGGTAATTAATTGTCAGTGGTAACATTGATGGCTTGTTATTAAATTTGTATCTATTAAACTACACCTGAATATCATGTACTTTTAAGCGTGTTCTGTTACAAAATAAAGCTTTTTCAGAAATTATTATTACTAAATTGATCTGAAAACTTAATTTACAGCAATAGAGTTTAATTTTCTTTTTCATTTAATGAATGTAAATTGATAAACTTATTCCTTAATTAGACTCCCAACGATGTAAGTTATAAACGACCTACAATAACAGCTTATTAATGCAGCTAAAAATACTATATTTTTTCATGGAAATTGTAACTAAAAATATTAAATTCTTAAATGCTCTGCAACTGAAACTTCAAATATTATATTTTTTATAAACTGAATAACTTAAAAAGTTTTTGGCTCAAATTACTCGTAATTGATGTTAATTAATTTTACTTATTTGTTATACTTCTATTACAAAACTAATAGTTCTGTACGACAGTATAATTCTGTAACTTTAAAAAAGTGTTCCAAGAGTATAAAATTTTACTTGAGTTATTAGTTTAAGTATTTATTAATAAGAGCATTCATTTCGGTAATTGATTAAAAAATAAATTTTATATTTTTCTTCACATTAAATAGTTAATGTAATTAAAAAATATAACAATATTACAAGAAATTGCAACCAAAGAGGCCCTTTTTATTTTACATTTTAGTTCAAAAGTTATATACAATTTAAAAAGTGCCTCTTAATAAATGACTTCGTTGTAGAAGGGTCACAGGAACAAATCTAGGTTGCATTTTAAATAAAATTCAATTCTTTAGGTACGTGGTTAAAAAATATACGACTGATCTTATTTTTTCTACTGGAGAGTAACGAAAATGGATTTGAATAAATGACCTGATGGTGTGCTGAGAAACGTCGAAATTTCGTCGAAACGAAACTTACCTCTTCGACGTTGCAGTCGAATCCGCCGTGCAGCGATTCGATATTGATATTCAAGTCATCAAGAAGCGTGGAATTGTTAAGTGCACCCATTAACTGTCCCATCATCGTGCTGGGTGTGGGACCACAGGGTGTGGGCGTTTGTGGTGGACTGATCCTCGTCACTCCTGTTTGGGACTGCTGCTGTTGTTGTTGCTGCTGCTGTTGCTGCTGCTGCTGTTGTTGCTGTTGCTGTTGTTGCTGCGTCTGCTGACACTGTTGCGTCTGCATTATGTACTGAAGGGTTTGCTGTTGACTGCTGTTGCCCAGCGCCGTAGGACTCGGTTCGCTCTGTTGGTAGGACGGCGACATTCCAGCGACTGGACTCAAATTCTGCAATTTTTATTTGAAAAAACAATACAGAAACTCGTTAGTTCTTTTGTTTAATCATTTTGCGGATCCTGCTTCTTACAAGAGGAAAGTTACAAGTTCCCTATTTTCTTGTCCTTCTTTTAACTCTTAAGACAACGAACCGTACCACTCGAGAAGTTTGTTCTGAAATATGATTCACTGCATTAAATTATTTAAATTAGTTTTACATTTCATAGTAAGTTGTTTTAAGTTGTTGTTTGTTGAATTCGAGTAAACAATAAATGATTTACTTATTTGTATTTTTTATTAACGTTGTATAAAAAATAAATTTTCTGAAGATAACTTTCTTCAGTATTAAAAAAATACAATGATAAAAAATGTCCAAAACGATCCCCCTGAGATGTAATTCGTATAAATATCACAAATGCATGTTATTTAGTACCTTTTGTAACTTTGAAGGCACTCATAAGTATCATTTTGCAAACATCGTTCAATTTGTAAACTCAAAAATGTATATTTCTATGATGACTTTTTGTGCACTGGCGCGGTATATAATGTTAGTTTTGGTGCATTAATAAATGTACCAACTCGTTATTTTGTTAGCACTCTGACTGCCTTAAGATTGCTTATGATTCGAAAGCCTGTTGACGGATTTATTCGAATGATCAAAGTTGTAGAAATCTTGGAGAATTAAAGAATAATAAAGTCTTATTCTCAGCATAGAAAATTGAGTAGAAAGGGGAACATTATAAATTATTCAACGAAGGCAACAGAAATAAAAAACGTTTGATCTTCCTCTTGTTATTAGATTAGAGCATATGAAACATTTTTTAAAAGTATAAATGTCATGAGTTTCAAAAGTATGCAATCAATTGTCATAGACTACATAAAACAAAAAGATATTCCCTTCATCAATAATATTTACAGTTGGTTATTTAAAAATAATTCCTTGAAGTTTCAAAAAACCAAATTTTTTCGCAATAATGTATTCAAAACTGTTTTAAAAAATTGATTCACCTTCTTGGGAAGTTTATGAAAAGATAAGAACTGTTTAACTTTAATCCACGAAATGTAAAGGTACGGATTTTTCATTAAAAAATGTATTCAGGAGTTTACAATAATTAACTGTTAACACCTTGACTGCCACGTCACCCACATATGAGTGACGCTTGAATTTCCATTAGAAACCGTCGCCTATATTGTTAGGAATTCTTTAATTTATTTGGTTGAAAATGTTCCCGTTAGATATTAAAAATTATAGATAACAGAAATAACAAAATATTATGAAAATAGAATAGAAAATTTGTCAAAAATAAAATTACTATCAAATGGAAATTTTAGTAGCTGCAATGTGGCAATCAAAGTGTTAAAAGGAAAGTCAGATTTTGAGACAAAATAACACATATGTGTAAAAGTGTAAAAGCTCACTTTGAAGCTTTATATGCATCGGCCTAACAGATTCCCGCCTTTTGTCTACTCACCATTTGACAGGCGCACGGTTGTAAACCATGAATCGGGCATCTCTGTTGATTCGTTGGTTGAGGAGTTGGCTGCAAAGCAAACGAGGACGATCTTGTGGTGAGGCTATTGCTCCTCTGGTACTGGGTCTCGTAATAGGAAGGTGGTGGGCCGGTTTGTTGCTGATGACTCGGCGGTGACGTTTGATACATCTGATAGGACTCCAGCTTCATCGCTTCCGCGAGGCTACCGGCTAACGTGAAATTTGTTCAAAAAAGAACACATAAATAATCTAGTTAGTGGTAAGAGAAGATGCTGTACCAAGGAACAATGTTAATCTTCTGAAATACAAGCAACAAAGACAATGTAGCTCTGAAGTGGTAAAATCTGGTCAATTTTCACTGCAAACGGTTGTCATTAAATTCTGTGCGAGTGCCTCTATGTTGATTAAAATTAATTTACCGAAGCATTATATAGAAGCAAACTTCAAATTCTAAATGTCTTTTTGCCGATGGAAATTAAAATGTACCTAGGGCCAATTAGTGTGGCTATACCAAAGAATCTTATAAAGCTATTTACATCATTAATAAACAACAAAATTAATTAATACATTAATCATTTCTACACAAAATCGTCACTTATATTATTAGCAATTCATTCACTTACTAAAGTAGAAATTTGATAGGCATTTGAAAATACGAATAATAAAAATAACAGACAAAACTTGTTAAAAATAAAATTATTAATTAATGAAATTTTCAACAGCTTCAGCGTGGTACTTAACGTGTTAAGATTTCAGTGCCTATATTTGTAAGGGGACAATTATAGGAATAAAAAATGACAGTTGAAAACCACCTTAAAAAATTGTCTGAAAATATTTTGACTGTGTCAACCCTTAAAGAGATACTTGTACAGAGGTAATTTTATAGTTCTGTAAAATCAATCTTAATTATGAAGAAAGATGTCTCTAGGTACAGCACCTTTCCCTATTTTCATGTCAGTTGCAATAAATCAAAACTGCTGACGAACATAAAATGGCACTTATGGCGTATCAGCTCGACGCTCCAATTTAGAGACACGTTGACTGCTACGGTAGAGACAACACTCATTAAAGAATACGATTTAATTTGTTTAAAACCTTTCTTAAAAGACTCTAGTCTTCTTAAAAATTTTAATTAATAAGGATGCAACTAATTAATTTTCACATTTGACTATTGTCTATGGTATCTTGCATTATGAGCTCTTTTCTTTCATTAAGTATTCGATTATATCCATAGCAGTCAACGCGTTAATATAAAATGACTGGTTGTGAGTTGAAGCAACGATTAATGTCGATTTGATGTCAAAAATAGCACTTATAACATATCAATTTATCATATAAACATTCCGTCTCAAATCAATAATAAAAACTCTACTCTAAAGTATCAAAAATACCAAAATGTTTGTCAGAAGATTTATACGAAAATTATTGCAATGATATTTAAAAAAATAGCTTCCTTGTTATCGGATATCATGTTTGATCTCTTTTCAATAAATCAAAGAAGCTCTTACATAATTAAAATTGTAAAATTCAAACAACTACTGTGTACATAGTTATAAAGTTCAACTTTAACACCAGAATAACCAAATCTTTCAAAATGACAGATCTCTAGTTTCGTACTTTATTCTATCAATAAAATTTGTATCCAACATGTTAATTCGTTCTTTTTAATCAGACCACGGGTGTTTATGCAAAATTCATTTAATAACAATTTTTTCTACATTTCAAACCATCAGTTGATATCTGTTATACGTGTTAGATATTTATAAACAGTTATATTATTTTTAATTATCAATATATGAGAAATATGCAAAAAAGTACGTAAAATTCGCAAATTATAAAACATAACATTTAAATGATCTAATTACGACATTTTCGAAAAAAATATACATTTGCATAAATATTCACAGTCCACTTATAATATTTCTTCTTGGAAAGTATGATGCATGTCCAGTTACTAATAATAATGGTAGATCTTCAATTTAATTAAAAATAAATGAAGCATACAATCACGCTCAAAAGTTTAAAACATTTTTCACTTCATACGCTGGAGTTTTATTATAAATATTGCACTAATATATTACAATAACAATTCAAAAATATATCTTAATACTGAAGTTGAAACTATGGTGCTTAATACATTATGTTGTTATAATAAAACGTGTTTATTTGGAAAAAAAAAATTATACCTATTTCTCAATTTGATTTTGTAATATTCATTATTTTTTGGTTGTTTTTATACTTCGTATGAATAAAAAATGACATTATTTTGTTGCAAAACACCATTTTCAGTTTGTAGTAAATATCGAAAAAATTAAGATGTTATAGAACAATACTATTTTGAACAAAACGTTCAATTACTCAAAGAAATCATTAGTTCAAACTTCTGAACGATAGTGTATACGTTGAAGATAATTTCGAATCTCACAGAAGCTTTTTTCTTTGTTTTTCAACAAATCGAAAGTTACATTACTTCAGTTACTCTGGTGTTAAATACTAGCAGGCGTGTATGTAGAATGCGGTGCAACAAACGATACAGTGAAAAGAAATATAAGTGCGTACCTAATTGTTCTGGGCTATAAGAGGGTGTGTATGTCGGTGTCCACTCCGGTTTCCCAGGGATCGCCGGGATCGGACTTAATCGGCCACAGGACGAGGCATTGCTCGAAGCACGGGGACTCGAATAAAAAAAGAAAAGAAACAAGTTTAAATGCAAATCTGTGTTGTGCCCCGCGAAAAACGTGAGCAACAGCAGCAGCTTAAAGTGGTTTATACCTGATCCTTCAGTCAATAAGCATCGTATTAATAATTGATGCCAACCCTATCGCTATCAACGGCGATAAAATCTACATATTTCGAAGTACCAGGAGAGAAATGTTGAAAAAGGCAAAAATATTACATTGCAAATAAAATTGGGCGGGCAAAATTATTGTAATTATGTCGATATATTGGGTTATACATATAACTGAATATAGAAATCTATGAAAATGTCTGGCGGTAGGGACAGTCGTAGCGAGAGTCAAACACCTACTAATTTTAATAGCGTATAAAAATTATATCTATGAAATTCAACGAGGTTTTCAATGACCATTCGTCGTTAATTATGAATAAAAAATATACATATTTGTTAGTTGTATTGGTGCGTTTGGCAACGTTGTAGTTTGCACGCATAAGGCCAATGTCCCTAGTTCTAGTCGTATAAAAGAATCAGAATCGTTGAAAGACTTTAAACTACTTTTGTATGTAAAAGATAAAAGAAAACACGGATTAAATATTAAACGATTGACCATTTTATAAACTTAACGCAAGAAAAGTTATATTAAAAACGTTTTCAATCAATAATCGTTAATGAAATGTGGGTCACATAACTATTATATGATATTGAGTTTTAATATTTTTATTTAATTATTTATTTTAATATTGAACTAGTTCATAGATATATGCTTTTTAAATTGAACAAATTTTAATGGACAACTGCAACATTAAAGACATTTTATACTTTAAGTTAATCAAATTTATACCTATAATTTTATGTTTGAGTTTTAATATAAAAAATACATATTCATATTTTAAGGTTATAAACTGGGACTTTTATGTCATTTAGTTGATCGTATAATTAATCATCAAATAAACTAACTTTATCGGAAACAGTAAGTACTTCCGCTACAACCGATTCGCGATGCTGTAACTGGAATTATGATAGAAGACGAATATCTTCCATACTCAATTTACTTTTAAATAAATGTTGCTACCTGGAAAGTAATAAACTGACACCATTATTCTAGGAGTATGCAAATAATTGAAAATTAATTTTTCTTAGAACTATTTTATAAACTAGATATTTGTAATGAAAATAAATATATTTTAGGTTGAGGTTATTTTATAACTTCAGTTCAGCAGTTCTGTTCATATTTTTTTTTTTTTGTAAATGTTAAATTAATTCCGGTGTAAAGAAACATATTTATGTTGTTAACAGCATCGTTAATGAAATGATTGATTTGACAATATTTTTGTATTATTTAATTCTATTTGAATCTCCGCAATTATACTCTCGCATATAACAATCTAAAAAAATAAAATTCACTGAAACATAAACTAAGTAACTTGTTAAAATTCCAATTTTGCGGGTATGGCCTTATTTCAGCAACGCTGCCAAGTTCTTAACGTACTTCGTCATTGTATTTTCACAGAATGTTCGGTACGATACAAGCTTTAATTCATTATCAAAAACCTCGGGATTTATCGAAGGCCATTCAATAGTAACGAGACAAACTGATACAGCTCCTAAACGGTTTCATAAACCAATACAAAACTTCATATATTTCAAGTTAGCATCCTTGTATCAACTTCTGACCAGTTGTTTGACAAGATTTCGTAACCCTAAGTTCCATTAAGAATTGCACCGCGGAAGAACAACGTGCTGTGATTAGATTTTTAGTTGCAGAAGGTGTTAATGGTAGTGAGATCCGTGCAAGGATATTAAAAGTCTACGGGAATATATGTTTAAACCGTTAAAACATTTACAAGTGGGTAGAACAGTTTACAAATGGCCGCGAAAGTGTCGGTGATGCTGGACGAAGTGGACGACCGGTGCAAATGTGGCTCCGACAGCAACCGAAAGAATTTGACACTAGAGCCATCAGAAAATTAGAAGAACGATAGGACAAATGTATAAGTGTTGGGGGGATTATGTTGAAAAGCAACCAAAAAATTGTATTAATTGAATAAACTGTTTTCGAGCTATACCAATTGGTCTTGTTACTTATTGAATGGCCCTCGTACTTTTAGTACCTATTTTCTGCTTAAGAATTCCAGGTTTTCTGAAAAGAAAAGACTAGACTTCCGCAAGACTGGCACAATTTTATCGGCAATCTACTCAATTTTACAATTTTTCGATTTTATATAATTGAATTTCGTTCGATTATCTAGTCTTTCGAATCACGCATAAACCACCTTAAGATAATATTAGTAAGAAAGCATTTGCCTTTTGCTTAGCAGAGCACGCACTGAAGCTGCTACTACGTTACGCTATTACGACAAACTAAATACTGAAAAACTATGGTTTTTTCTTTGTACAAAGTGATCTACACTTCAACCTTCAAAGATTTCTATTTCGACCCTTTACATTGCGTGCATTCTTTAATACGATTAACTTCCAACCTGCCCTTTGCGAATTAGAATTTCTTTTTGAAGAGAACAACATTCTGAGTGCTTATCAACTTTTTTATTAATTTATTACATTTTAGTATAAATAAAACTCTGTTTGCAGAGTGCAAAGGGTGATCGAAATTTCGTATTATAAGTTTCAACGTGTTTAACCCTCGAACGACGAGGACGAGTTAATAACAACCCAAACCTCATTAAATAATACAATTTTGTAACATATTTTAGATGAAGAGATATTTGAACAATCAATGTTTGGAAAAATCAATATTCATTTTAAACTATTAACTCTCTCAATGGTGTATCGTTCAAGGGCTAAAATTATTCGTAAAAGAACATATGTATATCAATATAATAGAAGAAATAGGGTGATTTCGATGGAGACGCACCATTTTTTTGTACCGTTGTACACTAAACGGCTGGCAGCATTGACAATAATATCCTTTTTATTTATTAATTTTAGCTATTATTATTCACCTGTCATAATAAGTATTTCCTTATTTCAATTATCGATATTGGTTTAACTCATTCAATGCTTGCTACATGAAGTAAAATGTGGATAAAATATGAAATATCTCTATAGTTTTAAAAGACAATAATAAAGTAACAATGAAAAAGAAGTTGAATATAGAATGATAGATTTAGCTATTTTAACCATAAAATTTCTTAGCCTAATAATTATTTAATATAAAAATTCCAAATAGCTGCTGATAACTTATTTTTTTTACAAGTTCGTCAAATCTTAAATTGCGTAAATAATACTAATGAACCTTTGAACAATAAAAATATAAATTTAAAAAATAATTTAAAAAATTTGTCATTCTGTTATAATTTTAAAAATTTTTGCAGCAGATGCGTTTATTTTGCTTTTGTCGAGCATATTTATCCGCTTAACAATAATTAAGCACATTTTATATAATTTTATGAATTTAAATAAACAGAAAGAAGCGAAGTAAAATGAATTTTTGTAACTATTTATTCAAAATTAGAAATAGGGTAACATAATCCTTTTGGTTTTTTATATTCAAGATAAATTTTAAAATATTGTTACAAATCTATTGTTTTTGTGTAGATGTTATTCCCTTTCAACTTTTTATTCATTTAATTCCCTTAAAGTATGAACCAAAAATCTGTTCCCAAAATTTGATACTTCAATTCACTAAAACGATCAAATTATAACAATTCAAAGATAATGATGTTATATACGCGGAAAGAAGAAGCAAAAATGTTAACGTGTTTTCCTCAAATATCTCAGTAACAAGCAGTTTAATCTTTTTCAAATTTTATACACATACAAAATAGATGTCCCCTCGTCTCGCAAACTAAAATTATGCCAATATCGACGATAATTTTATTTGATCGCATTAAGTTCTAATTTTAATGAAATTCAGTTTCATGCTATCTGAATCGTGCCAGCCACAGAAAGTAATATATTGCGAAATCATCTAATATTTCAAAACACTTCCTCTATAATAACATAAATATTTCTTATTTTATAAATCGCTTAAAATTCACGATTCCAAATAAGCGTACCCCTTAAGTGAATTAGAATAAATGTTATTTATACTTCTCAGTTGTGTTTATTTAATATTTTGTAAAAAACGAACAAAATATGATGCGTCTTCGTGAAAATAATCCAGAACATCTGTAAATGAAGGGCGTTAGAAAAGAGGAAGGGTTAAAGACATACCGGAAATCAGGTGAAAGCTGGAATCCGCTACCCGGTTGAAGAGGGCTGTCCGGAAAGAGATCCAAGCCCTCGTTCACGCTGTTACTGGGGCTGGGCGTCGCGTCAGCTTGCAAGCCACCGTTCCTCAGGGCCTCGATCTTCTTCCTCACCCGTCCACGTCGTTTCTCGAATTTACTCGTCTCCATGGTTATTGCCCTGTGCGTGCGACGACACTCGTGGCAATCGTTGCTCTCTTTCTTATATAAATAACGATACTTACCTTCTGCGGGACGATTTGCCGGGCTTCGCGTCCCGATTGATCACCCACCAGGAACTTTTGCCGGTACCCTCGTTCTGGACTCGCATGAATCTGCTGTGCAACGACAGATTATGCCTTATGGAGTTCTGAAAACAAGCGAAAAATAGATTGTTCAAATTTGGATAGAAATATCGTTCGAGGACAGTTAACCTGTTACCGTCCAATACATTATTAATTAAATGATCATTTAAATAGAAGATTATTTGTCACTTGACGAATCAAATAACAAAGAGAAATAAATTATTTGTTGAATAAATAAGTCGAAATACATTGTAACTGTTACTCACAAATGCAATTCCATATACTTTTTTCATTTATTTATTATTTATTTTTTGTTATCAACTGTAGAATAACAAGAGGAACTTTGCATCTTTTCATTGTATAAAATAAAACCGAAAAGACACAACCAAAAAGTATTATTATTTGCTGTAAATTAAATTCGAGTAAAAAATACAGTTGTATTTGCAAATGGAAAATAACAAATGACTTATTCCAATCGCCATCTCAATACACAATTTTATTCTTATTCACAAATAAAGTACTGTAATTTATTATTTATGTAGAAAATCAGAGACGAGGGTAGGAAAAGTCAAGTGCAGTTGTGTGTGACAATAAAGTTGTGATTTTGCTTAAAATTACCTTTATTTATCTACTAGCTTAAACTTAATTATTAATCTAATAATGAAACAAAACCTCCGCCTGAGGTTTCACTCAACTTTTCCAACGACCTTTCCTTGACTATTTTATACCGACTGTTTTACACCGACCGTCCGCTCTTGACCTTTTCTTTTGGCCCTTCGGCCAAAGGATCCTGGCCCCCCTTTCCCCTCTACGATTCTAAAACTAAACAAATCGGCGACTCTCTGTCGCCGTATCCCGTCGGTCGATCGTTCGACAGAAACCTTAAGCCTATTGACATATTCATTATAACTCTCCATATTTATTATTTAATATGTAAATAAAAATTTGCCTAATCCCATACGTGGCACGAACCAAAATTACATTCATTCTTCAGATAATACATATTAGCCTGTCATTTGTGATGACAAAATTAAATAAAAATTACTAAAATAATTAACAGTCTGTATTTATACAGAAAGGACAAACTTGAATTTTCATTCGTATGTTTAAGTATAACTTGTAAAAATATATTATAACATATTATAACGTATTATATCGTATTAGAACTATTCAATACTGTAGAAAATTGGTTTCAATACTCTTCAGCTCAAAGATACATTTCCTTGCATTTTATATAGTTTTTTCGAGTGAAAAGGAAAAATCATACGATTAGGGATTAAAATAAATATTTGCCAAATTTTTAAATCTCTAATGAACTTCAGTTTTTAAAAATATATAAACTGTTAATTTGTTAAAAAATTCATTTAAACAAAATGTATGCGTATTTTATTAACAATTATATTAGATTTTCAAAGAATGCAAAGTTAATGTAAAAAATCATTTTCATAAGCATGTGTTTTGAATTAAAATGTAATAACGTTAAATTTGAGATAATAAAATATATCTTTAATATCTGTTTAAGTAGTTAAAAAGTTGTAATACAGTTAATTTAATAATTCGTTAAAACTCATATTTTATTCCAATTCGCTTTACCCCAGATCCTTTTGGTTTTAGTTCTCAAGTTGAATTTGTTAACAATAGTGTTTAAATTATATTATAAATTTATTCCTACACAATTCTATTCTACTTTGGTTTTGTTATTATACTCTTGAAGAAAGTCTTGTAACTTTTCAAAAACCACATATTTTTTAACAGCAATGTTATCCTCGTTTACATATTTAGTACTTCATAAAATTTCATCTTCAAAGATCGAAAGACATCTTCGATTTGAATATTGATTTCTTGAAAAGTAGAACTTCACAGGCATGTTTGCCAACAATAAGATACGAGCTTTCGAAATACGCGACAAAATTTTGTTGTATTACAGCGTTACGCGAGTTCCGAACAGAAAAGAATATAAAAATTACAGTATACCGTATCGACTATTATTTACCTTCTTCACTGTAGCGCTTTCTAAGTAGTACGATCTACGAAAATGCCGACCGCGCTACGAATCAACGTAACGTAGGAAATTGTTTCGCGTAAAAACTAAAAGGACTTTGTATTAACATACTATTCGTATAAGTATGATGAACAACTCATGCAAGTATATAAACAATAATGAATAACTTGTGTAATTAATGAAGTAGAAAGCAGGCCCTGTGTAAAAACTGTTTAAAGATACAAAGTGCAGTTACAAAGAAATCAACCTTGCCTCAAATGAGGCAGAGTTCGAAAGAAAAAGTCTTAAAATTTCGATAAAAGATGGGTAGATTTCGAGTTGAAAAAAAGTAATAAATATAATATTCTCTTTTTTGAACGTTTTTCAATTTCGCAGGAATTTACGAGCATCCAACGACGTCTCGACGTTTCAGGCTCCCTTTTACTATCTTGCGTTGTAACGCAGCGGGTCGGGGATCTACACGGGGCGATTGCATTGTCAGAGCCGTTTTATACCATGTACAAAATCGATTCGAAGAGTGAATGATGAGAAAGAGAGCCGCGTTTTATCGTGGCTCCGTGGATAGAGAGCCAGAGAGTTCCTTGCTCGCTTCTGTTCATTAGGCAAATTGAATCAGCTATGTTCGCCCGGATCCTTCTTCCTCCCAAAAATTTCGGAAAGCTTCTAGCCTAATATGAAAGTGCCGTCGCGAAACGATAACAATTTCCTTCCGTCCTCGTCCTGTTGCCGTGCGGACTGCTTTTAAGCAAAAGACCGTGCGATACCGCGACAAATAAGAATTACTTTTCCGAAACTGATGTTCATTTCCCCCTCTAACTTTCATAAAACCCATCCTAACGGTCCACTTCCTTCTTCGTCATTCGAACGACTTCAAATTTCAATTTTACACTGCTACGCATCGTTTCTTATGCGATTGTTTATAACGTAGCGTGAGGTGTTTTTGAAATTTTATTTTATTTTTATTCATTTTTATTTTTATTTTTATACCGATCTTAGGTTAACAATATTTCCAATATTGCATTAATCTATCGTTTTACAAAGTAAAAATAGTGCCTAATACATTCTGACAAAATTCCACTATTTTGCGCGGTAATTACTGGAAAATAACCTTTCTTAATCTTGTGAGGTAGCGATTCCAGGATTGTATTTATCAACGGCTTGGGCAACGATCCCAGCTCGAAACTTCCGGTCAAAATAAAACATGTCTCGACTTAACCAACTGATCGCAGAAGAAATAAATCTGCAAGCAGTGCAGCTCATTACTTTTACTATCGGCACGGTGTTTCCCGCTTTTTACTGCGGACAATATTCCGAAAGGTTGACCGATAGTTTCGTTGAAAGCAGCAGTCGCCATCGGGATGCCAAGGTACTTATCGACAAGGCGGTATCGCGATTACTGATGAGTATGCTTTTACGATCGATTCACATTGGTGATTCCTTTTGCAGACGTCACCCCTCCCCTCCCCCTACCCCTCCCCGCCCCCTCCTCCTCCTCGCGTAAGGGTTCAACGTTGGCGATCCAGTCGTTCAACCGGTAGCTATACAACAGGACTTTACAGCCCTATCGTTTCCCCTTCCTTTATCGACGCTACACTTCCACGATGAAGACATTTTTGGCGCCGTCATTCCGATTTTTAAATCGACTCGGCCATTCGCCGCTTCGATGCCACGTGATAAGAGGCTACCAATGAACCCGTCTCCAATTCCTTTTCTCTCCCTTTTCAACGTAACAGTTTTTTTATGCCTGCAACAATCGGGGGGCTTCGATCGTTTGACTTATTGCCAGGTACATTGATTGTATTCGGGTCCATTTACAAGGCATTCGATTGAACAAATACCTAGCATATGAAAATAGTAACCATTTACCGAAATGTCAAATTTTGAATCAGTGCAGGAGTAAAGAGTTCATTGTAAATAACCCTTAACCCTTGTAACCCACTCAGTTGTCCCCTCTGAGGGGACATGAAAAGAATGCAGATGATTTTTAAGACAAATACAACTAATTTATTTTTCTTTTTCTAAATTTCCGTCCACACATAATTTAAATAGAATAATTATTGCTCACTATATTGTAATTAAGTATTCTCGAGCTGCTGGTAAATAATCTGAAAAAAGTTTCGGAACACAGAGGGTTAAACCATAAATTCGTTTAACCAGGTGCTCGTTCAACCTTTCTTACACTGTTGATGTACCTCAATATAAAAGTAGTTTTACCAAATGCTTGTCGCAGCTAATCAGACACTTTTATCCATGTAATTAAAAAAATGTCCCTGGGTATAGGAGGAACAGTTTGATCAGTTATTGAATAATACTGTAGAAACTGAAGTGAAAAGTTGGACGATTGAAAAACGAGCAGTAACTGGACAAGTTTGAAAACAAGCATAGCATCGTGATCAATTATATCTGCGCCTATAGTTATAGGATAAACTTTTGAACTTTCCTAGAGATCGGGGCAGCTCTATTCTATTTGCCGATATTTCAGCGACGATAAAGGGACCGGGGCAAGGTCTGGACATGGCCAAGTCGATAAAGGAATCTATTACCGCGGAGAGGCAGCGCGGACCACCGAATTTTTCAGCTTCCTCAAGATTACAATATAGTGTTTCTTTATCTGACAGCAAAACCGCTTTCGTTCCCCTTCTCCCTTTCCTTTCCTTAGCTCGAAAGATTTGTGACCGTTCCACCATGGGGACTTTTGTTGGAAGCAACATCGCTGACGCTGACTGTTCGCGTGTTAATATTAATTAACCCTGTCCGTGTTCGATTTATATCGTGACTTTGGAGAAAAGGAATGGCTGGCTTTGAAATCAGTTGGCCCGCGTAACCGGCTGCATATTGCATTTCGCCCGTTTCAAAGCTAAACCGAAGAGAAACGCGATGACATTTGGTGACAGCAGAGATTGAACAATTGAAAAATTGCCAGTTAATAAATATTCAGTTTTGTTATCTGATAAAACGATACTGTTGCGTGCACCTGACGTTCAAACCTGAAACATCTCTGTTATTATTAATGACACGAAAAAACATCTATCGACAAAAATGTTTGATTTAGGGAGATAATTATTGTGATGGAAACAATTTTTTTCTTAAGGCAATATTTTTTTAAATTATCGTTTTTGTTTAATGAAATGATATATTTCGATCGGGTGTAATATATTAATCTTAAAATGATTATTCTACGTGGTTATCATAAATTTCAGAAAATGTGACAATACGTAATTGTCTCTCTGAATTAATTACTTCTTTCCTTAAAGATAATTAATAATTTAAACAAACGATAGTTGCATGTTTAAAAAGAGAATAATAAAAAAACTCGTGATATTTGCTTCGAATGTCCTATCATTCGTCTTATACTTAAAAGTTACTAGATGCGATGACTAAACTAGCTCACTATCTTTGTAGTGTTTAATCTAATCCAGACTTAATTTAAGCACAATGCATGGTAATTATCTAATATTAAAGCGAATCATGGGGATGTCATCCCTTAGAATGTGATTTTCCCGAGGAAAATCTAGAATTTCACTAGATAACTCTAGCATTTCCTTAGAGAACCCTAAAATTTCTTTCAGGAACTTTAGAATTTCTCTAGGAAACATTAGAATTTTTATAGAGAAACGTAGAACTCTTGGAAACCCTAGAACTTCTTCATGGAAGTCTGGAATTTTCTTGAAAGAAATATAGAAGTTCTTTACTAAAGTTGAAAATTTCTGAAGGTGAATTCTACAATTTTCTTAGCAAATTCTAGAACTTCTTCGTAGAACCATAAAACATCCCTAGACAATTCTATAATTTCCTTAATGGATATTGTGCATTAAATGTAGGAGTTAAGCTAATTTGACTTCAGCTCTCCTGCTGCTTCGAACTTTTAAAAAGTCTGGCAAAATTTTGAAATATCTGTTGAAGTGTTTATTATACTCTTCAATGATTTACTACATTAAATACTCAAAAATTGTAACAACAATACTCAAAATTCGGAGAAAAGACCAAACAATCCACACTGCCTATGAGCGTTTAATAACGGGATAGAGTGAACGATAGACTTAATAAATCATCTTTAGTTATTTTTCGATACAAGTGATGAACCCTTCTTCCCCCATACCGTCATCTACTCTAGGGAAGACCGTCATTCTCGAAAGCGTACACGTGTACGAATCAGTTGAACGCTAAAACATCTGACGAATAGATGACGGGAGCAGTGTCCTTTACAAAACAGTCGAGGTACCTTTATCGGGTCTGGCTCGAACGCCAAATTATATAGTGAGCAAAGTGCGGCAGCAATAGCGTACGGGACGATTCTGCGACAAAGAAGTTCGGTTAATTTCGCTGGACTGCAACTATCTAAATCAGAAATCCAAACTGGCAGCCAAATGCAAGATCGAACGTTCGATTCGGAACTGGCCGGAAAAATGAACAGCAAGGAACAGGAAGCACGGATGACCGTAGCGGCGAGAGCGAGAGAAAAAGAACGATGCGCGATAGGACGGGGAAGAGAGAGACGGACGGAGGAGGACATAAGGGAGAAACAATGAGCCAATTCGCTAATCCCGATTTTCGATCGCGTTCCTCGATTCGCATATTTAAGTTAACAGCTGCAATCAGTTTCTTCTCCATTTCCTTACTTTCAGATACCGAGCGGAGAATACTGCCGGCCTTGTTCTCTCATAACACGATCCCCTCCTAATATACGACCTACGCTTTCAAATTGGACAAAAAGAAAGAAGATCGTACGTTCCTTTTCGTTAATCATTTATAACATTCTTTTCTTAATATATTTTTTCAGAATATCTTAAGGATATTATTATTTCTTAAGGGTTTCTTAAATATAGTTTTTATGCTTTATTTTAATGCATTGCTTAAGGATTTTCTTGATCTGTTTCCTAAGAATTTTTTAAGGGTATTTAAGGATACTTACACTTTTTAATAATATTTCTTCACGATCCTTCGGGGATTTTTAAAGGGTCCTTAAGGGCTCTTTTAGGGCTCTTCTAAGTCAAAAATATTAGTTCTACAGCTGTATAATTTATTTATTACAATACGATGATTACAATATGATTGAGCTTCGATTCTTGCCGTGTTTGGAAATGTCTAAAAATTTTCAGAGTGCAATTTTGTAATAATGATAAATTGAAATATAATTCTTTTGTAGTATTTATACGTTAAAAATATTTACCGTTAAATTATTTTCTTTTTTACACAATTATTACTTTTTCTATAGAAATCCGTACGATCCCAAAAGGAAACACGAACGTAAGTATATACGTCATATTAAGTGTATGTTCGCTGTTTATGTTTCATCATATTGTTCTATACTTTCATCATTATAATGTATACTACAGTAGACTCCCGTACAACGCGGGGGATACGTTCCGAGTAATAGGAAATCGCGTTAAGGGGACGTACATTATCAGACCAATTTAATTCTTTTTCCGCTACTTTTTTTAAACTGTTAGCTGCACTGTTCATATACAAACAACAGGTAAGCGTTATACGTTTGCTTTTCTAAATAAAACATAGGAAATTATATGAAAATGTTATACGGGACTGTTTACCGCGCTTTATGGGTGCTACTTACAATTTTTTCATCGCGTTATACGAATTCGCGTTACACGGGATCCACTGTACACTATATTATTCAGTTTTATGCCATTACCACAACTTAATCTAACAATGAGAACAACTTCTGGTCGTAAATCAGTCTATTGTTGAATTTTTCTTCTTATAAGACGTCTCTACAGAGAAGTTTAAATAAAACTGAGAAAGGGACAAAAAATTGTGACGTTAATAATCGTAATGTGAGGAAAGAGAGTGTAAAAAGAGAACAGAATGATACGACTCTGATATTGGGTCTTCGGAGACGCACGAAGGATTATCAGACGATGATATCAGTGCCACTGAAGAGGATTGCACCAAATATTTGTTTGTAGTGGCAATTACAAGGGTGATAATAATGGAGAAAAATAGATTCAATGCATTCGTTGCTTTCAATCAGGTCACGATAAATCTGCTGAGTTAAATGTGCCATTCACGTGTCCAGCTTATAAAGGACGAAGAAATTGAAAATAAACAAAGAAAAATGAAAGATATCTGTTTATCTTGTTTATAGAAATAAAAGTTCAATTTCTGTAATCAGAATTTTATTTTTTTTTTTCGTTCTTTTTATCAATTTTCTAAGTATTTTTTATATTTTTAACTGTTTCAAAGCATTAAAACTTGTATATTTTTAGCGATAAAATTGATGTTGGTTGCACTGAAAAAGATCATAAGTTTTGGCAAATTTTTAAAGCCAGGTATTTTATATTGGGTGCCGTTATCCTATACGTGTGTGATTAAATGTAGAGGGTCACCCAGAGTACAACTTGGAAGGGAATGATTTTACAAGAAAAAATAGATCGGAAATATAGATTACAATTTTTTTATACGTAGCTTTGTTTTAGAAAAACATGAAGTTGAACACTTTGTGATAAACTTTGTTTTTTGAAGGGAAAATAGAAATTATAATTTATTAAAAAGTAATAACTGCTATAAATTAACAAATATAATTATTAACACGATCATAGCATACTATTAATTAATGTTGTTCAAATATAATGCAACCTAACAGTATTAATAGTTACACTTAATAACAATTCATGATCTACTAAATGGTAAATGAATAAACTGTCATTCTATGTCATAAACAAACATATTTATTTGCAAAAGCTTCTAAACTTAATTCTGTACCTCTTCGCTTTCAATATATTTTTCAAACTATTTCCTTCTCAATTATTCCCTGTATAAAAAAAGAACATTTATTCTCATAGGAAACTAAATGCCTCGATATTGATCCTTTTATTACGACTAAAAATATTAAAGTTTTTAATATAAATTGAGAGAAGACAGAAATTTTTAGATATTACGTGTTTAGGAATTTAGAAACGTGGAAACTTAAAAATAAGGTGAATGCATAAGAGTGTTGTATATTGTTACCAAATATTTAAACATTTAGCAACATTTTCGGAACTTTTATTTAACGCTTGATATAAATTAATAATGTCATTTTTTATTATCCCAGAACAAAAATAACTGAAGATTGTAAATATATATTATTGTGTAGATAAAAAAAATATAAACAATACATTTAAACTTATTCTTTACCGCAGAAAATACTGAAAAAGGTTTATTTAGGTATGAGGTCAACCGATAAATTGATCAATAGATATAAATAATAGGTATAATTAGACAATTCATTATTCGAAAGACCGATACACTAAAAGGAAATTTCAATACTTATTATACAGTCCATTCAAGGCGAAACTGGCAGACAGTAGTACTTGTTTGAAGTAAATGGGGTAAACGCATCAACGAATGAACACTTAAGAGACTTTGCAATTATCAGAGACGAATTTTAAATGATATCGATATTAATAAACGCTTGGCAAATAAGAACTAGACTTTTCAATATTCGCACATCTTAACTTGAGAAATTACCTGTTAAAATAAATATTGAATTAATAAATGAGAATGACTTTTTCTTTGAATACAAATGTTTAAATAAAAAACTACAAATTGAGAGAAATGAATATTTAATCATTTGCTTATTTTAATAACTCATTTGCCCGTTTTAATATTCATTCATTGATATGTGTTCATTTACTGGTGTACCTATCTACCTTAATTAATTGTACAGATAATAAAATGAAAAATAAACTACGGTTTAACGCACTGATGTTTATATTAAAGTAACCGATTCATAAATTATAACAACTATTCAACTACACTGTCTTTCTTTTACAATAAACGTTGTAACTTTTTAACAAAATACTGCAAATTGTTTTTAATTCTCAGCTTATACATTTTTCGCGAGTGATTAGAGATAGGTCGTTTTAAAACACTGCCAGGATCGTGTATAAATATCTTATTAATTATTTTGTTATTCGTAAAAATCTAAAAGTATGTTCTTAAAAATGCGTTGTACCAGCAGATATAACCTTGAAACGACCTTCCCCTCTACATCTTAATTTCTCTGAAGTGTAAGTTTACACGGAAGCAATTTTTTCGTGTTCTTACAAGTAAGAAAATAATTAAGGGTGCCCGGGTTAGGTGGAACACCCTGTTCAATACTATAATTTACATAATTATAATATTTCTGTTTGACCGGTTTATTTTTCGAGGAAGTGTTTACATGCCGTGAAGGGGTCAATCCATGGCAGGTTGTAATTTTGAACAAGACGGTGGCATATCTTTAGCTGGTAGGGTATTTCTTGACAAAGACAAGGGGTAGGAGACAGGGGAATTCTTAACAATGGAGTTAAACGACATGCGATCGATCCCGCTTCGATCGTGTCCGGCAAAATGCTTTTTACGAAATTGACCTCGTCGATGGAATTGAATTAATGTGTACCGAGATGTCCGTGCAGATTGCTGGGATGGTCTTGTTGGTAGCCTTGGTCGATCGCTCGTCGCCCGCTATCTAATTACCTTACGGCATAAACGTCGTTCACATAAAACGACATTAAAAACCATCCCTGTATCAGTATTCTATTGGATCGTAACGGAAATAAATTTTCTTCCTTTTCACAATTTTTCCTCTGCAATTTTGTTCTAGTTAGATACTCTTCGTCGCTGAATTTTTAATAACATTTCGATACACTTCGATACCGTTGTCGGATTTATTCAATTTTATAAAATTGTTTGGAACGACAGATAACTGTTGATTATCCTGAAACCACGACTTTGGTGTCCGTTTCCTTCTCGCAGGAAGGAGCGGACTGTGACAAGACAAAAACCGCGTCCGCTTTAATAAAAATAAGCCTCTGCTTCCTTCCGCTCGTGGCGTGCCGCGATTTGAATAAGCTCTAATCAACAACGTGTCCTAATTTTTCGCAATTTTTCTATAATTTCACTTTGGCCGATCAAAAATTACTTTTTCTGACGGTATTCGACCAGCTAAATTGCAAAGTACAAATGGAAATAAAGAAGTACACAGGGCAACAAATAGAGGTTTCTGAAACCAATCAGTGAAACGCACAAAGTATATTAACACAGAAATGATTAACTGAAGGACTTTACATATAATCCCGCTGTCTATTAATGAAATCTTAATATAATAATCAAAGTACTTGATCGATTGAGAGAGTATTTATACGGCATAAGTCGTTAACCCATTGGCATCTACCGTACTCCAATCAGTACATCTTATTTTGTAAGCAGTAAACATTCGTTTAAAATGCGTTCTGCAATGAAAACGTTGTAATCTGTTTATATTTAATAATGTTTTACAAATGATTATGAATTTGTTTAAGCTCGAAGGTGCACACGTCATATTCGTCAAAATTACATTCATTTGTTCTTGCAATAGATATTGGGATGTATACTTCTTGCAAAGATAAGAAGCTTAATTATGTATCTAAAATACTTTTAGAATTACTTAAATATACAATATATGTGTTGACTTCTAAATGAAATTTATCTAAAAACGAACGACGTTAAGAAGAGAACTTTGTACCAGCTTAATGTACTGATTCGAGTTTATATCATTACTTTTTCTAATTATAAGTATTTTTGATTGGGTGTATATTGTAAAATAATGAATAATTTTAAGTTTTTGTTCCTCTATTAAACCAACTTTTTTAGAAAATTGTTAATTATGGCCAGAAATATATAAATGATGAAACTTAGAAGATCTTTTGTAATAACTAATTGGTTTCAAAATCCAGCTTGGAGTGGTAGATACAGTACCTTTCGATTAAAGCAATATTATTATTTCAATATTATTGTCGTACAAAAATATGAAAGTAAGAAACCAATGAATAATTCCGTAGAAAAACAACCAACAGTATTAGAAAATAAAACAAATAAGCAGGCAGAAGAAAAATGCAGTAAACAGGAAATAAAACCTCACCATATCATCACATTATCGTATCATATACATGGAGTAACAGAAATATTTCAAAAATAGTTCATTCAACTTAATTACAAAATCCTTACACAGGATAATAACAATTAAAAATAAATATTTACATCAACAAAAGATAAAACAGATCTGTCATACTTGATAAATAAATAAAAAGATTAATAAAAAAATAAAATTTACGAACATAAAAATAACTAGAATACAACTATACAAAATGCTAATGCTCTTACTGCTACACATAACAAAAAATGAAATGAACCATAAAACAGACATTAATAATCTAAGTGCCATGTATTATATCCTATCAAAATAAACAACTACAACGATCATAATAGTCACACCAAACAAAAGATTTCGAAATACAAAAACAAATATCGAACCTAAACGGTGTAATACAATTTCTCACAAAGTTATTCACCATACACCCTGAGGTAATCCCACACGAATATTCTAAAGTAGCCCGAGTTTCCCTGTTTAAATATTTATAGTGTTATTTAACAATGAAGAGGGTTCACATTCGGGACTGAAGTGTTGAAAAGAAAATGAAGGCTCGTACCTTCGCTGCTTAAGGGATTGATTCAATAAAGAAATGAATAAAAGCTTAAAATTATTAACACGTTGACTGCCATGGTGGTCACCGGTGACTGGCGCATTAAATTTTGAATAATTGAATAACTGATCAAAGAAAAGGTCATATACATTTTGAATATTGCTTATGTTAGGCTAATAAGGTAAAGTATTCATTTGAATGGTTAGATTTGAAAATTAATCGATAGAAAGCATAATTGGAATTTAAGTGTGTCTCACCATACAAGTCTGTTTTTACTGTAGTAGTCAACGTTTTAATTATAAAAAAAGAGAATGTTTATTTAATTCGATTAAAAAAAATTCGTTTTCTTTTGGGCGTTAATAGATTAATGAAACTCATTGGTTCTTCAAATGGGTATTCAGTGTTCTCGTTGAATACCCCATAGATTTTCTTGCAAATCGAAACACGACACGATTATAAGGACGATCCGGTGCTAGAAGCTGGTAGCATGATTTAAAAATGAATTCGATGACAGTGAATCGATCGTTCAGATGGCTCGTGCCCGCGTGCTCACGTGCGAATGAAAAATTAAAACGTTCGTGTCAGATTTGACTAACGATCGTGGTTTATTATTCAAATTGGCGCATGTCTTGGCCTGTTGTCATTGCGAATTCCCTCTGACGAGTTGCGCCAAAAAAAGGCGAACAATCCACCGCTGGTCAATAATAAAAACGAGCAATTTTCAGAAAAAGAAAATTAACTCGACTGCCTGAAATTTATTTATTTCGAGGGAAACGAGGTCAATTATCATTCTTAAAAAAGAAGTATTCTTAATAATATATTTATACTCACTTGTTTGCACAGTTTTCATCCATAACAAATGCTGACACTCTTTGTAGCAATATATTTTGACACGTAGCAAAAGATCTGATAATAGAAATGCTATTAAAAAACTATCAATGATTAAAGCGTTCATTCTCAAATGTAAATGATTACAGGTATTCACGCGTAGTAAGTGTAAAATACCACTGTCTGAAAGTCAAGGGTTAATTGATATAATTTGGCATAGGATGGTGATTCAAATTTTGTTAACTTTATTAAAAAATGAATATCGAGCGATTTTTGGCGTGACACAAGGAAAGAATATACGGTGAAAAGTGAAAAAGGCTTTCGCTGAAATTAGATCGAGGAAGTACCGGACTGATTTCCCCACAATTTATACATGCTAGTATTTTTGTGCAATTTGTGCCGGTTATGAGGACATGGAAGCGCGATGCTTCCACCGTGAAAAATATAGCTTGAATTTATCGCAGAGACCGCCATCCACTTCTCTCCTCCTTCCTTCCGTCTCTCCTTCCCCGTCGCTAAACAGAATATCCATGATTCGTCACTGTCCGTGCTCTCAAACTGACTAATCATGGATAAAATTATGAATCGTCCTTTCGAAAATTAGCTTTTCTTTTTAATTAATTCCTAGTGGCACTTCCTTCGATTTGTCACTGAGAAATTTCTTAAGCGTGTGACAGGAAGTACAAGAGACAATATAGAGAACTTTTATTTAGAAACTACTTAAACTGTAAACTGAAACTAGTAAACTGACATTTTCGTATATATTTCAATGTTATCTATTAAGTAACTGCCTCTTACATTGATGAACAAACGATTATTGCGATAAATATACGTTTTTTAGTTTTAAATATCGAGGAGAGATGTGGTACTAGATTCGACATCTGACTTGTAAGATACTTGAATGTCTCCTATGGCCCTCGTTCTTATCGTCTCCCCTATACCGTCGTAGATCTCCTTAGAGAAAGTAGCAATTTTGGGGAAGAAAGCGCCATTACTTGATATAATACCAGGAATCACTACCACTTATATTATGTAGACAATTGTAACTGTATAAGTTAATATTAGTCTTAATATAACTCTAATCCAACCTTCCGTGAGGAAAAGTGGCAATTTAAAAGAAAAAACTCACCACTGATCTCAATAGTCGAAAACTGCTGCTACTTATATTGTACAGAAAACTGCCACTATCTAACCTAACATTGGTCTAATCTCTTATAGGGAAAAATGCCAATTTTGGGGAAACAACCAAACTACTGGTCTCAGTTTTCGCAAATTACTACTACTTATACGAATATTTAACATAAACCTAAATTAAATTTCTCTTGGGGAAATAGAAATTTAAAACAGGACACCCGGTTGTGAAAAAGTAAAGAGAATTGGTTAGATTAAATAACGAAAGGGCTACATAAATTATCGTGTAAAAACCGTAGAATTCTTCTAGGGAATCTCAATATTTGCTTGAGAAATCCTAGAAACTCCCTACAGAATTCTAAAAATCTCCCAAAGGAAATGTAAAATTTTCTTAAGGAACACTAGACGGAGGACTAAGTAAATTTTCACATTAAGGTATAATCCCTAGTAACTTCCTAGTAAAGAATAATTGGCGAGCTTTCCCTGGGGAAGTCTAGCATGCTTGACAGTGAACCGCCTTCTTTCCAAATTCGGTGGACACTCAATGTTTAGACAATAGTAATAAAATATTTGATTTCGAATGTCCGGAATGAATTATTCAAATAAACGAACTGCGTTCGAACTTCGATGGTCCACTGTATCAACCATAACGATGATAACCGATCCCTGTAAGACCAATGACAAATGACGCGAGTAAACTAAACCCCGAGCATTGAGGGAAAATCAGCGTAGCAGAAAAAATTGAATCGATAAGATATCAAGAAATGCAGCATCGAAAACGATAAACGAGGCAACGGATTCTCGTATCCATCAAACCTCCCCTAAGCCATTGGAATCTCAAAAGCCGAGTGTTTCAAATGCAAATTCGACCACGTTTCAAAATCAATGAACAGATGAGTCTTCAGCTAACAAGTCGTTCGAGTCGTTGACCCTGACGTTTGACCAGAGTCCAGCATCATAGTTAAATGAAAACATGAGAAGAAGAAGAAGTCGAAGAAGAAGAAGAAGAAAAAGAAAAGGAAGAAGCAGAGTCAGAAGATCTTTGGACATCCGTTTTCACGATCCCCCCCAACCATCGAGCAGTTTCTCGTTTGGAAATACCTTAGGTTAGCTGGAGAGCGGTGGTAATTCACGCGAGGGCATGATGGATGCCCTCGACGCCCACGTGGCGTCGCGATGCCTGGACCAAAACCGGGAACTCGCGCGAATCTCGGATCGGGTCATTTTTGAAATGCTTAATTGCCCGTGGAAGAGAAATCGTGGACCCACCGCTCCACTTGCCCAACGTTGTTAACTTCTTCGTGACCTAGCCCTGTTCTCATGAATTAAGGCATCTGGAACGAGCCTGACGTTATCCTCCGCTCCTGTAACTCCTTAACCGATCAGCACCGAAACGGTAAGCCTCGAAAAGCTAAATGTACGCGTTACCTAGAAGTTCAGCTCGCTTTCTAACGAAAGAGGTTAATCATTAACCACGATTAGGCTCTATTATGAATAACCTGAACTTAACATTTTTAGAAACTCGTAGGATTGATTTATTGATTCATTGTTGAATATGCTAGGCTTCCTTAGGGAAAGGACCTTAGGGAAAGTTCCTTAGTTTGAACACTAAAATATATAAAAATAGTTCGAATTTTTTATGCTAAATGAACCTAGAAGATAAACATCGAACACGGCTTAAATTGTATTTTTTAATAAATTAAACTACAACAATTTGTATAACCTAATAAGAACATAATAAAATCATTATTTATCTTCATACTTTTCCTTATAAAAAATACTAAAGAATCGGTATTTATGACAAAGAAAAGAAATTCCTCAGTTTACTAATGTTATTGATTAGAAAAAATCATTGAAAATTCAGTTTCAATTGTTAGACCTTTCCATGGTTTGTCGCCTAAGGGTTAAATCTCATAAATTTTATAAAGTTTGTACATTTTGGGTCCATGTGAGTGTATGTACATCCTTAGGTGTTTCGATGCTAAAATGTTTAAGAAATGTTAAAAATAGAATTAATTATCTTGCTACTAGACGATAGACCGTTTTAAACAGGTTTTTATCAACGTCTCGTACAAACAGACACTTTTGTCACCGTGTCACGGAACAGTGATAACAATTAACCAACAGCGAGACGATAGATTACGCCGATCGAGCGATTCGATCGAATATTTGGGTAATTCTGCGGCAAAACGAGCCACGGGACCCTGACACCATTGATAACGACTACACCCTCCCCCCCCCCCCCCCCTCCTGCCCGAGGCGTTTCGTTGCTGTTGGCTGCAGGAAATTTCATTTGCCGGCAGAGAATCACATCGACCCCGAAGATATCGCGTTTTTTCGATTATACCACCCCTCCCGCCGCTATTACCCCTATCACCGTGTATCTCTGTCGAACTACTTTGCTCTGGAATCTGGCACAGATACGGATATCCGAAAACTAATAAGGGCAAGATGTTGGAGACACGGAAAAAAAAAAATCGAGGACAGGAAGCTGGGACAGCCTTCGTTCGAGTAGCCAATGAAGTTAGTTGAGGCTTTTTTTAAGTTCCTCGAGCGATCGAGAGAATGGTACCAAACTAGGTGCATCTTTTTTTATTAGCCCCTAGACTTTCGTTCTGCTAATGTAAGCGGCTTTTGCTTTAGTGCAAGGGGAATGTTAAAAGACACTGTAATTGCAGAAGATACTGTAAAGAGGATTCTAAAGTTACATTTATTTGAATATTGTGACTTTTAAAAACAATTCTTGTATCATTTTTTCTTTGTATCTTCCGGTTCATTGGTGCACGTATACTCTTTGTAGGTTACATGGATGATCCAGAAACTAATACCAATAGTAACCAATAAAAAATCCTTAGAAAGCGATGTGAAGTTTAAAAATGTACACATGTACTAGTAAAAGTAAAAATTCTGTTACTTGTGGATACATTTACTAACTTGTACCTCAAGAAATCTAACTTTTTATGGAGAAATTCTGGAATTTTCAACAAAAATTCCAAAATTTTCCAGGAAAATTCTAGGATCCTCCAGGAGAATTTTAGATTCCCTAGAAAAAATTCTAGGGTTTCTTAAGTAAATTATCTATTTCTCCAGGGAAATTCTAGGGTTCCCTAAAGAAATACATTTTCTTAGAGAAATTATAGGACTATCCAGGGAAATTTTAGAGTAACTCTTATCTTGGGGTTCCTTATCGCATT
Organism: Anthidium xuezhongi; assembly: GCA_022405125.1. NCBI lineage: Eukaryota > Metazoa > Arthropoda > Insecta > Hymenoptera > Megachilidae > Anthidium > Anthidium xuezhongi. The sequence goes on along the minus strand of CM039639.1, from coordinate 13,373,402 downwards.
CTTGTACGTGTTATAAACTTTAAGGCGTTTGTTTTGAAATTATCTTCTGCACAAATAAAATTGATATAAAAATATACGCATCTTTGATTATTAGCACTAAATACCAGTAATTGATCTATGCGTTACTTCAGTTAATCTGTTAATATTTTCCCGGTATGAATAAAAAGTGAAACAACAAAAATTGCCACAATTCAATAATTTTATTTTTAATAAAGCTGTTTATCTTTTTGTACAAGTATCATTCACAATGAAAACAAGAGATTATATTGTTTTCTCCTTTTATTTTCATCCAATTACTTTATAATATAGGTGTATGCCCACATTTTTTATCAATGTTGAATAATAATTTTCCAAACATACAAATTTTAGATATAAAAATTACTTTATGTAACACCTTAATATCAGAAACGTTACAATACAACAAATATAACTTTAAAACAGATATAAATAATCTAAATTCAATATACTACAGATTGTTACAATAAATATTCAGAATTTATAAATAAATAACTACAACGATTCAAATTCAAACTATAAAACGTATCTCAGTCACACTCTGACAACGTATAATGAGTAAATAGAAAATATTTCCACCAAGCCTTTTACATAATATTTAATTTTGCCAATTTATTTAATATAACATTTTTCAAAAAAAGCATACACTCATGAATTATTCAATTTTAGTCTCTGAGGCATTTGTATATAAAATGATTGAAAAGAACAATACAATTTTTTGTTTTTGTTATTAAACTTTATTACTAGGTAAAACTAAAATAAGCACCAAGATCTCCCTACGCAAAATTTTTGGAGAAGAAACGAAGGTTTCTGGATTGTTCAGAACAAAATTGTCAGTAGGAAGGAACAACTCGATGGCTAAAAATCCCCAAGTTGTTTATGATAGCCTAGTTTTCGCTCCGGTAATTAATAATCACTGACACGAAGCTAAGACGGCGTGATATCAACGACATAAAAAACGGTTTCTTTTCGTCGCCAAGATGTGACGAGAAAAACCTGGCTTCCGGTAAGCGCATCCATTGCAAATTAATTTAACCTGCCCGCTTCTTTATTCCGGCTTAAGCCTGTTCGCGGTAAAGAGAATCCTGATTAAATTAGCTGCGAATTGTTATTACAAATAAACTTAAAAAAGACGCACAGAGTTACACGGTGCATATTAATCAATTTTCTTCGCGACTAAAAGAAATCTTGCGAAAAATTACTGCTCGAGATTCCATTTGTTTACATCAACAATTTCAGTAACGCTGTTCTGTGGAATTAAAAATTGACAAATTTTCATTCGTGAATCGAATGTTGATTATTTTCAATTTAATTAAGAAGTCATAGTTTTTCTACCTTTCTGCCATTTCAATACTAATTTGTCCATAATGGACTGCTGTAGAAATAATAAACAATAATAATTTTCAAAATTTGTCAAGTTTCATAGTAACTGTATCAACAGGTTTACAGTGCTTAACACGTTGACTGCCACAGTGGATACAGACGTGTGTGGTCAGACACACTTTAATTCCAGTTATTTAGGCTCCTGTCGATTAAATTTCAAATGTAACCATTCAAATTACTAGTTTCCACTATTAGTCTAATACTATCAACATCCACAGTTTATTTTACCTTTTATTTTATTAATTATTTAATTATATAGAATTTGAAGCACCGATCACCAGTGACTACCATGGCAGTCAATGTGTTAAGGGGAAAAGGGTAATCGTAGTGAGGGAAAGTAGCGTAATTAACGAGCAAGTGCATCTTGTTTTATATTGGACACAAAGCCTGCTTCGTGTCACGTAACGCATGTCATAATATGACGAATAACGTGACGTCACTTCCCTCATAAGGGGATTTGGCTGGCAACGTTGGCTGCTCCGGACCGCAAAAGGGGGTTCATAAGGTATTTTTTAGGGAACTTTCGTGGTTGTTCTACAACAGGTATTCTACAACGTATAAATTATTTGAAATTACTTTCGCATTAAAATGAAATCAACTTACTGAAACATTTTTTATTAATCTTTTCCAGTAAAGGTCGATGAACAATAAAAAAGTATCAAAGAAATAGTTATTTTCGGTAACAGTGCCTAATATTCATGGCCAAAGCTGTATCTATTTGCAAATATTCTATTAATGATATAACACTGATTTTTAATAAACGAAAGGAAGAAAATATTATATCCTTTTAATTTTTCTTGCCTTAGGATAAATGTGCTCTGATTGGTCAGTGTTTTTTCTTAATAACTCAAAAATGAAGCCATGTCATTTGGAATAGGTAATTATTTATGCACAATGGCGGAATACGTCATCGCGTCCACAGTGAGCAATGTCATGGCAAAATTAGATCAAAAGAGCAAACAATATTATTATGATATTATTAATCGTTTGAGTATGAAAATGTTTGAGATAATATGGCACGTATAATGATATTCGGCAATCCTAGCACAAAAATCTGGATTGTGTTAGTATAAAGAACATTAGAAATCCCATGGCAAATTATATCGTCATACTCAATAGATTCGCTTTATTGACATGACGAGATATTTCGTCATGCCCGTTCAAGAGGTTAATTCAGAGTCAATATTATCAACTAATTCTTTCACTATTTGGACAAAATATCAGGCCCTAACCTGTTCAGAAAGATGCTACTCATATACAAATATGCTACGAGTACAAAAAGTTAATACTGTTGTATATAAAGAAATTACGAGCGTAATAATAAGACATCATTTAATTTGATTTCTTTTATTTTCTGTAATTGAATTAAATCTAACTAGAGTTCCATATTCGGTACGGTTATTCTATGCGAGGGTGTACTTAAAAATCACAAAAGTGGGTCGTGAATGAAAAAAGGTTGACATCACAAGACATCGCAATTTCCCAAAACGATCGTCTACCATCGATCTACAACCTTCTGGAACCGAAGATCAGGGTCAACGTGCAAAAACCGTACGGATCAAGAGTTCGTGGAACCGGCAGAAATGGTTTTTCCCCCCCGTCTAATCTAGGGACAAATTGCAGGAGTCACGTATGCGAGGATAAGTCGAAGAAGGCGCGAGGCATTAATTGCCCACCCTCTCGCCCTCCCTCGTCGATGGAAAAAACACGAAGAAGCGTTAATTGATCGGTCGAGCGAGCCGCTAAAGGAACGAGCGAGATGGAAGAAACGCTTATGTCGGCGGACAGAACCGATTTAGTGTTTTCGCGATAAGCGTGCTGGATCTGCCGCGTAAAAATAGCTCGGCTATTGCAAAAGGGGAGACCTTTATCGTGGCTGCGATAGGGCGAGTTTACGGACTGGTTGTGTGCAATAAAGGAATCGAGGAAATGCCGAGGAGACGTCCGCCAGATAACTTTTAACCGGCCATCGGAGAAAATGAAAAATTACCGACCAACTAACTGGCTAGAGGGCAGACTCTGGATTTTTACGCAACTGAAACTTGCTCAAATATTCGAGTAATATGAAACACATACGCACGATATACACATATAATATTCATATTTACGAAACACAAGCCGTGTTATTACACATGCTGTTGAGTGTCATAGGGAAAATGGCGCCGTAGAAAAAGCATGTCCCACCACTCGTCTTAAATTCAAAAATTACTAAGCGTTTATGTAAAGGCACGATGATTAGCGCTCATTAAATTAATCACCACTGAAATAATAATGCACAATTTAATCCCAAATTAACATAGACATAATACATAATAACTTTCTAGTGGAGGTACCTTCTTCTGCGGTGCCATGTTCCCTACAGAAATTTAGGTTAGATTGGAAGTTAACTTAGATATCTGTAATTCTCTAGGTAATTTAATTCAATTATTAACTGAGAAAACAGACAAGCATATATAAAATAGTAACATAATTTTTCTTTATACGTAAACAACAATGTGTAGTATATAATGTCAATTAATTTTGTTTCAGTATGATAAAAATGTTAAATATATTTTTTTTTCTACATTTAATATTAAATACATGGTACCTATTGTAATATTAGACCAGTTAAAGTAGTACCTCGGATGGCGTAAAGTAAAAAAGAAAACGACACGCAGCAGCTATTTTGATCGCGTTCGATCACACGCGCCCGATTAAATCAAATAAAACTGCGAATCGAATATATATCGATAATCTTATTTTTAGCTCGAATAATTGTTTTTGTTTCGAATGCAAAATATTGAAAACGCTTCGCATGAGTTTACACCAATTAAACTTTTATCATTCAGATAAAGTACGATACGCGATTACTTCTTGGAGATATGATTCCTACAGATGTTTTAATATACGAATTGACCTATTTTAATTTATTACCGGGTATGTTTCCGTTATTTCATGCGATACGGGAGAGATTTTGAAAGGTTCGTTATAAAATAATTAGTACGATTATTTTGATTTTAACAAGGGACAACTTTGTTTTTAGTAATGGAACCGACACGGATCTTGTTCATCGGAAATCGGTGTTATTTATTACTCTGCTTCACTGATGATAGTTGAAAATAAAACTTATTATTTAAAATTGATTATTTTCGTTCATAGTTTCTGTCTTGAATTCGACACCGCTACCTGCGCTATAATCCCTTCCAACCCTTCCTCCGGAGTGAATGCACCGCCGATCCCCCGCAGAGTTTCGAAACGCCCACGTGGCAAGAAAAATTGCGAGACACGCCGGCACTGTCGAAAAAGAAGAGGGCAGGAAACGGGGGGTGGCATCGTTCGCCCACGTATTCGAACGCAGTCCCCTGATTCGGTTCGATAAATATCAATCGGTTGGTCAGCCTTGAGATTCCATTTAATAATAATAACGGTAGCTCGCACAAAGAGCGAGGAAAGGAAACGGAAAAGAAGCAGAAAGCTGGCAAGGGAAAAAAGCAATAGGGTGGCGGGCAGAAAACGGGACGCGGAGACGAGGACGCGATTCCCAAACTTTATTTCTTCGTATTAGCATAATAATTGCGCTGGTACGAGGGGTAGCCTCGAAAAGAACAGTCGTCGCTACGTTCGCAAAGAAGGATAGGGTTATGGGCGTACAACCGAAAGGAAGGAGAACGAGAGATCGGTACGTCCTGAAGACGGATATGTCGAACTTTGCGGACGCTTTCTGCCGGACCGGATATCAAGGCCGACTTTTTCGGGGCCGAGATGTAAAAAGAAGGTTACGGGCTACGGAGTTTCGCTAGCCCACTTGCCTGTTGAAACGACGTCATCTTGAACAGCAATTGCATGTATCCAACAATTCGATTCCATCAATGACGGATCGTGGTTTCTCATCCCCGAATACTGTTCGTAAAACATGATATTTTATTTGATGTATTTGCAAGGTATTCAAAAATGTACGCATTTTATTGTTTGAAAAGTTCGATCGCACCTGGAAACGCTTAGAAACATTACGAACTTGCCACGAGAAAATCAACATCTAATGGAGAAATTGTATCATAATAAATCCCATACCATACTAAATCTCGCTGATACATCTCTATTTATACTGCATAAATGCCTATGAGTATACCCTTTACTGTAATTTGAATACCGTACACATGCGCGCTTTCTATTCTCAAACGGCTGCGCGGTACAAATAAAGGTATCTCAACGAATAGAGCGGCACATTCAATTCTCGCCTGGTTCTATTACTTTAAGTAATACTATACTATAATGTAATAGACAATACCCACGAAATATCCGTGAACTGATCAAAACTATCTCCAGTTAGATTGGAGGCTACTTCCAGTAAATATAACTCCTCTAAGTTACAGAGTGTTTCAATATCGACTAATTAACGATAACGTTATCGGTGTTCCATCGATAAAGATGCAACGATTAATGGAATATTACTGTTGCGAGGAATTAATCGAGTTTAACGTTGCCCTGTGTTCTGAAACGCGTGTTGCTGTTAAGATTTTAATCGGAAATCTGATACGAAAGAATGGCCCTGACTTTTCTTCGGTAATATTTGCCCTTAGAAAAAATACGTTCAATCTAAAGTGCAGTTGTATTTTAATTGCTTTTTAGTCTGTACTAGTCGTATGATTGTTAATTAAGATCTTCTTTTTTTTTTTGGTACTTCTTAAAAATACCGCGTCCCAGACATCCGGGTCATAAATCCAACCCTCGAAAGTCTGAACGGTGATCGTGTCGAGCCATCTCCGTCTCTCTCGACGTACTAGATTCCGAGGCGACGTCAAATTGACGTCGTAAAAGTATCGAAAGACAAGGGAGCGACGACTCAATTCCGAAAACCATCAAATGCACATAAGACCCACGAGAAAGGTTTGTCAACCGATGTACAAGATCGCTCTGGACCGGGGATCTGTTCCTTCCGAAATTTCACGTTTAACTCTTAACTGCTCACGTGCTGTATGTGACGATTCTTCATTTTATCACGGATAAATGAAGATTTTCTTATTTGTTCTGTTCAATTCACCTTTTGCCAATTTACGTTTCATACGAATGAAACGTAAGCAAAAATGATAACGCTGGGTCAAAGTAAAAAGTAATCATGAAATAAATAGAGAAAATTAAGCACTTTTATTCGGTACGAATTTATAAAAAGGAGACATAAAGTTGCAAAATGTAAACTGATTTGTTGAAAAAGAATGTATAAAGTCAATATTCAATAAACAAATTAAAATGACTCTTAACGAGCTAATACAACTTTATTTACCTGACTTTAAGAATAACAATTTTGTAAAATTCTTCAATTTTCTATAAAGATTTAGAAGCATTAAAGAAAATTATTTTGCTACGTATTTACTAGAATAATTGACAGAAAATATTTCAATAGCATGTAAAAGATAATATTTTGCCTTACCTCCAGTTTTCCCAAATTTACTCTATATTAATTCAAAATTCATATGTTTAAGGTTGTTATCTTAAATTTGCATTCCAACGAGAAGGAAGTTTATACATATACATGTACCTACGATTCACCGCAGACGTCTTCCAACAGGATTCTAACGGGATAGGTACGTTTTTGTTTGAAGAAAGTGGCCAAAACTTACCTGAAACAAAAATATAAATTCATTTTTAATTTAAGTTAATTACACCTCTTAATTTAGAAGTACTATAGTTCAACGATCAAGTATCACATTGACCAAGTGTGGAACTATAATTTGAATCGAAGTTTCGATATGTCAGATTCTTCGCACACATTCCAGAAAATGAAAATTAAAATCGATTTAGTTTCAAAGTGAGTAATCGAGCCTAGCAGTTAAATATCAGATTTACATTTTTATTGTATCCTTGGATGCAAGAATAAAAAAAATGAAACGGAACGTATGCCCATGCTGCTTACGAAAAGATCGACTGTAGCTCGACAACGAAGCGGCTAAACAGGATTTTCTTCAACGCGATGGAAGCGAATGGAAATTTTCGAATTCTCTTCACTTTCCATCGTGATTCCAGGATGACGAACACGGGACGGAAACGCTGGCGGCGCGGCGGAAATTCACGATTTGTAAGCCACTTGGTCTCTCGAGCATCCGAAACGATACTTTATCCGCCCTCTCCCAACGTGTACCAATGCAGCACGCTTCTTACGCGCCGGCCAACCGACTTGGCCAGGAATTTACTAAGGAAATTTCCCGAGGAACGAGACGCGGTAATGCTAGTAAAGTAACAGCCACTTGGGGAACGCCTTCCGGGACGCTCGCGACACGCTAAAACGAATTAACCCCTTCATTACTATATATATGTAGATTCATATATACATAGTCATAGACACTTTAAAAATTCGCTTGTCTTACACTAATGCCTTCAAATTCTTCAAATCCTTTGAATGTATCAATCATCTTTTCTCTTCATGATAAACAATTAAAATTTTTTCTAATTAGATGAGATGAATTATTTTACGTAGTGTAAATAAATTTATCAACAACTGTATTAAAATATTATTTAAATACTAAATTATATTTTTAGATGTAAATCTGAAAAATTTAGATTTTTTAGATATTTTTTTGTTTCTTTTTTATGTAAAACTAAACATTGAGTTAAATATATTATAAAACAATGTATCAAGATATACCTATTACTTGTGTAGCCTATTATAAAAACTGAAATTTGGGAGATATATAATTATATCCGACTCCAATTAAAAAGGCACACAAATAGGGACAACGACTTCATCTTTAATTTGAACTAGCACTTAATGAAAATGTAATACCTTTTACTTTGTAAAACTGCCATAAAAAGATTAAAGAATCAGTCCGATTAAATTTTAGAAGCAGATAAAGGAGTATTTGAACCGTTAGCCCACATGATAAACTCTTAACACCTAAAGCTTTCTTCGTTCGCAATAGTTCAGAGCGGTAGAAGAAAGGATCACGGCGGGAACGTTCAAAATCGCGAGACGCGACGGGGCATGGAAACGTAGTGGCGGGGAATCGCGAGGGTGGGAGCCGGAAGATGGAAGTTTCGAAGGTGCAGGAAGGTGGCCGTAGGGATGGGGTTCGCCGACTGGTTAGGTGAGCGTCGAGTCGGGTCGGATCGAGTCGAGTCGAGTCGAGTCCAGTCGAGTCGAGTCGAGGGAAGAAAAATGATCCATTAATCTGAAACCCAAAGTCTGGCGGCGCCGGGCGTCGCGGCGGCGGCGGTGGCGTCGACTCGGCCGACTGTGCACTAGTGCTTTCGATGCTCGCGCGCACACCAACTCGTATACTACGCGTACCATCGTCGTCGATCCCTCGCCCCCAGAACTCCGCCCCCGCTCCCCTTAGCCTTCTAGCCTTCTTTTCGACCCCTTACACCAGTGATCGTCAACCTCTTCCGCGTACGAACCGTGAAACCTTAAAGGTGGAAGACCCAGTACCTGAACGTCCGACGACTGCTCTATAAATCGAACTATGGAACTATGCGTTTATCGAATTCACTAGCTTGTGTGCAGTACCTTTACAATTCTACCGAATTATAGCTTTAAAGGTTATCTAAAATAAGGATATTCGAACCTTATTATGAAGAACACTACCAGCTCTCAAAATTCTATAAAAACAATTAATTAATCGTATACATCTTAATCCACATTAGAGGCACAGCATAACAATTTACAGAAAGCGAGAAATATTTTCATAATATCTTTTAATACTGTAGACTACCCTGGATTTGATGTGAATGACATCAAAATCGAAATGGCTGAATAATATCGAGCCACAAAAAAATAATATTAATTACATTAAACGCTATTTAATAAACCATGGAAAGAATATTGTAAAATAAAGTGCAGAAATAAAAATACAATACAACAAAGCAGAATTTCTTTGAAAGTCGAAATGCATAAATTAAATTTTCTCAGTTTTGGTTCATTGTAAATTGAAACGGTTCTAGATAAGATGGCCCATTTATAATGATTAAAAAATATAAAAATGTCCCAGTATTTGGACAGCCTGGTGTACCATTGCTAGAACGTATTTGAGAATATATTGATTTTCCATGTACAAACAATTAATCAACCTTGACGCTGCTTGTAATTAGGACTATTTATTTTAGTGTCATCGTGCGTCATTATGTTGCAGTTAAATATTTATGGAATATGATAATTCTAAAGGAAAACGTAAGAGTTAGGCAATCATTTTTTTCCTGTAGCTTGTTAAAAAATTTGATTGTATGCTTTCTTTTTATTTTTATTTTCGTCCAATTATTTTACGTATAAATTATTTAATATATATACTTTTAATAGAATTCATCATACAATTCAGGTAACAGCAAAAAAAGGTATTTTTACTAAAATTTTGTACAATAATTAATTTTATCGATTTATTAAATACAAGAAGCAAATACCCAAAGTAGTAAATATAAAAATAGTATAAGTGCTATTACTTACATTCGTAAGTATGAAGTTTAGAAATATTAAAGTATTTCATACTCGGCATAAAAGAGTATAAAATACATGATATAAAAACAGCATAACAATTATGTAAATACTAAAATAGTGGAAATAGTAAAAAATTTGTAAATATAAAAATATCTTACACTACACATAACATAGTACAAAGATAGTATTTGGATAAATACAGAGATAGTATAAAATTCCTAAATATAAAAATGTCTTATAATATGTATAGGTAAAACGGTATAGAATTTGGAAAATAAAAATGAGAAAGAATCGGAAAGAACACTGGCTTAGAGGACACGTACACGTGCACGCGAATAACCACACACATAGGCCGAATGAACGATGTTAACTGGAACATAGCAGGGAATAAGAGGCAGTCTCACGGTCTCCAAGAAGTCGCCGATGGAGATACGAGAGGGAGGATGAGCGAGAGCTTGAGAAATGAGAAGCAGGGGTGGAAGAGGGACGAAACGGGATAAAAGATCGAAATCCGGCCGCGCTGAGGTGTTGGAACGAGGGACGGGCGGCCGCATTTGAATCCCAAATTCGCCGGAGACCACGGTGACCGTGATTTAAAGAGTTCCTCGTCGTTGTCGTTGTCGTCGATTGGTAACCGTGTCCTCAAATCGGCTGCCCCCTTCCCTCGGTTCATCCACTCTTTTCATTTATTTCCTTTTTCCTCTACACGTGTACGCGAAGAGATCAGAATTGCCTAACCGTTTTCTAACAGCGAACATTCCAGACGAACTCTTGGACGGAGAATGCTCCAGAACACCGTTGTCTTTCTGTACACGTGCCGAAAACCGATATCGCGGTGCGAGCCAACAAGGAAATTCGGACAGTTCGAATACGATTACGGTCGGATAGCGATCGTGAGACAGAGTCGATCGGGCGACGAGAGATCAACGTTCAAAGCGAGGTCGATCATCAGGTGCAACTGTCGACATTCTCACGACAGAAATCACGACCAATTGATCCCCGATACTGCTTGGTATGCAAGCTACACGCTTCGTCCACGAGGTTACATCCGCGAGCAAAGGCATCGCAGTAGCTCGGACCGAGTTGACCCTGGCTGAGTCGCAATTGATCTCAATTAGGGATCCCTCTCTTCGCTCTGCCCTATCTGTCCTCCTCCGCCTCCCACGTTCGCCCGACGATCCTCTTTTTCCTTCTTCGATCCCTTTTGCTCGCACCGTTATGCAATTGAACGAACCTAACGAAAAGAAGCACCTCCTGCGTCGCGATACGCGGCTTCGACTTCCTTCGGATCCCGTTTTTAAGACGAAAAGTGTAGGTCTTTCGACCAGGGTTAATTACGTTACTCTTACAATGCCACGGATCGATTGGTCGAAGCAGAACGAGAGAAAATATAGGAGGAAAGGGAACGAGCGAAAAGACTAGTGCTTTCAGATAACATTTTTCGAACGACTGGCGGAAACTGAGCGGAACTCGTTCCCATATAATGGATATTACACTGACGACTATAAAAATTAAATCGGCAAACTTTTCGTCGTACAGTGTCGGGCGTCCAATGGTGAACAGCAGAAAGAATAGGCAAACGAACGATAAACCTTTATTGCTTCGACAAGAACGGCCGACACTATCGGACGATTTCCATGCGGGCATCATGATTCTCCAACTTATATACTTGTTACGTTTCCTACCAGAAATTCATTCTGATCGATCACACGAGCCTTCGCGATTTTCCTTTCTCCTCTGCGTTCGAAGAAAATTTCAAAGCTCGCAAATTTACCTCACTTAAACCCTTTCCACTCGATTGTCCCCTCTGAGGAGACATAAAAAGAATGCAAATGATTTTTAAGGGAAAATTCACTACTTTGTGACTATGTATTTTGGGTTCCTGGTAAATTATCTGGAAAAAATTTCTGAGTGCAAACTTATTATATCACTTACTATAAATGCAGCCCCTGAATTTCTCAGTACAATTTTTTAATTTAACACTTTACTAATGTAAACAATGTTACAGAATTAACCTTTATTAGTTTACCCATATCACTTTTTTATTTCCTTTTTTTTATCACGAATGATACTATGTCAAAAGCCCTTTAAGCATGTATGTAATGAATTAATTAACCCTTTGCGGTCCACTGTCCAGTTCTACTGGACAGATTCCATTCGCATACTTATAAGGGTTCATCTTCCCGATTTCTTTTTCAGGAGGTAGTATATTTAATTACAATATAATTTACACTTTAGTCAAAAGACACCGTACGTAAACTAATTTTAAATTATAATTTGTTTTCATAACACAATTGTGTTTCTTTTCCGTTTATTGAAATTAACTTATTTCGTTCTTTAAATTAACTAGAACCTGGCTACCAGCACTCGAATAAAATCAGTGGGCTGGAAAGAGTTAATATTGTACCGGCACCGCGAGAAGACTAGAATTTTCTCGAAGATCGACGGGCGGCGAAAATTAGAAAATTTGCGAAAGCTAAAGAGCGGTTCGCGCAGTAACGCGAACTTGATTGACTGCGCTTCATCAGCAACGTCCACGTGTAAGTATCGGCCATGGCATTCCGTGCTGTACTCTTTTTGGGTGCCCCCGCGGGGGATGACGCGGTGTGACTTATGCTCAGGGCTCTCACTGTCAACGCGAAGACATTGCAAGAGCGTGGTTAATGGCGGAGGTGATAATTGCATTCGCGGATATCCCACACGGGGTAGGCTTTCAATGCCTATCTCTAGAAGATAGAGCTGTAGGGGAGAGCTTTCCGTTTTCGGAAAGAATCAAATTTAGAGTAATTTCAGGGTACTAGTTCTAAAAATCAAAAAGTTATTTTCGAAATTGAACCATTACGAATATTTATGAATTTATTTTATACTCTAATATAAATAAAACCTTAACTTCGTATTTAAAATCCTTCAGTAAATTACGTAATTGAAATGCAAAGGGTTGAAAGTAAGAAATCGGTGACTGATAGCCCCGAAAGATCGAAGGGAAAAGTAAAGATTCAATTTGTTCTGCTTCTGAGAAAGCTGTTAACACAGAAGAATTTCTCTACCCTTTTGGGAACGAATTTCGCGAGATCCTCGGGATTACGATAGGGCGAAGCGAAGGGGGGATACGAGCAAAGAGGGTGTGAAACCGAGAATAGGTGAGCGGAGAAGGGAAGGAAGGAGCAAACGAGCAGAATTGAATGAGGTCGAGGAAAGCGCAGCGATGCTAGTCCTAACCCTACCTTTCCTCTACCCACCTGTTGAATCGCACGCAGCCATTTCTCAGCTGACCATCGCGGTTTACCTGCCTGCTAACCAATCCTAAATCATCCAACAACTTTCCCAACAATTAAAACCCTGTTAAAACTCTCGTGGCCAGATGATTTTCATATGGCTCGGGGCTCATTCCGATAATCAGATTTACCTTCTTACATTTTTCATTTTTCATGCGACTTTCACCGCCGCGTTATCCATATGTAGCACTCGAACTTCTACGTATAGTGATTCATTGACCACATTACCAAGACTTTTTTTCATTTATTCTGAACCGAGACTCGACCATTGAATATTATACTTAACCCTTTGCACTCGAAGCATTTTTGGATACGATTAAGTCTAGCTGTCTTTTCCAATGAAATTTTGAAAACTTAGAAGTCTTATTTTGGGAGTTTTATTTACTTTTATTCATTTCAGTAATTTGCCATGTTCTAATATAAACGAGACTTAAATTTCACATTTTTAAATATTCTGGTTAATTGCTTATGGTGCCCCGGAGGCAAAGGATTAATATTGTTGAGAAACAAACCGTTTCGTTTATTGCAAATATCTAACTCTCTGTACTTAATCGCCTCTACGAGAATTAACTTTAAGTTTTGTAATTTTAATACCGAAGCATTTAACCTTTCACAGGCGACCACATTTATTTTTTCACGATCTTTTGGTAAATTGTATTGTTTATTATCTCAGTGTTTTAAGTTTTCGCAAAATCTGAAAAAATCCTGAAACAGGTATCGAAGTCTTTATCACATTATACAATCGTTCGTTGTGTCAAATAATTAAAATTTTAATGAGAAACACAAATTTGACAAGGAATCGAATTTCGCTGCCTACGAAAGATTAATTAATAATTAGTAAACAGTAACTTCTAATAATTAGGCTTAATATTATTAAATAACAAAAATCTTTCTGCTATTGAACAATAAATACTTCTTTTCAAAAGCCAATTATTACTATTGTACATACATTTCACATATCGAAGAGGTTAATTAGAAATAGTTGTGTTAGATAGTTGAAATTCAGAATACCAAAAATAACGAAATATTGTGAAAATGATAAATAAAATTTGTTAAAAGTATAATTACACTCTTGTATTTATAAGTCGAAATATTGCAGAATATAATTATAAAAGTGAAATAAATTTTACAAACTAAAATAATTAAAATAATTATTCTAAAATTGAAATTAAATTAATTAAAATAATTCCAAACAGTTTTATTGGACATACACATTGGAACACTGCTGTATCAAGAGGATTAAGTTAGTAGCCTCAAAGGGTTGAAAATCTTTTCCTTAGAAAACGTCTTTTTTTTAAACTGAAATGCAACGAAAGGTTAATAACGATCCCTAACATGCATAATTTTTAAATAATATTATATTACAAAGTTTTATTTGAAAATTTGTAAAACCGCCGAATTATAGTGGTAACACATGATTGAAACTTTGAACGCGTTTTTATCAAGTTAAAGTTTTCAAACTTGGCACCAGAAATATTTGGAAGACTACGATCGATTTCGATAAAATTTCGCAGTAATATTTTTTAAAGCTGCCGTCATAGCGATTTCATTTAAAAAAAACTGAAGTCGGCCTTCATAATATTTATTATTCGGTGGAAATTCTGGTTAACAAATTTTTAATAGAAAATGCGATACCAACTACGAAAGAAAAAAATATATAAAAACGAAAAATTGAATGAAGTTTAAGGGGTGGTTTCAGTCCCTAGAGCGAGTATCAGCCCATAAAGAAAAACGCCTTTTACGACCCCACGAAGTTTCATTAAAATTGGAATATCCAGGTTAAGAAGTCTTCCTTGTTAGCGAGAAGGCAGTACAGTGGCTAAACGGTTAATACTTCATTTCCCCGAGCTTCTTCGGGCTCTAATTGATCGTGGCAGCTCGTTACATGATAATTTGTAGCCCGGTGCTCGTCCATCCCACTTTTTTCCCGGCGCCTCAAAAACCTAAGTGCTGCTCTCGGCTTTGTTCCAAGCAGTTCGAGCAAGAATTTTCGCGGCTCGCCCATTCCACGGTTATCCCCTTTGGGATCACGGGAGCGGCAATAATGAAATTCTTGAAAAATTATCTTGCAATCATCCCCTCCCTGCCTGTCGTGGAACATTTCGATGAAGCGAACGCTGATTAATTGATTTTTCGGTCAACGAGAAAATTAACGCGCACAACAGGCTTCTTGCGGTCATTAGCGAGGCCGAGATTTTTAAGAGGATAACCGAGCGTAAGGTGAAGCGAGGAGAGGCTCGTGAAAAACCTTCATAACAAGATCATTATTCAAACGTTATGCTCGTCGAGGGGTTGGGAATGGCCACCGTTTAAGAGAACCTGATTTATGTTATTTGCGTTAAACTGCTGCGCGAGAAAGGCTGATTGCTTTCTTTGCAATGACTTATGTCGTCGAATGGCAATTTTCTATAGGTATCGTGGAATTTATTATACCCAGGCAATGAATAAAGGGTGTAGACTGCGACAGATCACGGCTGATGGGTGCCAGATCAGTATCGGTTGTAATTAAAAATGAACTCTTGAACTCTCTGGAATCAAGGTAATCGATATTAGAATTTAAAGAATTGCTTAGACAGTGGTCCTCCTATAACCTCTGTGTTATATGAGTCATTTAGATTGTACAAATATAAGTTATGTGTGCTTACAGCACAGCGTCGAGTATTATAGACATTCCTAGAGAAAATGACGATATAGGGGAAGAAAGTTCTCGTCTAATTGGCTTTTTAATTCAATAATTAGCAATTAAGTTATCAATTTACTAATTTGGTAATTTAATATTAAGTATTTAGCAAAAGCGGGTTGGTTAATTTAATAAAAATATGGTAATAACATTATGGTAATATTTGGTAATAACAATGACTAAATAAACCAATTCGTTTTGAATTAATTACTAAACCAAAGTAATTGAAATAATTACTGAAACAATCATTAATCCAAACCTAATCTATATTTAATGTCTAGTAATTTTTTAGGAAGCCTACAGTTCCCAATGCTAAACCGTAGTGTATCTTTCTTATCCTTAATTTAATGCTTTATAAATTACAATAACTATTTAAAAACAAAATCACCTCACCGATTCTGATCAGCTTCGAATATATTGTAAAAACGAACTTCTCTTAAGTTTTCGAGATACTCATGAAAAATGATGTTTCAAAAGTTCCATTCACTTTATTAATGAAGAACAGACGCATAGTGCTTTATGTTTATAATATTTTATGTCCTGTTACTGAATTACGTAGAGTTTATTTTGGTCCATTACCTTCTTTAAATGCTGCCGGGCATAGTCATCAGACGAACTACTGTTTGATCTCATATAAAAAAGAAATCAAATTTGTTGAATATTAAAGGGAAAATGAATAAATATACGAAGATTGTTCACTCACATCACCGCTCCATAAATTGTAACATTCTTATAGATTTTTGTACGTTGAACGCAAATTTGTAAACAATTTTTTTTCTAAAATCTTCTCTAATTCGAAAATATCGAATTTTTAGAAACAATGTATGTTTTCAACTTTGAGAACATTTCGTGCTTTCATGGTAGCAATTATTCGACCCCCGTCGACACAAAACTACTCTATAGGCTCTCCTGAATAGAACTAGACGAATTGTTATTGCATTATAAACATTCGAATGTTTAGATAGAGATCAAAGTGAAAACCGCTCAAAACGCTCCAATTCGAATGAATTATTCCGACAGTTAATGCAATCGCTGCACCCCTTCGGTTAATGCGTTCGGTTTCTGCGCAGTCAATTCATAATTAATGTAATTCAAAGATCTACTGTACTCGTTTTTAAAGAATGCATATCGTCGGAAAGAAATTTGAAGAAAAACTTATCGAATCGTAACGTTGAAGAATATTATCAGAAACAATAGGGAAGTAAGAAGCTCTTAACCTATTTAACGATGCTCATCAGACAGATGCATTTGCAGAGCTAATAATAACATTGTTCTCTGCCGCGAACATCATTCCCCCCTTTTATTTTCCGTTCATCATTTCAAATTTAACCTTTTTAACGTCCTTTCAAAATTGTTACCTTCGTTTTTTTCTTAGAGTCGAGTCAGTCGAGTAAGTCGGTCGAATGACTTCGAAATATCGATTTTGTTCGGGAATTTATTTTTGGGGTAATTATTAACACGGAGAAAGCACGGGTGCTGCAGTCGCCTTTGGAACGACACTGCGTTGATGTTATGGTACAGTGAACCCTCTTTCAAACATATCGTTTACGTCCTCGCGCCGTGGCTTCCATATAACACGATACAAAATCTGATTTTTTTTACTAATATTGAGATTCTTATAACGCGATACGAATTGACCTGATCTGTATGCGTACTAATGCTGAGTTCCTTATAACGCAATTCCCAGATTCCCGGGTACGAATGAATCGTGTTATGGGAAGGTTTATTGTATATATACAGAGTGTTAAAAAACATCATTTAATATTTACATGACATACTGTACTGAATAAAAAAACTGTAGAACCCCTCATGGGTTCCTTCAAAATAGACCTTCGTTTTTAAGATGTATTAATTTTAAATTTTATATGGATCTGATTATTCGGTTACATAGAAAGTGCATGGAATAGATACGCTGGTTGAGGCGATATGGTATTGGCTTTCAATTTCTTTTCTTTTACCACTCTACGTTAGAAATATGTTTCTTATTTATTATATATTATTTTCTCAAAATTTCAAAGTTGAAAATGCATTTGTGACATAACATCTTATAATTCTTTATTTATCAGATGCTTTTATGTTTTTATCCAATAACAATATTTTTCTGTACAAATCACGTTATCTTGGCTGTTCACGTTTTTAAAAATACGTAATCACCCTGAAGATTCGTATAATAAACGCTACGTCCATATTTTTTGTTTTAATTTCACTGTTTTGTCAGAAAAAATTGCAAAATTTAACACGTTCAAGCATAGCAGCTGCAGCATATTATGGGTTAAATTTTCGCGTTCCCTCGGCTGACAGTTAATTTGATAATCGCGGATTAACGACAGAGAATGTGAGCTGAGAATGTGTATCGAGCTTACGCGCGTCTCGATTTTACCGATCGGGAGACGCGTTTCAGTCGATTATCGACGCCACTACGAAACCAGCTTCGCAATAATTAAGCCCGATTAAATTTCCTACGCGCCTTGTGTCCGTAGTAATTGCGACCCATTCTGCATTCGCAACGAACCAAATGAAATTCATTAGTCGACGCTATCGACCTGCAGATCGTGTCGTGTTTCTCGCTGTAATATGTAGAGCTGTTCCGGATCTTTTTACTTACTTCTGAATTGAAAAATACTCTTTCATTTATTATAACTGTATCTATACCTATGCAAATCCAATACTAGCTCAACAAGTTAATAAAAATGGAGACGTATGTCTGCTTTTACTAAACATTAATTTACAAATAAACCATCATCTAAAAGATAAAACCATACAGGTGCAATTAAGTTCCAAGGATAATTATAGTCTTACCTTTATCCATACTTATCATCCCTTAACCCCTTGCCCTACAATACCATGTCACATTCGTAACGCACCCCGTATTTTTAATGTGCCCTCTATCCTTTATATTTTGAACAAAACTCAATTTTAAATTTAATTCTAATCGCAATTTATATAGTTAATGCTTGTCCAGTGTGAAGTATATATAATGTTTCGATTTTCTTCATTCGCTATAACATTGAAGCGATATACATACATATTATTTAGCTCTAACTGACGCACCAGTTAGAAAAATTATAGGTTAAGGGGTTAAAATGTGTAGAATAATGCTATAAAGGAATTTTTCGTAGGTCAAAATTCGCCTATTTTTAACATCCTTCTTTTGAAAAAGCACAAAGTAAAACATTTGAAAAAATCTGTGCTCTAAACATCAATATGAAAAATGACATTTTATGGAACGACCTAATACATTTTCGAGTTACGTTTTCATGAAGAACCACCCCTTTCCTACGTATCACCAGTTATAGGACACCATGGATCTTTGACGCATAAAATGTACCAAGTGTAGAGTTACAAGATGACAAATCTACCCTATAATCCCGTCTCGAAACACGCATTGTATCAATCGAAAGCATGCGTCGCGTGTGATGCACGGGACGTAGAACGAGTTAACAATGTGTATCATATGTCGGAGAGTTTATTCTTTTCATCAGCCATTCGTATTTTAAAGAATAACATTGTTCGAGCACAAACGTCCGGTTAAAAAAGAAAAGTTACACATTGAATCTGCCTAATTATGCGACCACGACAAAGATTCATCTCCCGCGGTCCATTGTGAACGTGCAGAATGGACGAAATTACCAGAGAAATTCGGGATTCGATTCCTTGAAACTGTGCGTACAGCTCGTGGGACAATCTGAGCGTGCATAATGACAAAACTTTCCTTCTGAAGGTTTAATTCGCCATGAAGCAAAGTAGAAATGAAAATCTGACAGAACCCTTTGACGTCCAGCGGACGCCACGTGCAAAACGTCCGTTCACAACCACTCATTATAACTGCTACTCTTACCAACCCCGATTTCTATCTATTCATCCTCCACAGAGAAACTTTCAATCGAATCGTCGATGCTGCAAAATTCAAAGCTGCAAAGTGGACAGCTGTAAAGCTTCAAGGGTCAGACAGCTTCGCACTAAGCTGCACGTTGGTCGATATCATGTTCTTTACATAATTTCTCATTATTATTAAATATTCAGCCAAGTTTTTCAGTTTTATTATTTTCAATTGATCTTTGATCGACGAAGAAAGGTAACAGCTCCAACTGACTTCTGAGTTTGCCATAGAGAAAAAAGTTTCACCACTTGTCTCAATATTTCAGAATTATTATTATTCAAGTTTTCGAATGGCGAGGCTCTGTTTCTCAGCATCGCTATTTTCTCTAGGGAAACTTAATATGATTGGCTTACTCCTTAACTCCTTAACCTATAATTGTTTTAAACTGCGCGTCAGTTAGAGCTAAATATGTATCCCTTCAATGTTAAAACAAATGAAGAAAATCGAAACATATATACTTCACACTTGACAAGCTTTGACTGCAGAAATAGCAATTAGGATGGAATTTAAAATTGAATTCTATTCAAAATATAAAGAATAAAGGTCACATTAAAAATTAATTGGTTAATTGAAAGGTGTCGCGTCGGGACAAGGAATATTACTTTTGCCCGATGCTTTGTCATATTTTCATAAATGGTTAAATTAAATTCATTTCAATATCGCTATGAATAAAATAGAATAGCTTTGGGGTTGTAGTGACGTCATTTTAAGACAAGGGGTGAAGGGTAAGCCTCGAATCCCTTAAGGTTTCCGAGGAAAAACGAAAAATTCACCGTCGGAATGTCGAGCGAGCAGACCGTATCCGCGAACAAACGACAGAATGTGTGGAAAGGGAAGGGAAGGGAAGCTCAGGAAGCAGCAACAAGTGTGACATCCCTTGCTCTTTACCTTTCACCTTCCCCTGGGCCACCTAGCCATCCTTCCCAAGAGTGCTTCTTCGCACCCCAAATGAAAGTCTGCCGTGATACGACGTGTTACACAACTCAGTTTAACGCGTTATTCATCGCCGCTGAACAAACTGTACACAGACTGTTTTCGCGCTTTTACTATTTAACGTTTTAGAAGAAAGTGAAGGAAGAACAAATTTCATTGTTTTTTTTATAACCAGTATAACGATGTGTACCGTTTCTTTTACATTTGTAATATTTTTCAAAAATAAGGAATGTTTTTATCTTTTTTAATTAGGAATGCTTTTACGAGCGTTCGTTATTGTTCAATATGGTTTTCTTATACAGGTAACCCTTCTATAACACGGTAGATAGGTTCCTAGAGAATGCCGTGTTGTGTGAAACCGTGTTATATGAGACCCAGAGCCAGTACAAAAAGAGGTGTTACGTTCCGTTTTGTTCCATTTTTTGTAATTCTATATAAGTAACTTAATGTTT
The DNA here is from genome assembly GCA_022405125.1 of Anthidium xuezhongi. Classification (NCBI taxonomy): domain Eukaryota; kingdom Metazoa; phylum Arthropoda; class Insecta; order Hymenoptera; family Megachilidae; genus Anthidium; species Anthidium xuezhongi. Next base: position 13,352,383 of record CM039639.1, on the reverse strand, counting down.
ATTAAAAATGTAAATGTATGTATAATACAAAACCAAAAAGAAATACTATTTTCATTTAATGCGACAAAATAATGTTAAGCAAAAATTGTTACTCAGGGCTGTAAAAATACAATGTTGTAAGAAGGTTTTCAAATCGTGTTAGAGCGAAACCGTGTTACAGGATGCCATGTTAGAGGAGGACTACCTGAAAATAAATAAATACCCTCAAAATAATCAACAGAGCAGTAATAATTTATGTTTCTAATTAGTGTACAAAATTATTTTTGCAGTCTTCTCTTGGAACGCGCTGAATACAAAGTTTATATCTATATGTTTCATAATTAATCCTTTTTATTAGCGAATCAATAGCGGTATTCTTTTATTTTTTCAATAGCAATATTGCAATAGCGGTATTCTTTTTAGAAATTTGATGTTGAGAAACAAAATGCAAATATTCAAATAAGCCATTTACTCAGAACTCAAATGATATAATTATATTACAAACGATGAAATGTGTTCACAACCCTCTGACAACGGACTGTCGAGAGAGCCACCGTATTATCAGATTTTAAACATACAAGCGATTTTTAACCCTTTCCACTCGATTGCCCCTCTGAGGGGACATGAAATAACTGCAAATGATTTTTAAGAGGAACATAACCAATTTATTTTTCTTTTTAAAAGCTGCCTTCTAAATATAATTTAAGTAAAACAATTATTCCTAATACTATATTATCTTATCTACGATGGTATTTTGCTCATAACTTTGTATAAGTATTTTTTCGTTGCTGGTAAATAATCTGAAAGAAATGTGCGAGTACGAAGGGTTAAAAATATTCGAATACTCGTTAAGATAGACTAACTCTTTTCTAAAATTGTCTGAAAGATTAAAATTTTTTAAGTAACTAAAAGGATCAGTTTATTATAAGACGTACAACAAAAGTCCCGAAAAAAATTAAGTTGGTTGAAATTATGATGTAAATAGCAAAGGCTATTTCTTACATTTTTGTTTAATTTAATTTACCATCTTCAACTATTTGTAGCTCATAAAACTTTCAACATGTATACATGTATGATTGAAAAATGTATTTTAAAGATTTTCATTATAGGTTCAGATAAAAAAGTTGTAAAAACTAACCTTCCGACTGAGAAAATCAAGTCGTTTATTGCAATGTTAACAAAATTATTTTGTTTTAAAGAGCGTCCAAGTATTTTTAAGAATAACCATACGTGTAAAACCTGACTCAACTTTGTCTTCCATTATGGTTCGTGATTCGAGGATTAAACACATTTCAGTAAATTTAATCCTTTAATTCCTAATATAATGTGTATGATACATTGTTTCCGGTCCTGTTCAAAAATCAATAACAAACAATATAATTCAGACCCCATAATTTTGTAATTTTCTAAATAGCACTGAGATAGTTGCAATCATTGTATGCATTCTAATTAATTACAAGAAATAAGTTTTTCCTCGGGGAAAGTGTGCAGGTGGTAATTATTCAATTTTACTTACAAAAGTTCAACACAAGTTAACACGTTTTTTTCACCGTATATAATTTTGACGTAATTTAAAGCTCGAAACGAATACGCGATCGAATCGTGTTAGACATCCGAAATTTGTCGTTTGACGTACAACGGGCTAACAGTTGGCGATCGAGGAGAAAATCGACGTCGGTTCTGATTATTATTCGCTTCCATCTTGCATTCGTCTCTGCACGGGATATACAATTTACCAATCGGTTACAACCTACTCAATCAACGAGCAGCATATAAAATCCATCAAATACGTAGCAATTACCGTTGCCGCTCGGACGCGATGTATCCACGCCGTATTATTGTGCTTCCGTTTCCCGGCTGCGTTCATACTTCATTATCATTACAAGTGCAACATCAATGGTTATTGATCTCCGCCGAATATGTAATATATTCCTGGAATTTGCTCTAATTACTTTCCATTTAAATGTTCCGTCTCGCTTGAAAAATACCCGGACGAACGTTCGACCGGTATGAAATATTTCATCGTCGCTTTACGCAGCTAACCGTCGTTCATTTTTTCCATACCCGACCAGATTATTCGTTACCTTTTACCCAATAAGTTGTCACGGTGCGATATTTTCATGTCATAGAATTATTTGTCTATTTGAAATAATCTGAACGGACAAATTCCTGAATTATTTCGTTGGAAGAAATTCAACTGAAATAATTTTCCATCCTATTTCTTCTTCCGGCATTAAAGATACTAAACAGCAGCAAACCTTGGTCCACGAGTATTAGGTTGTATGCTTATGAATTGCGATGTTTGGATATCTAGCTCTGCTTAACCCTTTGCACTCGTGTGGCGCTTCTGGGGCGACATACGAGAATAACTAGAATATTTTCAAATTTACGAGTTATTTATATTAAAACGTAGCAAATTAATGAAAGAAATAAAAGTAAATAGATCATAATTAACTGTAATTGTTTCCTTTAAAATAGGGCTTTTGAATTTTCGAAGCTTTACTGGAAAACGTATTTAGGTTTAATTGTATCCAAAAATGCTTCGAGTGCAGAGGGTTAAAATATACTCATTCGATTAAAATCAAGTCTATTTCGATCTATTACAGTTCTAGAATTCAGACAAAAATGTATATAATTAACGTTTCGCGCAATCTCTGCCAGCTCTCATGTAAACTGAATGAGTCTGCTTCCTTTTCGATGCAACATTGCGATATTCTATTCATAATAAATAGATGCTGAAAATACAAAATAGTAGGCACATTGTTTAATAAACAGGAGTTCAAAATTTAGAATGTATAGAGGTCTAAATAGTGCACTACTGTAAATGGCAATTTAGTTTTGGACAACCTGATATCTTTAGATTCAATCTGATTAACTGAAAGTTAATGACCGGAGTTCTATTACAAAAATCTATTACAAAAGATTTTAAAAAGCTTTAATCACTACATTAGAATGAGAATATTACAGAAAATAAATGTTTATTTGAAAGAAATTAATTCTATTATTTGCTTTTGAATAAGAATCTCTTACTACTATTTTATTATAAAAAACATTTCTTTAGTTTAGAAACCTTATATTCAAATATACATATTATAATCGTATTTAAATATATTAACTTATTATTTAACGATCTGTCTGAGGAATTTATTAAATATATTAATATATTCAACCATTCCTAAGAGAAAATGGTAATCTATCATTAATATCATGGTTTAATATAATATAATGGTTTATTTATACTTTAAGTTTGGAAATGTATTTCAATAAAGATATATACTACCAAATATTAGTACAAGTTCACAAGCTTATTTGGATTGCATATACTTGTCCTGGAAGACAGTTATAAAATACTATCACGTTCTTCCTTTTGACACTTTAAAATTGTAAGAATCATTTGTAACTCGAATGTAACTTTTGTTACATTTAAACAAAGTCTGAACTGTACACCGTTATACAATAAATATTCCTTTTGATCAATAACGTTTTGTTACCATTCAAACTTTCAGAACTGAATTTATTTATGGAACACCGTATACTTTGCAACATAAGACGTTCGTGCGAGTGCCGTTCCTTCGCTGGCCGAACCGTTAAAGGTTAAATCGCTAAATGTTGAACTGTTATTGAATAAAAAAAGGAAAACTAGCCGTTCCAAGTGATCGTAATTGCAAAGACCAGGCGACTGCCTATTCTTACACGCGTCATACACGCGTAACTAATTAAAAAAGATCGCTGGAGCGATCAAAGCGAGAAGAAGCTTCCGTGGAAAGAGTGTACATCGAAGATCGTCGATACAAGGTGGGAAACGATGTCGTCGCGAGGGTGGCGAGGTGAAAGAGGGTGTGCACAACACCAGGGGTGGAAAAAGGTTGCGAGGACACCAGTTGCTAGGCAGCGCCTCTCAATCAGCGTTTCGCCTCACGTTCCAGCCTGTATATCTAGGTGATCCATAATGCATCGCTCTTTATCAAGCTAAATCCAGCAGGAGTTGTCGCTGATGCTGACGCTGATGCTGCTTGCTATTCGATGTCGTCCTTTTTCTGACCGACGAAAAAATATCCTCCAGGAATACTATTATCGGATGCAGGAAGGTCCTCGGGACTCTTAGGCCCCTTTTACGTAAGACCTTCGATTTCACTTTACGTATGCCCTGCAAGTCTCGTTATTGCATCTTCAAAATTGCTGCAGTTATGGCAAATTTCATAAAAGTCTGTACAGCTGAAATTCATTTTGTTTATTAACGTGTTCCATAAACCAGCCTAAATCACCGAGGCCCTTTTTGCATACAACGGTACAACTGTACCTGCAGTCGACAGGTCCTGAAGAGAGGTGACACTTTTTTACAAACTAAGGTGATGTTTTTACTTTATTTGTAGACACAAGATGGTTTATTGTTTTATAAGGAAATCAGGATATAACGAAATAATACGATGTTACAACGTAATATTTATACTGTAATACAAAAAAGAAATTAACTACTACGTTTGAGAAATGTAAATATATAGAGAATTCTTAGCACCTTTTATAACTACATAAAGTTTGAAACACTTTGAAAAGCAAAATTGTCTGGCGAGCAGAAAGCAAATCGTTCGAACGACAGATCGCGGTAGCATAAAATGACAAAACACACCGATCGGCTGTAACAATCGAAAAACAGCCACGCTGAAAACCGTGCTTAGCGGTCGTGCACAACAAGCGACCATTCTCTGCCCGGTCGAGGATGAAAGAGGCGCTTATTCGGCGCCAGCAACCCTTTATCGACACACTGGATCGCAGATTTTCGATTAGTGCACGCATTTGCGAACAGATTCTTCGGACGCGTAAGCCGTTCAAAGAACAGGTCCGAGGAGGGAAAAAAAAGGAGAAGAAAAGGGGAAAAACAGGGTTACAAGCCCTCTGGGATACATTAATTGCAGCCTACTCGAAACGCACAAGCAGCTCCACTTCAGCATGGTCAATGGCCGGCAGCGATGGAGCTACAGGCATAACGAAGCATTCTTAATCGTAATGCGGCTCCGCTTCCGGCTCCGTTGACCGTTTTTAATCCACTCAAGCCCAACCCGCCGTGACAAATTCGTCTACCTGGGGCCGTGCACGATCCTCCGCCTCCGAGAGATCGATGCTCGATCAAGAAGGAAATTAGCATTGTGACGCGAAACTCGTTCGATCGGCTGAATGAACTTCCCTGCCGAGGGTTTCTACAGATTGCCAATTACTTGTATACATCGATACGAAAAATGAAAAATTCTAACTCGAACAGTTTAAGGCAGAAGGCTCGTTGTCCGGACATTTAACAACCAGTCTGTAAATTAATTGTTCGCATATTTGGATGCCAGTTTGTTTCAGATGAATTAAAAATTATTACGAAGAGAGAATAAATTTTCATATTTGAAACTGTTGGTAACGGTAAACAACAAAAAGTGGCTCAAACTTTGATCCAATTAAAAAATAATATAAAGTAATCATTGGGGAGCTATTGTAAAATCAAAAAATTAGCATTGTAACGATAATTCACGTGAAACTATAGAATTATTGTACTTACTTCAAACCGTTGATACATTTTAACAATGGTTTAACAATAGAATGCTTGAAGAATTTTTGCAAATCGACGTTTTACTCCGTTGGAAATATTCAAAGTAAGATTCATCCATAAATTTCATTGGTTAGTGGATTATTATTGATAGTGGTACAGATTAATTATTTGTGTTCAATATTTATACAATTGAATTGAATTACAGCTTTGAATCTAGCATACTATTGTTCGTATGTATTTACAAACGTATTGGTTTCCAACGTGCTAGTGGATTAAAAGAAAAAATATAAAACAATTTATTACACTGGCATCGTATTTAAATTATGTTGAACATTTATACGATACGATATTTCGAGAAAAAAACAAGAGAAAGTTAAGTAATGATCTTTTTCAATATGATTATTTAAAACTTGAAATAATAATTTTGTTTCTTTTACATTTTAAGACGTTCAATCTCCACTCTCTTTTAGAGTGAAAATAAAATTGAAAATTAAATAAATAAAGAATAAAGGATGCTGCTTTACGTTAATAAAAATCAGCTTACTTCTTGACAAAAGCGTTTGATAAATTTTGCAATATATAATAAAATATCTGGAACAAGTCATTTTCACCCATTTGGTAGTTCTAGTCTTAATACTTCCTGAATATTATACTCATACTGCACTTTAATTTCATTTAATACAAACCTTTAACTGTAACTAAGTATTTTTGAGTTACTGGTAAACAATCTGAACAAAATTTTCGAGTGCAAAGGGTTAAATAGTCTGATACATAATTATTTTAAGTAACATACATCCAAGTAAGAAGGCTATTTTTGTTATTTTTCAAATAATTTGAAATGCTAGTCCTCGCATTATTAGTTTGAACAGTTGTAACAAAATTTCTAAAAATACTAGTTCTATAGTTCTAAAATACTAGTTGATCTCCAGTAATAAGTGTCACTGACCTTATTTTATCAAAAATTATCTTTCTTTTTATAAATATGAATCGTTTTTGAAAACCAAGAGATCCTATTGCATATCTGATTTCATCTAAAATTAATGAAATTAATTGTATTTTCTCATTCTATTTAAACGATAAACAATTTACCTTTATCGCATTGTTTCCTGTTGTAATAATACCACTCATTACATGAAACTAAGGGCAAATAATAAAAGATCCTGAAAACTGGCTACTTTTACTCTTACTTTATAATTCGAATAATAGCCAAGCAAGACAAGTTTCTTTGACAAGAAACGGAGACATTTTTCTCATTGTCAGTGGATAACGTTATGTATCGGTTGCGGTCGCAGGAACGTTTCTCAGCAAAGTTCGTATGAAAATAAGTTGGCTATGATCGCCTTAATTTGATGTCCACTGTGCACGCGCTCGATTGATTATCGTCAGTCGAAAGCGAGGACCGACGAACGAGCATTAGGTTTCCATAAAGAGTCCGGACGTTCATGCGGACACTGGTACAATAAAAGCAGCGCAGAACGAAAAGACGTCCAACCAGAAGACCATACAAAACCAAAAAACCTTACACACGTGAGATACTGATGCGTAAAAACGATGGAACGGGGCTGATAAAAATATTCCTTGCATAGGGTGTCTCATCTAACAGAGGGAAGTGTCATGAAATTATTCAGAAAATAATTCAATCTTCAATTAATACAGCCATCTGGCTACTGTACCCTTTTCTGTATTTAAAAAGACGACGGTATAATTACGCACGATATTATTAATGTTATTTCTTTAATTATTAATCCGTGATATTACCAGTCTGTTTATTGTGAAAATATTCATAACAATATTTATGCTGAAATTGAACATCTATTTAAAATCGATCATAATCTTCAATTCAATTTAATTATAAGATAAAATGTAACTCTTTGATTAATCAAAATTGACTGCATTCCAACGGCGAAGTTTACGAAAGTACGCAACGTTAATAAATTTAAACAACGAATTTTTAATGGCCCAACGAGCAAAAAGAATTTAATACATCTTTTGTGTAATAAATTTTAATTATAAATTCTGCACTGACATTTAAACTGAAAGAAGTACAAATGGTTTAATATAAAATGGTAGGGCTTTGAAAGGAACGTCTATATCAAAATTGAAATTTTACAATATTTATCTTAAATACCTGTCCAGTACTAACAATACTTCGCAAAAGGTTTCGAAAAACTGTAAAACAGTTTACCTTTGATTTGAGTTTTCATGCTATTGTGCGTGAATGACTAGTGCTGTAAGATAACAAAATTATCGTTAGGATCAGGTACTTTCTTTTGCAACTTTTCCATGATATCATTAGCAACTATCAGTTCTTAATAACACCGATGAGTAATCATATTTATGTAAACAAAAATATCAACTCAAATATAATTCAACCTTATTTAGAATATTCAAAACGATAATTATCGATGTTATAGATGTTAGATCATAATTTAAAATATTTTAATTTATAAAAAGTGAAATTTTATTTCATAAATTGTTCATTTTAATAAACATAATAATATGAATATATATTGTAACTGATAACAGGAGATGACCACAAGCAACCGATATGTAATTGTTATTTATTACTAGTACTAATGCACTGTATAAGAATACTTTCGTAATTATAATATCAGTATTGTATTAAGTATATGCTACAATTTTAATGTTCTTCTCAATGCTCTGATATAATTATTTTCTCTCTTTTTACGGTATCCTGTAATGGATATCCAAGGGTTGGAAAATAAGGTAAATTATAACTTGTACCTGATATGAAAACTAATTGTTTGAATTTTAAACTTAACAATAATTTGTAATACAAAGTGACTAGAATTTCTGTGTACTCCTAGTAGCTTTAGTATCGTAATTTCAGTATTACATATACTGTATACAATTAGTATATAATTATAATACTGTATCTATCTTGAAATAGTGTGATAATTCTAGTATTATATGTATTGTTTAAAGATAACTATACGTTCTAATTTCGCATTAATTATTAATTATAAACATTTATCAGAATGCATATTCGTTCTCTGAAACAATTTTACGTATTGATTTCGAGTGCAATAAAAATGATTCATAAAATATTGAAATATTAATTGCCAAGAAAGAACGTAACACGGCGTCAAAGTGGTTCGCAAACAAATTCTCGTGTCGCTAATTGTACATCAGATAAAAACGGAAAATGACCCATCGTTCGAATCTTTTATTTGCCACCGCGAACTCCGATGAAATCGGATGGAAAAATTCCAAGCGATATTATTAAGATAACGCGTTGCTATCCCATCGTTCTATGCGCACCATTGATACCTGCACACGCGTGTGAATTATTATTTTCTTTAGATACGTTCATAAGCGCATTTTCTTGGAAGGTTATAAAATTCCGGAGTAAGATCGGCGCACACAACTCCGCGATCAACGAGAAATTCATAAAGCAAGAACGATCCACTGATTAACGAGATTTATGAGCGAACCGTAATTTTGATATTTTCAGCTCCATTTGCAGCCGGGTAAAACGGCGATTTGCAAAAATTTTCCACAAGTATTCGTGCGTGGCAACCATCGTTAATATATGTCAAAGCTTTTAGGCAAATCATTTAATCTTCTTATTTGCATATTCATTCTATGGTTTTACGGGAATTTTTTAAACATTTCTGGGTGTAAAATATGACGTGAAATTTTAATCTCTTATGCCGCGATTTGGAATATTCCAAAGTAGATAGAAGAGACAGAATTTCGATATTTACAGTAAAGACAAAAGATAAAATGAGTAGTTCCATTTCGAAGTTACATTTCCTAACGTTATTTTCAGGTTACATTAATCGAAAATTCAGATCAGAAAATTGGTAACTTTTAATAACAAGAAAGTTCGCCACCAAAGCGTTAAAGTATTAATAATCGATTACCTTAAGTAAAATGGAATTTTCTGAAAAAATTAAAGGGGCAGATGACTAAAATTCCATAGAAAGATCGAGTGCTCTGATCTCTCCCACGTCCGGCGAAGGACGAGGCAGCTTAATCCTGAAACTAGTTCAATGCCGCGCCAGGAAGTCCTTTATGCAAGAGTCCCGGCCATTCACGGGGAAGCCTCGTGGCCGCAGACATTTTTCGAGGGGCGAACGCGTGGGAGAATGAATGACCAAGAAGCTACGTATACGTACGTAGGTGTACGCGGGGCATCTGTCGACATCGGCAACCCTTTTTCCACGCTTTTCCCGAAAATCGTGCGGGCTGATCTGCATTTTTACCGGCCATCTGCCGACTTCGACCCGCCGCGCGGCCAGCTGAACGTCGTCGAAAGGATTCAACTTTGTAGCGAATCGAATCTATGTAAAAACGACAATCACGACAGATGGCCCCTCCGAATTGCACAATCCTTCTTATTCCATCGATCCGACCCTTGCGTTACGTTCCAAATACACCACTGGCCACAGATAGCGAACCACCCACCGATAATTATACAAAGTGACCCTTTTTAACCCGTTACCCGTCGCAATTCAAAAATACAACAAAAAAATTAAATTAACTGTATAATGATATTCATATTAACCAACTGGAACTATTTTTGACATAATTGTTATTGTTTTTATATTAACTTCAACCTGAAGTTTGCAATGATTTGAAACAAAATAGCGGGAAAAAATGTTAAAATGTGTTCCAAAAATGGAACTTTGGCGAATAATGGGTTAAGGTAATGTTCCCATTTTTGATCGAATAGAAAGTTTTAATTAAAGAAAATATCAAACTGTGAACTATTTTATAAATCTAATACAAAAAGGGCATTTTAAAAACGTATTTAACTAATAATTGTTAAATGTCCCTATTTCTGCTCGGCAGAAATTCCTTAATTATTCGTTTTAATACCGAATAATAATAATTTTTCAAACTGAAAACGTTTTGATGGAAAAATACGTCATTTTACATTTCACATTAATACTATACTCCTTTGTCATCAATTATTTTTCTTTTTTCTCCTTTAATAGCCTCGTTCAGCATTCCTACGCGTTTCTTTTTCAGAAAATACATTATTGCATAGCGTATTTAAATTTCAACACAAAAAGCGAACCAACAGGTCACTGCGTTAAAACGTTTCAACTTTTATTAACAATTTCTGCATAATTATACGATAAATTGATTTCGCGTTCTACACAAGGCTTTCTTGTAATCAGAATCTCAATTTTGACCTTTACTTGACGCTTTGTTAATCCCGCATATTTGACGATCCTAAAAATTCCCGTCCATTTCTTTTTCACGAATTTGTGGAAAGCTCCGTTATTGAGTAGTTATTTTTCGAGTACCTGTTGTATCGTGTTCAGGCGACAGATAAGATTTATTACTCTTTCGAACAAGATTCACCAGATCGATAGTCGTTTGATTATCAGTATTATTTTCTCGGCCGCGATAAAGTCCCTTTCCAAATGAAACGTTCACTGGGAAATGGTGGTTAAAGAAGTAAGTTTCAAAATTTCAGAAATGGAAATAATTACCATTATGCAGGACAAAAATTAGAGAATTAAATCATTAAGCATTGGATTTGTATTTTCAATCGATCGTAATTTAGCGACTATTTAGCGATCATCGCAGAAGTTTTACGATTTATGTACCATTCGCGAGGGGACATTTTCGTGTATCGTTCGCCATCCGTTCAGTCGATCGTATTTGCATACAAACGAACTATTACCTATGAATTGGGGCTGTTCTCGCCGGTTACCATTCAATTTTCACGAGAAGATACCCAGCCGGTCCCTGCCTCGATACAATTAGATGTTGCTTCTTTTCTTCTTCGAACTATCTTCCAGAAATATAAATTTAATTAAGCGACACTACTGTGGCTGGTAATGCCGATTCAATTTAAGAAAAACCCATATTTTTTAAAGGGTACTGCAGGATAAAACGGTCAGAAGTGCTCTTGAGCCGATTTTGCCTGACAATACACCATTCGACAGCCAACGTACCAAAAGAAAACATAATACACCCCACCTGAACCAGGAGCGTGGTTAGAGGGTAAATTCTGATTTTCGGTTTTTCCCATATTTTTCCTAATTAATTGCATGCAAAATATCTGAAAAAGTTCTATAATGTTTGAGGCACGGTAATGCATGTTAGGGAATTTTTTCAAATTTTTTCGTTGAAAACGCTAAGTGTGAAAAATCAAAAACTGGAAAAAATGTAAAAAAATGCATATTTCATGTAGAAGTTTTCAATTCTCTATTTTTTTCTTTTAAAAGTAGCTGTGCCTGCTTTGATGGAGTTAATTTTTTGTGCATAATTACTCGTGTGTCACCTATGAGACTAGTATGCATTATATTTTTAGAAATTTTACTTCAGCTATTCGTGCCAATAATATGAGGATTAGTTGAAGTGATAGATATTGTACAAGCTTGCTTTTGTACAATATCTGATCAAAATTCTGAATTGTGATGTTTATCTAAGAACTACCTTCAAAGTATTTTGATTGACTGTTTCAACAAACATTCTAAAAAATAATGTAAAAATGTCTTAACAATCACGCGTATTTGTTATTTTAATACAATTTAGGGTGACAGTAATTCAGTACGCCACAATAAACAGGTCTTTTATCCGATTGAATTTGCTGTTAATTCAATCGTTATTCGCAATGTCCTTCCAACGAAATGAAAAATATCATGAAATCCCCCATTTGGTGCGCAATAGCTTAACAAAATGGCGTATCATGATGTCGAGCGATGGATTTCGACCTCGTAACCTACTACGAAATTCACAATACTATTTATTGCATCTTTATCGCAAATATAATACGAGTGCACGACACTGCATAGCTTATCGGTTCGCCAGAAGGGGCAGGGGGAGGGGAATCGCAGGCCAAGAAGATGGCGTAAATTGTAGCTGTGTGTGGTAGTTAAACGGCCATCTGGATCGCGGAGAATCTGCGAATCTGTCGATTGGTAGGCCTGATTCCGCATACGCGTGCTTACCCCCCGGGTAATTTGTACCCCATTACGCGGCTCGGCGTTTGCATTATTAAACAATGCAATTAGTCGAAAGTGTCCATGCACTTACGGTGGAAGATTCGAATCGTTCCGATGCACGATCTGCATTAATAATGGCCGGCGATTCTGTGGAAGCGGGTCGATTAATCGGACGATTGTTAACTTCAACGTTTTACAGAGCTTACCGTTGATCTAACATGAAATTTACTATCGCTCGCAGATTTTAACGAACAATCTACAATCGCTAAATCTTCGATGTCTGTTTTAAAGAGTCATCGAATAAAAATAATCAGTGAGCATATAAAATTAAAAGCGATTATAGGGTAAACGTACAGAGATTCGGTAACTATTAGAGACGAATTTTAAATTACAATGATATTAATGAAAATTATACGATTAATTAATCTTTAACATTTTAATTAAGCAATCGAAAACTGCTACAAGTTTCGCATATATAACCTATTTTTCAGTCACTGACTTTGCGTATTTTTTCATTAGAAAAAGTAATATTAAGTAGTCTAAATAAAAATAATAGAAATTAAGCGAATTGCTAAGGTGCTGTACAACTTGTATATACTTATAAAACTATTTTATAAAAATATAATTTTTATTGGCGTAAAGATGAATCATACAACATTTTTTCTTCAAGTATTAGAGTTGTTAAAGTTATTAAACATAATACTTATTAAACTAGAGACATTACATTATTAAAACTTTTAAGTAACATAACGACAGAAAATGTTTGGAAATGTATTAAGTGTATTTTTTATCTGTTCTTACACCCGTATACAGTAATTTCTAATAAAATGTTATCTTACAAATACGTACAACTTTCCTTTTCCTTTAATTGACTACCGGGAAAATTACCGATTGCCAACAAAAGTCCCCGGCCAATGAATTAACACCACGTACTACTCCCGATATTATTTAATTTTATGTTAAAATCAAAGAGCAACAGAAAATGTTAATAATTACCGAGGAGTTGTATTTAATAAAAAAAAGTGATCGAAGGCTTTTTCGTAATTGGAATGCCCGGTCGCTTTTCTGTAATAACTTCTCATCAATTAAGCGATAAAAATTCCAATACGTGTAACAAAATACTCGAATATCACAAAAAGAAACCAGCTTTATTCAAACTCTATAAAACTTTCAATATTTTCACTTCATCCGACTTGAGAATTACAAGCGAGACTGATTGAAGTGGTTGAAAGACAAACATATTTATTAAAATGCTTTAAAAACAGCCAGTAATTAATCAACTGCTGTGCACACACGATTGTCTGTAAATTTAGTATTATACTTGAAAGAATGACATTTTTGCACACGATCCTAACATGATGCAATCCAGGGACTCCATTGATCAAAATCTAAATGTAAGCTTACGTTATTATCGTTTGCATTATTCAATTAGTTTGTGTACAGGGCTTTCAATGTGTAACCTACCACAGACGAACATATTTCTACAAAGTTAATTTACTTTTGTCTTATCGCTTTAAGCTTTCTAAAGATCTAAAAACACATTGTAGGATACTTATGAAAATAGCAATTATATTACTCAATCGATTGCTGTGTCGAATGTTTAAAACCTCTAACGACAAAACTCAAATTTCACTTTTGTCATTAACGACGCAGAGTACCTGCAGAGGGTTGGTGAAAAAGGAGAAAAGTGTGATATAACGATTTAAACGGCGTGAGTACGCATTCGAGGTAAAAGAGTATCGTATCACCTGTTCGCTTTTCTCCAGTTTTGCAGCGACATTCACGGCGTTGCGTAACGAAAGTGCAGTTTCGATACCGAGCCTGCAATACGCGTGCATTCTCTAGGAATCCTTGCGACCCACGCGCTACGCGACTAGGCGTGTGCTGCGTGCAAATATACGCCACGATTGCGTGGACAACGTTACGCGCGATCGTGTGAACGGTACAACGAGTTCCACGAGTGAAAGGGTTAAAGCAAAGTTTACGTTTCGCGCAGAACGATGGATACAACTCGGGAAATATCAATGGGCGAACGTGCCGTTCGAACCGTGAACAAAGAAAATCTTAACCCCTTCTTCCTTTTGCCCTGTAACGGGGGGTGACCGGACATTGGCAGAGCAGGAGCCGAATATCGCCTATCAAAAATCATCGAGAAACCGCACCCTCAATATATATTTCTGAGACAACAGTTTCAGAAGTTTATTTATTTATTTATTTTTCATGTGTAAATACATATCGATTCCGTCAATATGAAGTGAAAGAGAATTAAGAAAAATGGTCGGTCCGATACTGTAACTAGTGTAATCTAGTGTAATCCTTGCAATCACTAGTACTAGTGAGTTTTGAGATTAAATGTAAAGTAAACATTCACGAAGTCGGGGAAACAAAATAATTAAATTAAAAACAAATAATAATTTGTTTATCGTTACTCTTTAGTAACTGTAGGTAAATATTTTTTAGACCCATTAAAGTTTGATTAATTATCAGTCATATAGTTTTTTAATGATTTTCTTTTAATTTCAAAACAGCTATGTCTATTTATTAAAACATGAAAACGTGAGTTAATATGTGATTAAATATTTTGATGTCGGTGTTATTGGATTGCCGCAAGTATCTTTGAAATATCTATGGTACAGAATTTATTAGTAAATAACAAAAAATAGGTTAAAAAATATCTTGTATCAATACTTATCTAACTAATAAACCTGAATTAAATGAAGAAATTTACTTTTTTATTGTTACCATTACCTAACTTCAATATTTCAGATTATTTATTAATCTTTTATTCTTCTTTTCACATTGTTTTCAAGAACGCTTTCAAACTTTTTTAATCTGCAAAATGTGAAAAAATGATGATTATTTTTATCAACCATGTTTACTAAATTTATATTACATTATGTTACATTATAATCAATTTATATTATTCTGTATAAGAACAATTTTATTTCATTTTATATCCAAACTTGATCAAACTTGAACGCTATTATTGTTTTATAAATTTTAACTCCTTTTTTCATGTAAATGATATTTTACGATATGTTTCTTGAAAGAGGACGATTCGATCTAGTAATTAGATGAACATTTACGTCAATTTGTTGTTAAGTACAAACAATCTCCACTACCATAACTGTCGCTTTGAAAATCCAATCACTAGGACATCTACTTCATCCAATTGAAACATTTATATAAATATTCTGGTCTATATTTCTAAAATTAACAACAGAAAAATAATTAAACAATATCTGTGTTTGATGACTCCTGCATTGTCCTCCTTAGTTCAATTGTCCCAAACATCATTTTAAGGTTGTTGTTCTCTAAAATTTTATTTTATATAACGACATAAAGAATTATTATCGACATTGATAAATATACCTGTTAAAATATACCTGTTTATAGTAAACTTTCTGAGTTATATAAACGTCAGACTTTTTCTGTATGATCAATATAATAATGGCATCATTGATGCTATGCAAATTTCGTTATTGTCAATAAATCCTGTTCAATAAAGCATTGAACAGCGCAACAAAATCAACTGTCATTTACTCAAAGTTTTGTAAAGACAGAACGCGTGTAATAGATTTAATAACGCTGCAACGTTTAAGAAAATGAAGTGCATAATGACTGTATATATTCGTTTAAGAATTATTGATATAATCATCCTATCACATTTAAATGACTAAAGTGTAAACAGTACAATATTCGTAAGAGAAATCAAAAAGATTAATGGAGAATTAAAGAGCACAAACAAAAAACTGTTTCTTTGAAAATTGACTGACTTGTACTGTTCTGGAAATCATGGTTTTAATTCATTTTATTTAATTCATTCATTTAGTGTCCTTTGATAGGAGGCATTTTACAAAGTTGCAATGAATAGAATCAGTACCATATAAAAAATGTATTTTTGCTTAAAACTTGTTTCAAGCTCACTCCACCCTATTCTGAACTGTGTTCTTCGTAAGTATTCCTAGTCTAATTTTGTAAATTCTAAAAATTGCAGCAGTTGTTTCATAAGTGCGTCAGACAAAGCTAAATACTTATTACTGCAATATTAAAACAAACAAAGAAAATTCGAATGTGTACACTTAACGATAGTATACCATACCATTTGTTGTTATAATTACACTTACAATCAAATTATAATCAAAATAAAAGTCAAGTTTGTAACATTTGAAGAGTAACGTGCGTCACGAGTCTGGCTCGTCAAAGTATGGCAAGGGGTTAATATTAGTGACTAATAAAACAGCACAATTATTAACAGCTTACGATTGAACAGTAATTAAGAAAGATAAAAGAACATAGAATTAAGTAAAGATGTATTAATTTAGTGTCAATAATCTGATTTTTATGGAAAATAATTTCAAAATCGTCGTAAAAATCAATATTAGCCAAAGAAAGACTAATACATATAAAATATTCGAATAATTACAACTCACAATGATATAAAAGTGCCATTAAAAATATAAATCTGCTAGTGCCAATAAGGTATTTTATCCGAAATAATATTAAACAGAATATATGTTAGTGTGTCAACTAGTATCTCTTAAACTAATGTTGAAAAAAATTCATTTCCACTAAAACAGGCTTTCCATTTTGCCATGCGATTTCCATACGAACAAATTTTTTGTGTCATCAATAATTATAGAGAAAAATAGACTATTTTATCGTTAGTTTATTATAGTTGTCAATGCGAGACAGCAAATTCGAAAATGCGAATAAGTTTAAACAGCGGGGAAAAGAATCCCCGCTGTTCCGTCTACTAAAATTAACTACCACCCAATTTATTGAAAGGAGCACTTTTTTTAAATATTAATTTCAGTAAATATTAACGAAGAGCCAATTACATCGTTTCTGTTACACCCTTTCGTAAATTATTCAAGGTTTCGTCTTTTTTAGAAGAACAAAATGGTATCTTAGTTTCTTTTTATCCGCAATTCATCTTCTGTTTCGGTAACTGTATACAAACAAAGCGAAAAAGTTTCCATGTATTTGTTAAGGTTCTAAAATTGATTAAAGGGCCATAAATGGTTAAAACTGCACGCTTCTGAGCCGGTGACATTTGAAAATGAAACAGACTGTAGCATGTCTGGCAAGGTGGATCTGGTCTCATGACGTAGCCGTGTCACGGATGTAGAGGCAAACTCGCGATATTAGAAGGTGGCGTAGCACGGTGGAGTAGAAGAAAAGGTGGGGGCCGAGGAAGAGGTCCAGTGACGTCACGCGCAACCTTGAGCACCGACCTCGGACAACGAGTCGCCTGGTTAATCTATATGCAACCGATGCTTTTCTCTCTCCGTCTGTGTGCGCGCCTGTGTACGCGCCTGTGTACGCGCCTGTGTACGCTCGTCCGACGACTACAAAGCGCTTGCGCGCGCGCACACACATCTTCACCGCGACGCGACGCGACGCGGGAAACGCGTGAAAATTCGCCTGCGCGTCATCTCCCCCCGCCTACGCCCTACGCCACGGCAACTCACGCTGCCCCACGCTTTTAATTGACATTTCGAGTCCACCCAGTTAATTACCTTGTTCTGTGCTCGGTGAATTAAATTCTGCGTTCAAAGGAGCCCCGATGCCGGCTATGCAGCACTTGACATTTTGGCAAACTGAACAGAATTTTTTTTACGACCGTTCACTTCAGTTTTTCCTTGTGTATGACCGGAGAAAAATAAATGTCATGTGTGTATTACTGAAAGGTGTTCGAGCAAATCTGTTTATCATACGTATCTTTTAACACGTTCGCTGTACTATCCATCACACGTGACACGCGTAAGTCTCCGCGGGACTTAGGAAAGACTACGCTCTGAACGCGACGTCGGAAGCTTGTACTTGTAACAAGTATCGAAATTAAATTTCAACCCTTTACGCTCAGAAATTTTGTCAGATTATTCACCAACAAGTCAAAAATACTTAGTTACAAAGTAGTGAACAACTATAATCATGGGAATAATTATTCTATTTAAATTACGTTTGGAAGGAAGAATTCTTTTCATCTCCCCTCGGAGGGGACAATCGAGTGGGAAGGGGTAAAAACATAATAATATGATTGTTTGAAACGTTGACTTATTCATTTTTCAATTTTAACGAAACGAACGCAATCTACCTTCCTTTACAATAAAACAATATTTCCCAAAATGTTTCTTCTGTTCTTTCTGCAACGTGTACCAACGGAAGATACAGTAGCGTATTTTGTTACGGAAAAAATTAATTTATCGGGAGAATAACGCGATAAGATAAGCTGCAAGTCAAAAGTCACTCTCTCGGTACGTTGTGAAATTTATTCGATAAATTTTGTATGCACGGTTTTAAATTTCATATCAAGGATCTTTCTTTATTTAATCTTTCTTTCGCTTTTTAACCGAGCACCAAACGCTTTTGCATTTTTACAGTTTAAAATAAAAAATTTGAGACGAAGAATTCGGCTGACGACACGATACAGCTGCCTTAACTCATTCGTCACCGGCCGTCTGAATTTATACATTCCAGAATAACAACAATCTTTAACATCGTCTACATTACTTAATTGTAAATACTCGTATCGATCACTTGGAATTATAAGTAGTGTAATAATAAAGAAAAGAAAATAAAAGTACTTTAAGACTGTTACATCCGTTCAAAAAAGATTCTTTTGATTATTTTAACTGGCTTTTACAGGCACAAATATAAATATGTTGTCGTTATCTCTCTCCATGGCCCGTTGTTTCAAAGGTGTTTTGGTGAAACATTGTATTGTTTATCCCTTTGAGGACGGAGCATTTTTAATCTTGGCACAGTAAACGCACGGAATATTATTTATTTCAAATAAAATAAGTGATCACAAATGTTCACAAACATTGAACAACATTTGTAGAATATATGCATAACTTTGTGAGTTATGGTGCTTCGGTTTGGACCCGTCGATCAAAGGGTTAATAATCGAAATATCATCATACAGATTTTCGCAATTTGGGTCGTATTCGACCCGGCTTCGTAATTCGAAAGTTAAAACAGCCACAGAGGCACCAAAAGTGTAATAAAACGTACGAATACTGGTTTAAACGATTCAAAAATGGTAATTTTGTTGCCTGAATATGGAATGTTAATGGAATAACAATCACCAAACTGAAAATTCACGCTCCTGATACTTATGGCTTTGATCTACAAGAACGATTTTGAATGGATCGCACGGTGGGGAACGGTATTCTTCTCCGGCCAGACGCAATAAAAATAATACCTCTGTACTGGCCGATTTTAATTGGCCGCTGCTAGACACTCGACCAACCGGAGCTTCAGATTTTTTTCCTCTGAACGCGTCTGATGCGCATAATCGTCACCTTCACAAATTCGAAGGTTGACGTAGGTTGTGTTCCAATCTAATTCTGACCAGTCGTCAGACATCTACACCGAGTCGCAAAAGTATTCGCGGACTCTCGATCAATCACTGCTCATGCGCATGATGCAGTTTTTTTCAATTTCCCGTAGTAACTCGTCAGATGACGCAAAATTCCGTTCGGACAACAATTATCGTTTGGGGAAACTCCAGACGAACCGAAACGGTTAAAACAGTTACAGAAATCGCAGAACTAATAATTCAAACACGTTCTTCCCTGTATTGCAGTGCTCACTTTTATCTTCAATATAAAAAATATAAAATCTATCGTTTTTCACATTTTAAGAATACTTCACGATTTTTTCACTTAAATGATAAAATAATAAGTTAAACTATAAGTATTTTTATTCAATCCGAATTCATATGTTACCATTTACTTGCCGAAAAATTAGAGGAAGATTTATAGAATACAATAATAAAATGTAATATGCAATGCACAAATTAAAATGATTGTTAGTGCGTTGGGGTAAAGTTAATCTAACAAACTTTCAGCAATGAATAAAAATTGGATATTAATTAATCAATGTAAATATTAATACCACTAAAATCTATTATCAATCAACATCATTTATCATGTTTTTGGAATATTAATTCATTACTTTAGAACCACCGTACAAAACACGTTCCTATTCGATTTGGCTGTAATTAACATTAGAAGTACCGGTGCTTTCTGTACATTTATTTTTGACCTGAAAATAAAATAAAAAACGAAATAAATAAAAGATGAAACGGACCAGAACATAGAATACTTTTTTACCTTTAAAAAATTAACCTACACTTTGGCAAAAGCGCCTTAATAAATTTTGTAATGTAACATTAAAAATCTGAAGCAAGTCATTTTGATCTGTTTGGTAATTCTAGTGTTAACATACATTTCGTTAAAAGCATCTTAATACTTGTTGTAATTTAAAATGAAATACCTAAAACTAATCATTTTGACTGGTTCAATAGTTCTAGTGCTAAATGAAAGCTGATAACTAGACTCGAACTGGCGCCAGACTAAAAGCCTGAAATTATGTTTACAGTGGCAGAAGTCAACAAATTTTTAATTTGCTTTTATGGAATAGAAGGTATTCCATTTTTAAATTCTATGCAATGATGAATAAGGTGAATATTTGATGCTTTCAAGAATGTAAGTTTTTAGAATCCGCTTTTTGAAACATTTTTGATTTGCGTCATCGTCAATGGCGAGCAGCGTTATTATATTTTCGTTATCAGTTAAATCGAACTTGTTTCGTTTAATTAAACCGCACAGTCCGCAGGTGAGACGTGCGCGCACGCGGCCGCGTTTGTACGTGTGTGTGTGTATTAATTATCAAATTGATGAGGACCAGGGGGAGAAGCTTGATCAAACGAATACCGCGGCATAGTGTCCTAGTTTTTCGATAATCCAAACGCATCCGCCAGTACGGATTCAACTTTTATGCTATCTGATATCTCCGGGGAAATTAGCACTAGCATCCGAAAATTGACGTGTTCGTTTCGTATACAGACACGAAAACCTCTTTCGAAGACGTGGCAAAAAAGTGACTCGCGCGAGCGGCTAACAAGACAAATCTGTCGCGGTGCCCGCTAGTGATTACCCTGAGAGTTACTTTCAGTCGGAGCCACCGCACGCGTTTTCGAAGCCCGACCTGAGGACCCAAAAACATGTTACACTGATTAAAAGATAAGCGTGTTTGTTATGTATTATAAAATTCGATAAATTTAACACAGTACAAAAGCATTCAAATTTGTAATTAGCAAATGTGAAATGTATTTGTTAATAAAAGAGCAGATTATTTACAAAACTACAGCCGTATTTTTTAGACAATTTTGCAGTTCTATTGATTTGATTTTTATCGTAAATTTCCTGTATGAGTAATATACGTTAGATATTAAACAACGATGTGAATTCGTTCAAGGTTCTGGGATAAGTGCCATGCCGCCTTCAAGGTCCTCTTCCCAGAAGATGCAACATCTTCCTCACTCTGTAGCCAGATCCTTCGAGCACACCCCTATCAGCATCAAGATCGGGTCATCGGCCACACGCGCGTACCTTTAAGATCGGCGATCGAACCCTCTATCACCGATTCGTAAAAGTCGCCGCGTTTGAGGTATCAACTACCACCGGGTCCAAGTCCGATGGCAGACGTACGGTCTGGGGTATTGGTAACCCAAAGAACTCTGAGAAGCGGGTTAAAGTCCTTAAACACATCAACCTCGAGGGCTCAATGCTAATACGTAGTTATAGAAATATGTTCGTAAATGTACTTAAGTTTCTTCATTTTTGCAAAATACGAAGAGCCGAGACAAGTACCCTGTTTGTCCGACGTTAGGACCGTACTGCTCCGAGTAATTTTATTTACGAAAAATACTCCCGTTAACTTGTAACGCAAGTTTTATTCTTAAGCGCATATATACCTTTACCGATTAAAGAAAGTGTGAAACAGTCTCGAAGGCCTCCAATATGAAAACAGAAAAGACCGGCTTACTTTTAACTGGTTCTGAATCGAACCTGCTGTTGACAGTGGACTTTGCAGATATGTACGTATATATCAGATCGTTTCAGAAATCTTTTTTTACAAATGTCTGACGTAAATACACGACTAATTTTTATTGTAGGTACACGGCATATTAATGGAATTTAAGACAATTCCTCTCTTTGACCTGATGTGAGTATGTACGGCAGTACACTGGGCAACATAGCCTTCCCTAGGGAAAATGGGAAAAAGATCTTACCATTCACCGTCTACCCGAAAGTTACTAGGTATTATGTCTAGACTAAATTACTAATTTAATAAGTTGTCAACAAATTACTAATTAAATTGTTAAATTAACCAACTCGCTTTAGACTAACTATTGAACCAAATACTCATCATGTTTAAGTAAATCTGGATTTAATTTAATTCTTCACTTTTCCCTAGAAGTAAATGGCAATTTAGGAAAAGAAATTCCCCGAGAATTATTTAAAAAGTCACAACTATTTAACTTAATCCTAACTTGATCTTAACTAGAGAAAATAGAAACGTAGAAAAACGAAGTCCCATAACTGAACTCGATGTACTTAGCTGTGTTAAAGTTGACTGGTTCGATAATAAATTAAAACGGCTGATAAATTAGGTAAATTATTGTGTAATGGTATAATTTCTAGTAATTTTCAACTTTAAGACAAACGGTGGCGCCTTCTTCGTCTATAACGCCATTTTCCCTATAGAAGTCCAGCATCCTCGGGCCATTTTTAAAACTAACAGTAAAGATATTATTTTTGAACAGTAATAAAAATGAATTGTAAAAAATAAAAATAAAATATTAATGTATGGCAATTCAAATGCGGTAATATTGTTGTTAACCTTAAAACAGTACTGCCTCTATTTAGTATTACGTAAAATTTTAATTTTAACTGTAAAATCTCAAATTATATACGATTGTATAAATAAACGAATAGAATTTCCAGGCGCATCAGCAAAAATCACAGAGTACTAGGAATACTTGAATTTTTCCGATAAAATTGTTTAAAACAAGGACAGAGATCACAGGTGAATTGATGAAGTATCGGAAACATGTAGATCAGTATCTGGCGTGTAAATAGTTCCCTGAATACCCGGTTTTGAGTGGTAATTCGATAAGTGGCCGTCAGTATTTATTCATTTCGTTCAAGTATACATAACGTACGACCTTGCGAACACGTTACACTCTACACTTATTACACTAGTCCTATACTAAACGTTTGACAAATAAGTGCCACTTATCTTCCTTTTTCCTTCGAACAGTTTAATTTTCATCGCCCGGTTATCGTTGCTATCATTATTCACCGACTCGGTAAGAAAATTCACCGAATAACAATAATTTGTCTCGTACGCCTCATTGCTAATTGTCACTGTAGCCAGCCTGGCGCAAACAGTATATAAGGTGGGTGTCGTTTAGCTAAAAATGTCAGAAAAAATATAAAAATGGGTATAAAACAATACGAAAGCATTTGGTGGCAGTAACGGCGGCAGCCAGCATAAGTAAAATACATTTGTTATTCGCGTATGCTCGCTAGCGGGTAAGTAAGTAAGCAGATCTAATGAAGCAGCAACGAATCGATCAATAAGTTAATTATTCGAGGAGAAACAGAAAAAACGGCCTGTGTCGGGATGCTTTTGTACGCAACGCGCGACACGATTGTCGTCGGTTGGAAATGCACACGACGTATTGTAGACGGAACTATAATTCACGTGATTAAAGCTGCACTTTGATCATCTGTTTAGACTGCGTTACGACGCGGAATATTGCGCGTGAAACGTCGCGTCAATGACGAGCCAAATGCCACGACGGCGAAGTCCGGTCCTTTTCTTTCGAAATAAAAGATTAACCACCAAAAAGTCTCGTTCGGCGTCAGCGTTTCGATTGTCTACGTTCATTCTGAAATTACGTCGAAATTTTCAAATGCAACAAGAAAAAGCGGAGAAACTTTGCGAGGCGAATTCGTTGTTTGCAAACGAACGGCGCGTCATCTCTCAAAAAAGAACGGGCAAAGTGCGCCACTGACAAAATCGTTACGGCTCCGTTCACGGTGGGAAGAACCGGTGTTCGAAATTGCAAAAATAAACAATAATGCATTAATACGACGCAAATTACATGCAAACGTTAATATTCCGCCACCGTCGTATTTAAATAATTATTGCTGCTCGGCGTGCCTATTTAAACGATTATTTTAAACATTTCTACGACTGAAATATTGCAGACGATTAACCGCACGATTTATCTTCCAAATTCGACGCATATACGTTCGAACAACTGGAATGCTTTCACAATTTTCTTAAAAAAGCTGCCTCGCCAAACAAAAAGCCGTCTGTTTAAATTCGTTTCAGCCGCTAGCTAACCTTGAACTTGAATTTTCCCCGAAAAATTACGTTTCAACCGAAAACACCGTTCGTGTGGAAAAATTACCCGCGGTTTTCGTCTATGCCCGCTGATTGGTTATGTAAGTATGCGCATGCGCATTACCTGCGGGAGTCATGCGCGCGTACATTTTGAAAATTTAGATTCCCAAGACAGCCTAATTTAAAAATTAGAAAACTAATATAAATGATTTAAAAATCTTGATATAAGGTTACTTTTATCATTTTTGATCAAAGAGAAAAATATTAAATTTAACTTTTTAAATAAAAATTAACTTTTTTAAGTAAAAATCAACCGAGTTCACTTTTTTTTTATTGCAAAATTCATGCTTTCTAAATAAAACTAACACAGTTGCGAAAGTAAGATTTCATTTAAGTAGCTAATTTACTTGCAACGACCACCCGCAAATCGTAACAGTCGGTGGCCCAAGGGGCACCACTTTAACGTTATCATACAATTTTTTTTAATTCACGATAACTTTTAGTACTTTATTTAAGGCAATCGGTACCTGAATCATTTGTGTTTTTCTATTTCAATTTTCATCCTTTTTTATTTAAAAAAACAGAAATTCATTAATGTCTTTTGGTTTTCATTTATTTTTCCATTATAAATGCTCTGGTTTCTCACATAAAAATAATAATCAGTAACAATGTAGAAAATATACTGTGTCTTAATTTCGATGGTTATTATGTACGGATAATACAAAATAAATAAATCGAAAATATAGAATACATTTTTTTTTATACGTGACATCGTTTTCGAGAAAATAGGAACTGGAAGTTCTTTACAATAATCATTTACAAAGAAGTTCATGGTTCAACATGGAATAACAGATGAATCATTTTTTGTAATTAAGTTAATAATGGGTGTGCATTATTGGGTTTATAACAAAAAATACTGTGGTCTTCGGTTTACATTATTGTTGAATAAAACGGTAGCTTTGTTGGAGCATGGGCGCCAGATACCGTTGCGCCGTCGCTGAATCTCAAAGTTTCCACTAGAACTTAGTAAAATCGCGATATCGAGGCCGTGGTAATTGCAAGAAAAAAAGAGAGAGAGAGAGAGGTTTGACACGTACGTAATCGTAATCGGCCGTTATCAGCGCCGCGATATGCCCGATACGAAGACAGCGATTTGCGCGTCACATCTATTGCGATGATAATTTGAATTTGCAAGTCTCGTCCCGCCTTACAACGGTCATGCAAGTGATCTAGCCGGTCGATTAACATCGCTTCGAGATGTATGTAAATGTTTCACGTCAGTGGTACCCGACATGTAAACTGTGCCAGTTCTTTCTACGAACAACTGATGTAACCGACAAAATCTTGTACAATTAACAGGAAAATATAAATCGTACTTAAACTCTATTCTGAACGCTCGGGAAGCCTTGGGTTGGAAAAAAAATGACGTTATTAAGATGCCTCGTTTTTAAAGCGTGCATACGTGAATGCATTTAAATTTGATCGACGAAGGTCGCGAGTAAATGGCTAAAAAAGGCCGGACAAATCCGTTGAATGTGTCCAAACCCATCTTTTCTTTCTTTCTTTCTTTATTTCGTTACGAAGAACAGTCGGTCAGGCAACTGCGCAAAAAAGTTCTCGAAATTCTGCAGACACACTGCATAAAGGTACGCGAGCGTGCAATCGGGATACGATGAAAAAAGCCCAGCCAATTTTGTATTCGCCGTCTTTATTCCGAACTGCGTATAAGAGTTTCTTCGAAAACGTACGCGCCGTTTAAAAATGTTTACTAATGTCTAAATATCGACAGTAGGTACCGCGCTTAATGCCAGACTTTATCTCTCTAGTATTTTTAAAACTGCATCACTCGTATAGCAAAGGGTATAGCAGGATAAAATGGTCAAAAGTGCCCTTAAACCAATTTTGATAAACAATACGCCTTTCGATAGCGTATCAAAAGAAAACATAACACACCAAGTTTCAACCCTCTACCCCAGCCAGGAGGGTCTCGATAAATCGAATTTACCCCCTAACTAGACTCCTGGTTGAGGTAGAGGGCTGAAACTTGGTGTTTTTTTTTTTTTATACGTTATCAAATGGTGTATTGTTTGTCAAAATCGGTTCAAGGGCACTTTTGACCATCTTATCCTGCTATACCCTTTACAAAAAAAAGAAAATTAAAACGTCTGTACTATCTGTGAAAAAATTGTTAATTTTTTTAGTTACAAATGCTCATCAAATTTTATAAGTTACGTATGTTTTTGTACGTTAACAATTAAAGGGTTGTACGACATTGAAAAGTAAGATTATTAGGGCAGGGCCCTGGACAAATTATAGGGGCGGCACTGCGTGTCGATGTTTCCCTCCCGCGTCTCTGGCTGCAAAGACAGCCAGAAAAACATAATTACAAGAAATACGACTGGAGCCCAAACAAACACGTCCGACGTCGTGCACTTTCACTTTTCAAAACAGGCTCCTTGTCGTTGGAATAACAGCGAGGCATTTTGATAGACCTCTGCCGCGTGCCCGTTGCATACGACAATGGACGTGTGTCTAGCTAAAGAATTCCCGAAGTTACGATGAGTAATTCGTACGAGAGGTATTTTCAGCGACGACCCCAACGGAGAGCGTGAGCCGTGTAAATGTATGCGGTCTAGCCGGCCGACCGGGACGGTCGTAACGCTTTTTGCGCGTTAACCTTTCGCTCCAGACAGAATATCAACAAAACGGAGAACCACTGACAGACTAATCGTCCGGACCGGTGACGTCAGCCGACTGTGTTGCAGCGGCGCGGTGGGCGAGGGTATCGTTGCACTCACGAGGCACGCACGCATGCGCACACGTCTCCGCGTCAACGCGCATGCGCCAACGCCAACTCGTTCTGCCGATGGCGATACATTTGAATTGCATCGATACGCACGATCACCGAAGTATCGATACACATGAAGTATTGCGAATGACATATCGGCAAACAGAGACAATTACCAAGAAACTATTTTTAGAGAACGACAGAATAGTATTCATCCATTTAAATGTCCGTTCGACAATGATCGATAAACTTCGATAGTAGACGTTGAACTATGCTACAACTCAAGCATTTGAGCGCGTGTTTTACGTCCTTTAATAAGACATAAAGTGTGAAATCCTTGTTTTAGGGTTAAGATATAAAAAAAGATATATAACTGTATTTTTATGAATTCTTAATCATTTTATAACATATTTCGGCATGCACGTATATCTAAAATCTTATTATGAGAAAATTTATATTATGGTATAATAAGTTATCCGTACCATGTTTCATCTATTTTTATAATTAAATAAGAAATAAAACTAAAAAATTAGAATGAATCATTGAATGCTTTAAATATAGAGTGATCGTAAAATAAAAATGGCAATAAAATCAGGAGGAATTTAAAAACAAAAAATTTAAATGTAAGAAGATTTGAACGTGGTCATAGGTTAATCTAGGAAATATATACGATAGTATTTCGGTTGCTGAGTAATAAAATTTTCAAACACAAGTCCTCGTCAACCGGACGAATGAATATTGAAGGAATATTTTGAAGTTTTAAAAATGAAAACGAAAAATAGTTGAGAACTGAATTAAAATTATAGGCTTTCCCGATAGTCCATCGTTCGAGGGTAAAATTGTATCGGTACTGTGCCATTAAACGTCAATGCAAAACATCGATATTTAGATTGAAAATTATCAATATAATTCTGCGGGGGGTTAAACAGACCATACACCTTGTCAAAATAAAAGCTGAAACAAGTTGTAATGACAGTTGCAACGACAATTGATTAAATAGGTCTTCGTTATTGTTTCCTTTTTGTTAACCCTTTACGCTCGAGTGATGCCTTTGGGGCGACGTGTGCAAACAACTAGAATATTTTAAAATGTGAAACTTAAGCGTTATTTATATTGAAAAATAGCAAGTTAACGAATCAGATAAAAGTAAATAGATAATGAGCATTTGTAACTCTTTTCTTCTAAAATATGCCTTTTAAATTTTCAAATTTTCAAAATGTACATTTTTGAAAATAATAAATGTAAGCTTTATTAATTATCATTGCATATAGATATTAACCCATATTAACCCATATTGTGAATTTTAATTGTATATAATAACAATAGAAACACAACATAAACTTTGCATTAGATAAAAGCAAATTTGACATTTTTTTATTTATGTCACTCCATCTACCTATATACTAATGAAGTAATTAGTGGATAAATGATTTTTATTGTAAACGAGCAAATAAACGTTTATTTGGAAATAAGCAAAATGTCGATCGACTTTTATTATTCTTTAAGTCATGTTAAGCATATTTTAGAGAAAATGCTGCCTTGAGAAGTAGAATATACAATAACAGTTTATCCTGATAAAAGTCAACATACATTTCAATAAAAGCACCTTAAGGAATTTTGTAATTTAAAATAAGGAACCTGAAGCCGAGTCGTTTCGACGTTAAATTAAAACATTATGCATACTTTGCATTTAACGATCCTTGACTGCGCAAATTATAATTATGATTCAATTTAAAATTCAGTTGTACTAAAAATACGAGTCAGATCCGTCACATTTGAACTGTACGCTGCGTCACGAATGTAACACGATATTAAGAGGCGAAGGTTCATTTTTAAGATAATTATTTAAAATTTTCGTCCCTATAATTTGTTAAGATAATTACATTCGATCCGGCGTCGTTTACGTTCATTTACGACGGCTTCCTGCCGTCTATGTAAACGAAAACTAATATTTTATTTTTATTTTTGTTGCAAAACTGATGACTCGAATACGTTCGTTTTATCTAGCAACAAGAAATTATAGTAATTTCAATGATAACGCGACCCCTGCAATTTGCTCTTTCAATCAACGTCGGATTTTTTTAATTAACAGACCCGCTGCACGTCCATCGCTTTGACACATAAACATCCATTTTTTAATTAATGAATGTCGCGCTTTATCGCGGCGTAGGAAAAACGACGGGGAAAAAAAAGAAACGATAGCAGGTGGATAAAACAGAAAAATATCGTAATGGCAACAGCTTAGCCGTTATGAAACCCTTTTTGCAATAATTAGTAGCGCGACGACGACATCATCGCCAGCTTCTTGCGCTTCCTTTCCTGATTTTACTCGTTCCTTGCTAATCGATTAAAATCAGTTACGCATGTTTTACGCTTTAACTACTATGCCTTAAGGTAGCGTTATTTTATCGCTTTTAGTTTCATCTTGTCGCTTGTACGACAAGATGTTTCGCGGGCGGGCCGGATCCATTTATTTGCTTTTAGATTTCCAACCAGAATCTGAAAATACAAAACTCGTTGTCAATGAGCGAAATTTCGCCTGCGTCGTCAACAAATTAGAAGATTAAGTAGCTACTTTAACAGACTCGAAGCGGCTCGTGAAGGTGGCTGGCTCTACTGGATATGGTTAACAATAAAATGCCTGGAAACTTTAGATCGATGGGTTACGTTGTGAAGACGGCAAACAATGGCCCAAAACGTCCCGTTTTCTTTATTTTGCCAGCTGAGCTCCGATTACCTGTCGTGCACGCTGGGTATCGAGTGACAGAACATACGAGAGACAGGAGCACAAGGTAGCAAATTATTCGCTGCATTAATTTATCATACTCCACTTTTCTTGGTTAAAATCTCCTATCCGTACTTCTTTGCGCTTTGGAAGACTAGAATTGGTTCAATTTATTTGCCCACTTTCTTTTCGGTTGGGTTCATCATTTTTCTTTTCACCTTTCGACACGTTCGTTAGATCAATTCAGCTAAGGTGGGCGTGTAAGACCCAGTCAGAGATCACTTAACATCTTAACCCTTTATGGTCCACTGTCCGGTGGTGCTGGACATCGCATTTCGGTTGAATACGTCCACTGTATTATATTTTAAATTATAATTTGTTTTCACAAGTAAATATATGTATTCACCGCAATTGCGTTTCTTTTCCATTTAATCGAATTGAATTGTTGGACATGGCTACCAACACTAACAAAATCAGTGGGCTGGAAAGGGTTAAAGATATCAGTCTTTTTGGTTTAACAAGTTCGGTATCCCGTGTATCAGACGTGATACACGCTATTGAGTCGTGTCGCATCCTATGCATCACTTGTGATGCATCCTCATTGACTTATATCAATCTGTAGAACCCGCCAGAAAGAAGTAACCATTCTAGTGCGAATAGTGAACATGTTAAAATTCGCATGGTAATTAATACTGTCTGGGCTAGCGGTGTTAGAAGTTTTTTTTATACTAAAGGCAAAAAAGTTGATTATCATAAATCAACAAACAGTGTAAAGCACACCCAGGGTATTCTTGAAAATAAATACAAAATACAGAATACATTTTTTTTGTGTGGCTTCATTTTTAAGAAAATTAACTGAAAATTTTTCACAAAAATTTGCTTACAGTAAAACAGATGAAAATTTAAATCATTTTCTTGGTAATTCAACAATTAGTGTTATAAATTAATAAATAATAATACGTTTTGGAAGTAGTTATAATTAAATTTAATAATAATTCATAATTCATTAATTACAACTTTTAACAAATATTTATACAAATTAGTATTATAAAAAAACTTTCAATCTTAATTTTCTGAAATAGTGAAACGCATATCAAAGAATTGTATTCTGTATTTTTGATTTATTTTTTCACATTGAATCACTGATTTTTAATAATGAAACTTCCTGAATTTATTAACTATTTTAATTTTAAACTAAATTAAATTTTAATAACAGCTTTGCATCTATTATGTATTGAGGGTGACACCATAAGGCTAAAATACCTACAAATTAATTACCTACATATTTAGCTATCTACATGTGGTGGCTCCATAAGGCTAAAAGTTATTTATTTTACGAAAAGGAGTCATCCAAAATGACAAAACCGAACCAGAAATTTTCCTTAAACGATACTTAAAAGTATTAAGATCAAATATGAAAATATGAAAATATTATACTAAGTTTTAATGTGAAAACAGTAAAATATTAAGACATAGTATAAAGTGTAAAAAAGGTGATAACACTTTTATGAACCACTACTGTAGGTAGTTCAAATTTGATGAGAACAGTGGTAACCAATTAACAGATCTAGAAGTAGCTGGGTCATCGCAGACACCACGACTAAGCTGCACTAATTGGTAAATATTTGACCACATTTCGAAACATGTATCGACAATACATTTCTCGTTGTTAGTTCTATAAAGATAAAACTTCACCATCAGGAAGTAAAGTCGGGTAAATCCTGGCTGAAATCTAGATCTGGGTGATTAGCTCTTTTCAATCACTAATTTCATTAGCCAGATACACAATTAACGTTGAACCTCATATAAATCAAACAATGGCATAACTGAATCTTTATACTACAGTTACAACGGTTTTAATCGAGCAAAGGACGCAGCCATTAAATTGAAGCACGCAATTAATGTCGCGTTAGCTTATCAAGCCGTTTGATCGCGCCGCTAACTTTTCTTCATTTGTCGCTGTCACGACACGTCCGTTTCTTTCGCTTGACAGTCGCGAATTAAAAGCGTTCAATGCTTACCTCGATATTCGGTTGTATCGAAAATGCTGCTCGATATCTCACGATTAGATTTGAATTTTTAGCGCCAACAAGCAATACTCACCTGCAACAGAAAAGTAGAATGAATATTAGTTTATGCGGCTGATTAACTTGCTTCTGAAGCATATATGTATACCTTTAGAAAATTATGAAGCAATCAAATCTACAAGTGTAATTTCTCTTTAACCTATTTTAATAAATGTGCTTAATCCGGTGATTATGTATAATTGCTGGTTATTATATATAATCACCACTAGGTAAATGTGATGGATTTACAATGAAAAATTCAATACACGGCTATTTTAAGTCACAAGGATGTAGCCTGAACGAAATTTGAATAAGGGACTCACATGTCTCGTCAAATGAAAGGCCTAAGTGGAGACAATAATTTTATTATTAGAACTCATACAAAACAGTTACACATCGAAAACAAACTAAACCCACATTCTAGAGAAATAATATTTTTCCAAACAACGTTTATTGCTGCTACTACAAATTATTCAATATTTTAAGTTTACTTATTTAGAGATATTAGACTAACCTCACCGGTTGATTTGACAAATATTCAAGAATTCATCGCATTAACCAAACCTAGTGGTGATTATATATAACAACCGGCAATTATACATAATCACCGGATTAATCAGTTTACGATAACTTATATATCAATATTTTTTTATAAAAAATCTTGAAAATGGTACAGAATACTTTCAATAATTGTTATCATATAAAAAATTAGAAGCTGTTGTCCAACATACATAAAGTTTTAATAACGTAATTGTACTATTTTGCGTAATACTGCATTCATTATTATATATAAGTTACACTGTCGAGCATAAGATGTCCCCATCACTCCCTATAATACTATAATACTAAGTTATGCCTAGGTTAAGTCTGAATAAGATTAAATGCAGTAAGTTGGTTAGTTAATTTGGTAACGAGGTAAAATGCATTATGAGCTAGGTAAATTATCATGTCAAGGTATAATGCCTAGCAACTTCCTAATCACAGTGCCATTTTCACTAGAGAAGCCTATCTTGCTAAACAGTATCCAACATCCCCCTGTTACACGCAATCTATATTATTTTATAGCAATCACAAGAAATCTTGTATCATCCAAATCTAACTAGGTTATTAAAAAAATTCAGCTGATAATGTAACTGATAAAATCACATTATTAAGAATAAATATAAATACAGTTTCGAATCGAAACGGAATATCTCTTTTAAAATAAAATCAAACGACTTGAACTTTTGTCTGCAATTTACAACATTAATTGTAAAGAAAATAGAATTTTTTTAAAAATTAGATAAAAATTTCAGGAGACATACATTTCACAGGGTGCGCCAATCATTTTTTTCGGCCATGTACAAATGTACAATGTATTTCATTTTCTTGCCTCGATCCTTCCATAGGTACGGAGGCTTTACACATCACAGAAAGAATATCTTTTTTATTTTTTGTTGTTTATGTGTCAAGAATTTTTGTATAAAAACATCATGATGAATCTTTTTCTTTTTTTTTTTTTAAAAGTATATCAATTTTCGCCAACCTCCCTTACAATGATATGCTTGTACGAAGTACAGTCCATCATATAAGGGTTCAGGAAAAGGATACAAAAAAAGGTCAGCGATTCGTCTGATAAAAGACTACGAAACTGTGGTTCCATTTCGAAACCACTGGGACAGAAAGAATTGAATAAGGATGTAATATATCTTCGCCTACTGAATCTTATTCTCTACGGTATCTTGATGCTGTTTAAATGAAAAATCTATTATTTTGGTATATCGGAGTGAATTCATGTTTTAAGGGCGTTAACTGTATTTCAAACTAATCATTTTTCAACCTACACAAAACGAGATCCTGAAAGTCAGGTGGTGCAAAAAGGGCTGTCGAAGAAGAATCGTTTATTCCTAATATCTAAGAAATAAAATCGAAAAGATAGTCGATTTACTTCGGGAAGCTTGCCAGTCAGAAGGATCGTCCTTCATTTTTCAATTCACAGGCCAAAGAAGAAGAAGAAGAAGAAGGAGAAGGAGAAGGAGCAGAAGAAGAGGTGTCGATGTGGCAAGTGTCCGGTCTGCTCCCTCGAGCGCGCCGTTTTCTCCGTAACGCGGAGGGTACTTACGAGGGGGATGTAATCACACGGTAATTTTCTCACGAGCTTTCTTACCCCTCGCGAGAGAACGCAGCAGCACTTGGATCGAACCCAGTTGGCCGCGATTCTTCGCTTCTCGCTTCTGCCAACAAATGCCATAAGGCAGCTCGTTACAAAGCCTTGTTACTTCGCATTAACGCCGATATTCCTGCCGGTGCCCTTCCTTTACCTCTTTTTTTTCTCTCACCCCCTGCCAGCAGAACCTTAGAACTCGTCAAGGAGCAAAGATTTTGAATCGATTCAAGCGTCATCGGCGACGGGATAAAAATAGGTAAACGGGGGAAACCATAACCCCTTCACGTATTGCAAGAAAACCATTGCATATCCTTCTACGCGTTACGTCGTATCTTCAGTACATTTTTCCCCCAAAATATCGTATGTAAATAGTCAGACCAAAATTAAGTGGAAGCTGCTTGAAATCGCGAAATTTATATATACGTCGTTGGCATACAGAGGGTTAACTAACAAAAGTTGTATATAATTCTTTGTATCTTTTCTAGATACCTTTACAGTTTACAGTTCGAAGGATTGGAACGTTTACAGTCAAAAATTCCTTTAAAATCCTATATACATCGTAAACAATGCCTACATTTTTATTTATAAATCGTAAAGAAATTGTGATTTTACAGAAAACAACGTTTCAACGCACACGGTTCAAGAGTTAATGAATAACTCCACCATTTTGTAAGACCTTTAATTTAAAAAATTCGACAAGAAAAACGAACATTTCATTTGAAACTCGAAACATTTCATTTGGTAATTACCCAGACAAAAAATTCCCAAAGAGATCGACTTTTTTCCACCCAACTAACACGCGTGTTCCTTTAATTTTCTTCATTTAAATTCATTTATTAATGCAAAATTCTGCTTACAAACTTATGTGTATATTTAAAAAAAAAGCATCGTTAAACGAGTTAAAACAAACGGTTTTAGGTTTTTTGTTTAAGATGCTTTTTTTGGATATTTGTTACCTTTTATCAAACTAAATGGGCAAAAATTTACTGTATTCATTCTATACTTATTTATTTTTCTACTTTGAAATTGACAGTAGAACAAGAATTATTACAAAATGTCAAAATTTAATGATGATCGATCGATTAATCAATGATAATTAACATAATAACTGATAGATATTTCAACGCTAAATAGATTTTAATAAACACAACATAAGTATTACAATGAAATTTGAACACCCAACGTGTTAAATGTTGACAAAAATTGCTTTAAATTAGTGGCTAAATGTCTGCATGCATAAATCAAGCTTGTATTTGAATTGAATGTGTGGAGGTATCATTTGAACAGCAGCACTTCAGTCACCGGCTAATGCAATAAATGTAAAGTTACGTTACGCCGGTTACAGCAACATTGTTACAGCAACCTTTTAACTGGCTAGGATATGAAAGACTGCCCCTGAAGTAAAGACCGAAGACCGTCAAGTGAGGATTTACGGGGAAAATACAGTACCATTTTGTTGCATAGTACGCGTACCTTCTTAACAGCATTGTGGTTGCTTTACCAGATAAATCAGCTAACCGAATATTTATTTATTTTCACATCGAAACGAACGATCAAACAACCTCTCGCACTAAAGTCTGGGTTCGATGAACTTCTAACCCTAATGAGTTTGCTCGTTATAAAAACGTCACAGTCTTTTGTTTGACATGAAAAAAGCTTAATAGGATAATTTAAAACGATTCATAGTAAATTGTCTAATATTTCAACTAAAACCTTAAATTTAATGAAATAACGTGAAATAATTGAAAAATGTGAAAAAATGTAAAAATCGCATTTGTAATTTTAATTGAAATCTGAATATTCGACGAACACAATTTACCATGAATTGCCATAAATTAAAGACGTTGATTTAAATGAACGATGTGACGTGAATTGTCTCAAAATTCTTTTTACGACATGTTGAATAATTAAAATGAGTTTGGAATTGATGTATTATGCGGTGAACTGCGGAGCACGGTCATGCTAATTTAATTACATTGTAATTGAATTAAATATAACATTTTTTAATTAACTCAATTGCTGTGGTCATCGCGATGTAATTGAATTATAATATACTTGAAGCTCGATGTAACTAAACAGATTACAGTTCGGTATTTGCTTTCGCTATCGTTAATTATTTCTTCTAAATTTGTCATTCTTAATTGCGATTCGGTTACAATTACCAACTTGGTAATCTAATTAAATAAGAAACCCGAATGACGAAGCACAGTATAATTTAATGATAATGCGATTGAATTACTTCACAATTATAATATATGAACGAATTAAATTTTCATTAAAAAAAAAATAAGAATTTTTATAATCACGCGGTAAATAATAAATAACTGTTATATTGTTACAATTGTAAACAGTGTTACATTTAAATAAATAAATCTCATGAAATTCTTCTAGGATAACTGTCGAGCTGCAACATTGAATCAGTCATGATCTAGACTTAAAAAATAAACTACTTTATCTTCATCGTTAAATAATTAAATATATTTATTATACAGTAAATGAAAGAAAGGCAATATGGAGCCAGATTTCTCTCTGCACGTCCTGCAAACTGATATCCCAGTATAAATCAATGGGCGTGTATCGCATGCGATGTACTGGAAGTGTGAATTACAATGATTTAAATACGATTTTGCAAGGCTAAGCTCTATCCACTATTAGAAGTTACAGATAGTAAAAAATAATTT
Source organism: Anthidium xuezhongi (assembly GCA_022405125.1). Taxonomy (NCBI): domain Eukaryota; kingdom Metazoa; phylum Arthropoda; class Insecta; order Hymenoptera; family Megachilidae; genus Anthidium; species Anthidium xuezhongi. Next base: position 13,315,326 of record CM039639.1, on the reverse strand, counting down.
CGTTCCATTCTAGCAGACACCAATTCTGATCTTAATTAAAATGTCCTATCTACCACTTCTTCGCCTTTTAAAATATTACGAAATATACATAGAAAATGTCGTGTCGTGCATGCTCTGTAATGACCTAAAAGCAATTTAATTTATTTACCCTGATTCGAGCAACGAATTTTTCTTTATCCTGAAAGATTTCCGAAATTTTCGAACAATGGAGTTAAGGAGATGGAATTGGTAATTTACGGAAAGAGGTAAGCAGAACTGTGGGCAAAGAAGTAAGGCACTTTGCGTGAAGATACAGCAAATTTAAACAAGGCTGGCACGCACGAGCGGAGCATGGGGAGTCTTGGCCACTATATTACCGGGCCGAAATGCAACAAGTTGCCCATTCGACCCTCTCTTTCTCTCCCCCTCGTCAAGCCACTACAGTTAAGACGCGTTTGTTAACGGTACAGGGACGTGGCACACATTCACGGTAATGCGTTTGCCAATTCATTATCCAATAGGATTCACTGGCTCGTTCCTCGCCACCGCCGAAACTTACTTTCTCCGTCCTTCGCGTTGCTGCAATTATCGCGACGAATTAACGCCCGATTACGACGGTTCATCAACTATTTTCCGTCTTCCGATCACGCGGAAGATTGTTGTTCGTGTATACAAGGTGAGTTAAATAAAAACTCAAGATCGCTTCAGAACGTTTCGCAAAAGTATAACGTACCAATATATTCGTCTGATCGAGTTCCAAAAATACATTTATCCTTTTGATAATGTTAACAGATAACGAGTTATTTCAGCTGGTAGCTTTTATTCAACCAAGCCGTATATTAATATCAAATAACAAAAAAGCTGAATTCAAATTTACAATGTCAGCTAACCAAATATTCTGATTTAGGAAGATAAATAGAAAAAGACCACAAGAAAAATACATAAGGGATGATATTGTCCCCTTACAATCGAAGACATTCCTGAATTCCTGAATTGTTTTTAAACTGATTACTTTTTAAAGTAATTATTAAATTGAAAGTTTTTTGTTATTCTGCATTAACATGCACATAAGTAATAATTTACTGGAAAACTGACGATATTAGACCAATTTTACTTATTGCTATTTTAAGTCGGGATAAATTTTGCGAGACTGATTTTGTATATCTGTAAATTGTTGAGTTTGATTGATTTTTAAGCATAAAATAAAGGACATTGGTGTTAGGACACCCCCTGGCCTATTTTAGAAACCATTCATAGCTTCTTGTGTGGAATAATTAATGACTTTCCAGAAAATTTAAATCTGTACAAAATAATAAGGGTAGGTACTTCTGATGATAGCAACTAAACATTTTAAGTTCGATGATGTAACGGATGTTAAGGGTATATTATAATTTTCTATTATATTTTATATTCCCTTTAAAAGTTGCTGAATTTGATAAAAATAGTATAAAATATTGTTTTCATTAAACAAAATCTCGTTAACTTTCTTTCAATCAAGAGTAAGTAAGAAAATGTTGTCGGTGTCTCGTAGCAAATAAAGAGACGAAGAGAGAAAGAGATGAACGTAAGTGAATACCGAGTAAAGCGTACGTGATAGTAGAGACGAAAACAGATTTTACGACTGGCAGACGGGCAAATTTGAAACCAACGAAGTTTGGAATTTTTTCTGCCATTCATATTCCTCCGACGATCTAGTTTATTTCATTTGTTTAACATAATGCTTTAATACATGTGTGTACATATTTTCTTCTCGAAATACACAACCGTACCCTGCACTACAAAGTAACAAAAATTCGACGTTCAATGATTATTCAATTATTTCGAATAAACCCAGGAATTCTTTATGCTAACTTTCGCAAAAGTTTGTATAAATAATGAAAGATTTTCTGTACAAATAACTTCAGGTAAAAGTTAAGTTAAAAATCACGTGAAAACAAGCTGCAAGTTGAATTAAGTTGAAAAATACATTAAGTTGAAACCTAGATTAAAGGGAAGCAGTTACTTTAGCCGGTTAAAACTGAACTAAAAGGTTTGAAAAGTTAAGTTAAACTAAATTACGTTAATCAAAGGTAAGTTGCTCAACAAGTTAGAAACTGAATTAAGTTAAATTAAATTAAACTGTTAGTTATTTTAATGCGAAGTGACCATAGGTTAGATTAACCAAAACGGTAACGATGAGCTTCCGCGGTAAATTGTACAAGGACAATACGTTTCTTCTGAGAAAATCGGTTGCAAAGAAAATGGATAAATGCGAACAACTGTTGTAAAAAGAAACGATTCCTTATCGAAGGTTTGAGGGAAGATATGTAATTTTTCTTAGATAATGAAACTGTCAGAAAAATATCAAAGCACACGCAGACAGAATATTTTTGATCGAGGACGGAATACACTTCACCTGTTTCCACTGATAACGGCGAAAGAGAAAAAAAAAAATACAGTTATTATCACACCGCAAGGAGATTTCACAGATTTCCGGCTTCTTGTAGGATAACTGGTGGTTTTGCGGTCGCTTCGTGGACACGCGTCGAAAAATATTGCTACGCGGACATCGGCGCATCCTATTTCTCATGTCAACCGTTTTAATCGTCCAAAGTAATGTGTCATTACTACTTTAAGGGGACGTATACAATTAGACGGCACAAAATTAGTCAATCTTGGAGGATTTTTTCAAATAAGAAATAATTATTCCTACACCCATGAAATTGCAGGTACACTGAAATAATGTATGCAGGTATACAAACGAGTTTTGTTTATTTAAATTAACTTCAAAATGGCGGAGCTGTCGCACAAAATTGCGACGGCAGTTGCAAAACTGGCGTGCAACCCAGCTGCCTGTAGCCTTTGATTTGCAACAAAAAAAAGAATATTGTTATATTTAGAAAATATGTAGTTTGAATGTCGTCGGCGAAAATTTCAAAAATGGCATGCATTTAAAGGAAAAGGTCGATATATCTGGCAAAATTTGTATACCCTTTCAATAAAAAATGGTTTTCTTTTCAAATTTTTAAAAAACAATTTCCGATGTATCGAGGCTAGTAATGTTGTTAATTTGTGTACAAAATTTCAAGTCGATCGGTTCAATAGTTTTCGCGCTATCGTGCATGCAGTTTGGAAAATGTAGTTTTCAGATAAACGCATTGAAAGTTTTGTCACTTCTGAATCTGAGGCTGTAATTTTTTAAGTTCTTCGAATTTTACTTTGAAATTTTGGAAAAATATTCTACAAATGCAGCATTATTGTTAAAAAAAAGAATCGATTTTTTGAAGATCCTAATTGTATAAACTCCTTTAACCAATCGGGTATACCATCGAGAGCTGCAATTTGTAAAATAATTTTACTGAAATTCGACAAAGTTCAGATAAAAATGCGCCCTTTCGCTTATCTAACGTAATTGGTAACTTTATACCTGGTGGTCGTACGCATAGTCTGAAAATGGTATAATTTGGGGCTTATTTCAAAGTAATAATTCAAATCGTTAAAGTACCTATATAAAAAAGAGCAGCTTCTTCGGCAAATCTGTGTCTAGCGACCACATGCATGATCGAAAAGTATCGTTTCAATAATGTGTGGTTTGTTTGTCGTTGAACGGATCCACGTAATACGTTTTCGCCGACTTTCACGAGCAAAATCGTTCGGTTCCCACGAATGCAGCAGCAGCGGCAGCAGGAATTCGAAGCTACGAACAAAATTCCGAAACGGCTGCAGCCGGGCATCGCCCAAGGCAAACTTGAATATTAAATAAGAATAAAATTCAAGGATTTAAGGAAGAACGGTTCGCGGTCACCGATTCGGGATCACTTAAAGCCCGTCTTTTCTCCTGCGCAGAAAAGCGTCACATAGGGAAACAGGGAAACCCGTGTGCGTACGTGTCCGTGCGCGAGGAAGACTCGCTAACGAATAATCGATGCTTCCGTGAAATGTAAAATTACAAATCAACTTTTATAAGCTGCATGGGGGTGCCGCTTTGACTACGTTCCTTCGCTGTTTACGACCGGCCGCGAATTATTCACAAGCCAGAACAAAAAGTAGCTTCGAATGATAAAGTTGCTCGGATACCTTTTATGTTCTCCTTCTGCAAGTGTTAAAACACCGTATTCCTGGACAAAATTTTCATTACATACCTACTACAATTTTTCTCGTATTCGAGTGCAAAGAATATAATAAAGAATCTGATCTATCCTTAGGGTTATGTCGAAGCATTAATTCTTAAGTTAATTTGCAAATTGGAACTCTCAGTTTTCTATCTTACATCTACAATGTAATAATATTCAAGTTTATGCCTCATTTAATTACTCAACCATGTCTCATTTGCGTCAACGTTCCAGGTAATCAATTTTTAAATAGTGTTTGCCCTGGCACGTGATCTGCGAATCGGTTAACATACCCAATTATCGACACCTTAAGCAGATTCGTATTTTATAACGTGATAAAAAGGACAGTTGTGAAAAGAAAAGTCAGCTGAAAATGACTTTCAAGAAACATACGCGTGTTATATAAAACGATGGTTTATGGAAATGAAAAAGGCGAGCTTAGGTGCAGCACCTTCTCCTGCTTCGGAAGTTCGGTGATAAAGTCTCGATACAGTGAAAATACAATGAAACGCGACTGGATGTTCCAGCACTGGACGTGGCAACGGTGGCCACCACGATAACCCCTGTGAAGACTCGGCCGATAAACAGCCGGTTATCATTTTCTCCCTCCCGTTCCACCACCCGTTCTCCCCTCATTAACGTTTTCGTTCTACAGAGCGTCTCGAAAAAACGTATGCCCACGTTGCAAAAATTCTATCATTTTTCTCCCGAAACGAATCAAAAAGCATTTATATGTTAATACCTTGCTGCGTAAGTTAACAAACGAATTAAATGTACATCTAATTTCTACGAGATCCGATTTCTGCAACATTTTCTATAGAAATTTATACGAAAAGATTATTTAAGAGAATGAAACAATACTCATTGAATATCGAGTGATAACAAAAAGGCCTGTATCGCAAACACAGATATACAGATAAACTGGAATATTTAGTTGTGGATAAACGGTTCGTTTCTGTCCAGCTCCGAATTTTGAACAATTGAAGGCAAAATTTGAAGGCAGACCAGTCTAAATGCAAGGGTTTGGTAAATTAATTATTAACAAAAATCGCTCAGTACACAAAATTGAAAATTTAATGATGTTTCAACATTCAAAGCTTTAAATTTCGCTACTCATAAAGTAGAATCCTTAGAAAATAAATCAATTTTTTTCTCATCGCTAACATCAAATTTTCTAATAATGCGACGCATATCTAAAATTGCTAATCTCGGTTCGGGTTTGACAACAAACATAAACGAAAACTGAACGATTCAGACTGAAATATTTATTCCAAGCATCGAAACGTGTCTCTCGAGTTACCCAGTTTCGTTCGAAGCCGAATGACGAAAGAGGTTTAATTAAAATTTCTCTGGTTCGTGTAGAAATCCCAGACAGTATCTACGAGTATCTTATCGCGACATACTTACTACAAGCTTATCCATTTTTCGTTGATTTCCAGCGAAACGACGCGGCGCTACTCGTCTTTACTCCGATAATTCTATAAAATTAATGTACACTTGAAAGACATCGTGGTTTTCGTTTCTTTAATCGTAACGCCATTGCTCCCTCTTCTTCTTCGAAATTCGAAACGAAAGTCGAGTAAGACAAAAATTCAAGGAAACGATTGAAATTTCGTTTCGTTAAACTCTCAACGACGAGGTTTTCTCTCCAAACTGTTTACGCGTGTTTACATGCGTAATTAACTCTCGTGCATCCCACTCGGCCAGCGATTATTGTTCCTCAAAACACAATCTAACGATAAACTGTAATTTTATTGAAGAGTTTGCTGCAATAAGAGGATATCTCCGCTGTTTACACGTTTTTTGTTATATATCCGACTTTATTAAAATGTTGTTTCGCTCGGTGCAAGAAAAAGATAAGAACATTACTTATATTAATATTATTTTTATGGTGAAATATTCCGTATCTGAAGAGAAACACTTGACGGGATAAATAATTCTTTTACTCGCTTGAATGGAAAAAATAATTCCTAAAACTACATATCCGCAAAGACTAATCATCAGCCAGCTTACAAGAAGTCATTACCATTCAAATGACAAGGAAAATGAGACGTGGTTCTATAATAAACTACCGCTAGAAATTATTACGTATTTATGCATTTCAGTACTGTTTATAACAAATTATAACTGACCAATACACGAAGAAATATAAATAATAAATTTGAAAATCATTAAATGCTTATAAAAAAAGTGTAGTCGCGCTTAATATTTTTCTCAATATTTTTCTTTTAAATATTTTTAACACTTCTAATTAAGAGTATTAAACAAAAACTAATAAGCACAACTCGTACTAGAAATTTTTCAGAAATTCGTTTTGTAATTAACTTTTGCAAAGAAGTAAGCACAGTTTTACAGTATTTTCAGGAAAATGAAGTTTGATAGTTTTTTACATCTGTTTATAAAGACATTAATTTAGTAATGTTTTTCATTAATTCAACGATTAAAATGTATTACATTATTTCTTGAACAATACTTGCTAACAACAACATACGACATTGGTAGATCTATTTATCAATGTATAATATAACATTTATTAAACAATGATTTAAAACTTCATCTTCCTTGACATAAACAGATGTTTCAAACTCAGTTTTGGAGACGTTAAAAAGACGTTATCGTATGTTTTTGATTTATTTTTTCATGTAGAATCATCTCGTTTCTGATTGTAGTATAAGTACTGAGACATCCTGTGTACAGAATGAGTGAGTCACCTAACATCAAGAGGAAACGAAAGAATATTTGAAAGAAAAAGGTGTTTTGACTCACATCAAAGGGACAATTATTGCAACGGAAAAGCTCTTTTTCCTCAAGTTGAAATTTTTCTAAATCTATAAACCTATAATCCAATTTTATTGGCTACAATGTAACATTAACCGAAATACGTAATTCGATTTAAATAACCAATAATAACCTTGAAATTTTGAAAAATGTGATCTTGAAAAGAACCTTTCCCGTTTCAATCATCAGCCCACCCAGTGAAATATTTCTTTCCTTAGACATTAGGCAGCTCACCTTGTACACGTATGCGAGCGAAGACATTTTGAAGAAAACATAAAATTTATTTAACATTTAAAACACGTGTTTGTTTACGAATGTGGAATGAATGCTTTTCTTGAAAACAAGTATATTGAGTGTCCGGCTCGATAACGAAGAAAGACGAATTCAAGCAATCTCCGAAGTGTCAGCTTAAATTAGTGAAGCCAGTTCTCGAGTCTAGAGAAAATTCGAGCCAACGATCGAAAATATAGTCTGTAGGAAAGATTTTTGAGGCCAGTGACCTCGTTAGAGCAGAGTCCAAGGACGATACCGAAGGAGTGGTGCTCAAAAGTACTGTTGGCTGGCAGGAGGGCACCGCGTGGGTCACCGACGTCCTTGGATTCCCGGGCCCTTCGTGCAATTTACATTCGACTCGTAACCCGCCAGCGAAGGCCGTATGAATATCCGCCACTGTCGACTCTAATGCCAAGGAACTTTGCTCTCTCTCTCTCTCTGTCACTCTCTTTCTCTCTCTTTCTCTCTCCGTCTCCCGAAGAAAAGGAAACTAGCCAGCACGAATAAATACGACACGATTAGCCGGATGATTACGAAAAGGGATGCAACGAACGCAATTGTTGCTCGCTGGAACACCCGGTAACCATCAATCGCTCTATTATGTTACTTTATCTCATCGGCTCTGATACAACCACGTCCAAACCTCGTACGATCCGACCAAATGGCGCAATTTTTGACAAAAATCTACGTTCAACCACAAACATTAAATGATTCGATGTTTATTCAGATTTTACAAATTGTTCAAATTTATTTCAAGTTATTCGCCTTCTTGCAAGATTTTCAAGATGCCTATGTCGTGAGACTTCTTTTTATTTTTAAAATCAAGAACGTGCCAACCGAGAGTGAAAAGTCAGAATTGCATTTACAAAAATTCGTTGTAATGAAAGGTAGTTACCAAGGGGTATGACTAAAATATTATATTTTAAGAATATTACACTTTTTTCTTCAACTCACTGCAAGACTTCTATAATATACAGGGTGGTCCACGCAACTTGCACACCTCTACGACTTCCAAAGTACGCGTTGCGGGAAAAAGTTTTGTATAGGTGGAAACGTTTAAAAAATTTGAAGGTCGCCTTTGTTTTTTTAAATGGAATACTACATTTTTTATACGAAAATATGGAAGAATGTGAAATTCTGAATAAAAAAAGTATTGATCTTCATTAATCCTAGACCTAATAAATAACGTGCAACGCATACTTTGGAAGTTATAGAGGTGTGCAAGTTGCGCGGACCACCCTGTATATTTTGTGACCATATTGAAAAGGACCAATTTCGATATTTCGATCGAGATTTTCTTGAATTTCCAGTAACTAATCAGAAAAGGTATCAAATATCTTGATAGAAATTAGAAAACTTTAGAAATAAATATTAAGAAACAGTTAATTAATTATACAACGCGGTGTTTCTATAAGAACTCATTGTCAGTCAGATGTTGCTTTTTAAATTTTTTCATGCGTTATCGATGATAAAATTATAATTATAATGTTGATTATAATAATCAGAGTTACTTTTAGTATTTAACACTCGAATGCCTAAGCCGGGTCAGTAATGACGCAAGCTGAAAGACTATATACGATGGTATTTCAATTTTTCAGCAATAAGGTGATTAAACGTAACACCTTCATAAAATTGTTCGAAAGACTATTTAATGGAATACCTACACCGACATTTTTCAAAATTAATACGAGAACTTCAAAGCATTCCTTCGTCCAATATACCTACGTATGTGTAATGATGTTACGTTTAAATATTTTATTACTCGACAATCGCAATTTTAATTTTCGAATTCGAGAATATTAACACTTTGACTGCCACGTTGGAGCTTTTAAAAACATCATACGGTAGTAATTTTATTTTTAACAAATTTTATATTTTACTGCCACAATACTTCGTTATTTTTATCATTTACAGTTTTCAGTATCCGATAGGAATACTTTCGGCCAAATAAATAAAAGAATTTTTAATAACACGGGTGACAACTTTTTATGAAGATTCAAGTGTCACCCATGGATGGGTGACGTGGCGCTTGAGGTGTTAAATGAACTTGGCAAGATTTTATTCAAACGTAGTACTATTTTATCACCTCGACCGTCGAATTGTTTCTGCGTTTTACTTTTCGTGTTTCGTTCGAACGGATTATTATCGTATTGTCGTTCGGGAAAGAAGAACGTGACAACGATGATACCGTTTGTCAAAGTTCACGAGTCAAAGTCGTGTGTTCAGATAATTCATGCTGCGTCCGAGCGGCTCAATTTCTTTCAGGTACACGCGTAAGCGTCCGATTAAACGAATGTCTATTCAAGATACATGATTCTAGAAAAGTATTCAAAAGTATCGAATTAAACGTGAAAACTAATTGAAGAGACGAGGCCTTTCTTTTCCGTAATTTCGTTTCATTCGCCAGCGATTTCGGCGGTTTGCAAGTATCGATGCAAGTATCAAGGTCGGAGCGTAATCGCGTTATCGGCATTATCTTCTGGGTGCTAATCTTCTGGACTTTCAGCTCGGCTTGACAGAATTTCGAGCCGAGAAGAATTATTAGGGGCTAAACGAAACGAGCCTCCGGCATCGATGTCTGTATACGTGCACACATTAATATATATATATATATATATATATATATATATCTCGAGGCTGGTTTCGTTATTCGAGTGTAATTTTTGTGACGAGACACAGAAGTTATCGCGCGGTGTTATCGCCGTTTTATCATTGCGTTCTGTTTGACGTGGCTTACTGTTCGCGACGCAGATACAATGCCACTTGGCGTCGATTGCAACGCTTATTAAAACGATTACCTACGCGCCGATGTCACTTTTATGCTCGAAGAATCAACCAACCGTACAACCTGTTCGATCTTCGGCAACAGACAGGAAGCGCGAAAAGTCCTACTCGATTTTATTTTAAGGTCGCAGAGATTTTTATTTCTGGGACTACTTGAAAATGATAAATGTCGGTGCTAAAGTAATTCGCGCAACATATGGCGTTGGTTCCCCTAAGAAAAATGACGAGGTAGGAAAAGGATGTTTCACCTTTTGACTTATAATTGACAGATACGGCTCCGATATCCATTATTAAATTACTAAGTTATTAATTATCGATTACTGAACTATAAAATTACTAGATTTCTAGTTTAGTAACATCTGGGCAGAATAATTGACCTATCCCATCGTTCGTTACTAGATTACTTAATCACTAAATTATTAAATTATTAAATTACTAAATTACAAAACTACTAAATCACTAATTATTCAATTATTAATTTATTAAATTAACCAGTTCGCTTTGAAATAACTACTAACAATAAACCGAATACTTAGGTTTAACTTAATCCAGACCTACCTCATAGGTTTAAGCAACAACGTTAGTACCTAATATTACTACTAATCAGTAATATTAATAGAAATACTATTGTAAGCAGAATAATACGAGTAGACAAAAGTTTACTTCGTTCTCGAAACAATTTTGCTTTATTAATATTACACGTTTAATAAGTCTGGGTAACGCAGACAATCAAAGTCGTCGACAACGCAAGCGAAATTTCACTTTTCCTCGAATTTTTATTTCTATTGTTAAAAGCTTTAAATGTTTGACGTAACGAGCGATCAAATAATGTAGTAGGCATCGTTAAATATTTAATTTTTCTTCAGTTTTTCAGCACATTTTCCTGTAATAAAGATAAATTTTGTTTGGTTTGTCTGAAAGATTTTGAACAGCATTCAGTGGCCATTCGAAGACGTTAAACTGTTCGCTTCGGCGGCACGATTTAATAATACTCGCTGTATGAAACTAAAATTAATGCTACCATATGATCAATTTCGTGAGTCACTGCGAGCCTCTGATATATAAAATGACCGATAGCCAGTTTCAGTAAATAATGACCGATTTCGAAACATGCAATGCTCGACGCGATTCGATGACACAAAATTACCACAAAATAACACTCACGCCGTATATCAACCGAAAGCGATTACACAAAACATTTCATTCATATTTTTATTACAAAATAGCCGGCTCTTTGTTACGAGGAACAATGAATTGTTCATCGGATTCATCTTCTTCTTAGTTCAGCGAAATATTTAATAAAAGCTAATGTTAGCCCCGATAAAGTAACATAATAGGCCGATTGATGGTTACCGGGTGTTTCACTGAAACGCATTTATCTCGCGAGAAACAATAAAGAAGGCCCCGCTATTTTTATAATACTTGATTTTAATATTTTGAATATCTGTTAATCAGTAAGAAAAAGAATTTCATATTTTGAGAAAGAATGAAAGTTATTAAATACAATAAGAAAATTGCAGCAAATTTGGAATTTTTTGAATTTTCTACGTTTACGAAAAGAACTGGTGGAGTATTTCTAGAATTACTTATGTTTCCAAGACAGAATATCTATTCCATTAAAGTATATTTTTTTTATTATGGTTCGTCTAAGTCACGACGGTATAAAGTACACAGAAGATAAAAAGCTACACGATTCCAAAGTTACACGAGTCCATAGAGGGTTAAATAATGAATTGAAGATACTCATCATTGGCAGCACTTTTCTGCTGTTACTGGATTTTTCTTTGAAATTTCGTCTATTCACCTGTAGGGATGGTGTTACCGTTGACTTTATTTTATCCACAGTTACCCCTTTCTTGTAAACATTCATGGTTTTAATATTTTTTACTAATTAACCTTGTAACATCACTCACGATATTTGCCTTCTCTTTAATTATTAAGAAACTAATGGCAGTAGTGATTAATTGCCAAGTCATAGAATATCTTATTATTTTATTGGACTTTTTAACATGTCTGCACTTGTTGGTCGTACGATTTCTTTTTTTAAAACGCGCTGTATAAAAAGGAAAATACAGTTTTCTGATCAGCCGACTCAGTTAAAAGGTCGAATTCACGAAACCTCGAAGACGCTTTAATGAATCGGTCTCAACTTCCGCCAGAGCGGTCGTACAATCGCGAAAAAGAAGTCAAAAGTCAAACGCGACGCATACGTACTTAGCCGATTACGTAGCTTAGCAAACATATTTTCAAATTCTCCCGATAAATAACGCGTTTATCGTAGCTGAAACGAGCTAACGTTTCTCGATTCGGTTGACCTTTCGATCGTAACCTTTGCAAGTAATTAGGAAAGATACATTTTTCAGAAGCAAACTAATAATAACAAGTTTTGCTGACTTCGTCGAAAAAATTATTAGTTGTTACCAGTTATTGTTATAATTATTTTATACAAACGGGTGTACCAATTTAACCCTCAACTTCCATGACTCAAAACTTGAAAATTCATAAAACTGTATAGCAAATTGTATTTTATAATTTCTTTTGCTTTTACAAAAGTATTCATTAAAACACTGCCTATACAAAAAAGAGATAATGATTATTGGCCGAGGAAACTATCGATTGAATTTTTACGTGGTTGAATTTCATCTTGTCATGGCAATTAAGAATTAATTTATGACAATACCGAAGCGGTTTCGATCGACGATACATTGAATCGTCAGAAATGCATTCGAATCGTCTTTTGTAATCAACAACACAGTCATTGCCTAGGTCAAGGAAGAAGACACCGAACGCTAAAATTAAATCGGCTACGTAACTTGTCCTTAGGAATTCGCAATTCTAAAAATTCTACAGTTAAAATTAAAATGTCATTATTCTGCCCCAACTGTATGTTTCCTTTTTCTTCTTTTCAATGTAACACCTGAAGTTCTTCGTTGTTTTTGAAGGTAAGTCAATTGTTCAATGTGACAGTACAAATTTCTTTTGTAGGCGAAACAGTTTAAAAAGAATGTTATGGTCAAGATTTTATTAAGTGATTTTTTATAAAAAAAAAAGATATTTTTAGCCCTGAAATCTTCTAATTTCTTTATAAAACAAAAGTTACCACCAAATTACGGTCTCCTTTAAATTGAATAACTTTTGTTAACAAAGTATTTTAATATCTTAAAAACAGCGAAGATATTCGAGGGCTAATTGTTATTAGCCCATCCTGCGAAAGCTGAAATTACTGTCCTACAAAAATTTAACATTTGAATGTTTTTAGAAATCCGTCATCCATATTATTACGAATTTGTTTGGCACTTCCAAGCTTTTATTTTTATTATTGAAAATGTTAACATTTGATAAGTATACGAAAAAGAAAAAAAATCAAAAACAACCTAATTCGCTCATGAAAAGAATAATTAAAGATAAAATTTATCATCTAATGAATCCCTTCAAAGGAACTGGAGTATTTAATACTTAATGCGAGCACTTTCGTTAGAAAATAATTGGTCAGACGCGGTGTAGAATAAATTTGATTGTAGAAATAAAGCAAGATGTAAGCGTCCCGTCGGTGACGAAAGGGTTAAGAGGGAGCATGGCGCATCCGGCCGCGAACTCGCGCGGGTTCGCAACGAGTTCGAATAAATCTCAGGCAAGCCCGAGAGGAGAGTGTTGTTCAATTTTGAAAGACGTAGGACGTGTACGTTGTACGTTACACATGTCGCAAGAAAACAGAGTCATTGGCGTGACATATGAAACGATATCGAGACTGGAATGTCTAATAGAAATATAGCCTGCTTCTTTTAGCTCGCTTCCCTTCAAACAATACTATTCCAATATATCTCCGGTCTGACAAACACGCGCATAACGCGCACCTTACACTTATTCCCTTTCGTTCTCCGTTGCTGTACTATAATTGTGTCCTCCGCAGACGAAAAAGCGTTATAAGATTCTGCACATCTTCCTAACTGTATTTATTATCATTTTCTTTCTGTCCCTGGAACTATCATATAAATTGATTATTAACAAGTACTATCGTCTTTTATGCAAGTACAGTATCTAAATGTGTTACATATTTTTCTTTTGATTTGAGTATTATTTGTAGCAATGTAAACTTCGTTAAATAAATAAGGGATGAAATATGAATTAAAACAGTGTTTCCTAACTTTTTTTGTGCTATGCTCCGCCTAAGCCTTTCCAAAATTCTTATACCCCCTAAAATATAAAAAAAAAATGAAATGTTTACTAAAGAAACTTTAATGATAAGTTTCAGGAAGAAATCGAATTGCTCCTCTGTGAAGCGTGGGCCTCGCGTCGGGAAACACTAAATTATGTTGTAACGGGGCACTCTTTGTTCATAATTTTACGCGATACGATACTGGACACGATGTTCAATTGTTATTAACCGTTTAGGCGTCGCGTCGTTTCCGAAACGCAGTCCTTTGGCGGCCATCATAGCACGTACAGCACACGACAAGTCTATTTTGCGTTATCTGTATTTTACTACAAAGTAGAATATAGAATGATGCTGTATGTTGATAAAACTCAGTTTACTTCTTGACAAAAGTATCTTGTTACATTTTGTAATACAAAATAAAAAGTTTGGAATAAGTCGTTTTGACCCATTTGGTAATCCTAGTGTTAACCATGACATATCTAAGAAACTATATCTAAGAAAATGGCACCGTAGATGAAGATATGACAGGGTTAGATCTAGATTAGGTTAAACGTGACAAGCTTAGTAATTATTTCATAGCGGATTGGTTGATTCAATTAACTTTTAATTGTAAGACGAGCGGTGGGACGTTTTCCCCTTACGCCGCCATTTTCACGCAATAACTTCACTCATATTTCATAAATATAAATACATGTGCAGAAATTTTACATAGTTGAAAATAACTTGTTACTTATTGGTTGCGCAACAAAACGAGTTAAATGAATTGTGCTGCATTTTAAGGGACTCATTCGATGGGTGCAATTTCTATCTTTTATATTTCAGAGTTTCTCAGATATTTGGGTGACATTGAATTTTTTTTAAGTCAATTTTAAATATAAACACAAAAAACCTTGGGGGAATTCGAGGTCGTCTTAATGTTGCAGAAAATATAAAATACTTATCGGTGCATTTTTTATGCAATTAGTAAGTAAGAAATTATTTTTTATAGTAACTGTTATTGAATCGCCCTGTATATATTGCACGATATGACATATTTCCAATGTAATTTTTTGAAAGTTTCATTAACCTTTTCTCTGCATATCACATAACAATTCCACGCGGGGGTGTCATACACCCCAATAAATTGAAACGACTGCTACGTTCAAACTGTTTATTACTTTGGATCCAAAAAAAATACTAAATATTCTTTAAATATTCTAAAATAAGGGTAGCGTTTTTCTTAAAATTATAATTTACACGTATTTTGAGAAATCGGAAAGAGGTCGTGAAACGTGAACATAATTCAACTTGAACCTTCGTTTGTGTGCCGAACATTGCTAGGATACAATAAAGATCGTATCCTCGTAAATAATTAATTCTAGAAAGTTAACTATTCGTCCACTGCACTACTAGTTAGTATAAATGCTACAAAACATGTTTTATTCATTATATGTATACTTCCCTAATGGCAGACGAAGAAGAGAACAGTTAAATAAATTCTATATTTGTTTAAGGTTAGAAATAAAACTGCCTCTTTTAGCATGCAAACGCACATATTTCGAAAATCAGGTTAAATTGAACGAAATGCTGACGTCGGAGGGTCAACAAGGGTATCAGAATGCGCATAAGTATTCATTTGGCAAGTACACAGCATGCTCGATGGTTTTATTAAAAATTTTCAGAATAATCAAATGTTCTGCTTAAACGGACGGAGTTAATCTTGAGATGTGTTAAAAGCGCATATCCCGATGGCCCCTCGACCTCCGTTAACGAAATGTCGAAACGCAGATACACCATTCTGACAAATTAATAACAAGCAATAGACGCGAATGGGCGAGAAATTGTTAATGATTGAAAATTATGGTCAATATAAAATCAGACTAGTAATCATTAATTAATCGATAAAACAATTAACTATAGTCGTTGTAATCAAACACGACGATTAATTTAATAATCGTTAACAATTAAATTCAATTACGGTTTGATTAGGGTTGCCAACAGAACAAAACAAAATTATATTATAATTTGAAACAAATTTCTTACGTTTTAAATGTAAATTTTACGAACATTTTGCATTTCTAATTAATATGTCAAAGGTTTAATTACACTGAAAATCCATATTAACATTATAAGAAACTCTATTTCTTTTCTCTAATACTTAAATTCGCGAATTATAATTTTGATGTTGCTACGGAATAAAAAGTCCAATCTATAAATTTACTTACAATCTGTTACTTTTTTCAACAGTAAATATATATGTATATTCTACATAAGATATTGTATACTACATATAGCACGGTTAGCAGTCTTAAATTTGACCCTATAAAAGGTAAATCTATTTTCTATGCTTATTATCATAGTTTTGAAGTGAAAAATACTTTACCAAATACTTCTAAACTATAGAAAATTCTTCACCAAAAATTCTTTATGGCAGTAAAGATGAAAATTTATTTTTTCGTTAATTCAATTAAATAGATTAACAAGTGTTACGAACTGATAGATATTATTAATATCATTACAATATATTACTACTGGTAAATGTTTGTAAAGATAACTGTTTGAATATTATTATTTACTTATCACATTTACAATTAATTCCACCACACTATACGATAATAATTAATGATACATTTTACAGGTATTAATAAATATTTTAGATTTTCAAATTTAATTATTTTTTTAAACAAATCTCTGTATGAAATATATTTTGTTTTTTTTTTAAATTATTTCGTTCTTGATACCATAAATACTGGGACACCCTGTATATTTTTTAAAATGTACATATACTTCTAAAATATAATTGGATTATATTGTACAATTTTTATTACTAATCCCAATAAAACAAAAATTAATTAATTAATGCTTTATAAATAAATTACTGATTTAATAATTATTAACTAATTAACGATCACAATTATTATAATAATTATATTCAATAATCCACAGTAAATCAAATCTAGTTTACGCACGTATATCCAAATTATGTTTATTAATACCGTTTTGCATTTCTTTTTGTACAATTTAAATGATAATTGACAGTATTTCTATTATTTGAAGGTCTGATTGATTAAAGAAACAGATTTTTTAACCAGAGACGTAATAAAATTCAGAGTAGGATCTCAACAACGATAAAAAAAATAAAATACTGTCTATAAGTAACTTTTTACTTATTTTAGTAAATCAAAAGAAAAATTATTTTTA
The DNA here is from genome assembly GCA_022405125.1 of Anthidium xuezhongi. Classification (NCBI taxonomy): domain Eukaryota; kingdom Metazoa; phylum Arthropoda; class Insecta; order Hymenoptera; family Megachilidae; genus Anthidium; species Anthidium xuezhongi. The sequence goes on along the minus strand of CM039639.1, from coordinate 13,298,085 downwards.
TAAGGAATATTTTACAAACAACAATTATTAAATTATTTAAGCATTTTAATATAAATGCAAATACGCAATCAACCGAAAGAATGTGCAACGATGTATGTCAAAATATTGCGAAACACAGAAGTAAAGCAATATTTATTTAAAAAAGTGTTAAAAGCGACTTGAACAAATGCATTTTCTGACGTAGCGTTCAAATTTCAAATACCATCATATAATAATACGAATGAAGTAACGCGGTTGCAGATTATAAAAACTGAATGTAAAAAAAGTCACGAAGATCCGTGAGGGCGTGATACATCGATAGGTTCGCGCAGAAATGATTATAAAGCAATTAATTACTGGGCAAGAGCGTGGCGAAACGCGTTGGTACAAAAGAGAAACGTAAAACCGGGACGCGTTCCAGAAGATCCAGCTGGCAAAGTGGATCAGAGGTGGCTTTGGGAACACGCAGCACACGCTCGAAAGCGTGGCCATAAAAGAGGCCAAAAGCGCGTCGAAGATTCCTCGCGGTGCGATGGCGCGGGGGCTCGTCGGCTTCGGGTAAGTATACCCACCTTACGCCAAGCTATTTTCGACGATGCGTACAGAAAAGTAAGGGGGAGGGGGCCGAGTCCAAGAGAGGTCGAGCACAGTTCCAAAAATAAACGACCAGCCCATCGAGCGGCATTTTATGCACTCGAATGCGGGGGAGGGGTTCGCTAAGGTCGAACATGCTCGCGAACGATACATTACGCGACGCAGCACCGCTAGGGATCCCTAGCTTCCCATCGATCTAGAAATATTCCCTCGGCATCGCGTTCGCCTATATTTCGATATACATTTGGTGTCATGATGCGTCTATCACGCTAATTTTGCACAGCGATTCATCATTCTTCGCGAGAAATTCTCGCCGAAGCTTCGTGGCGAGCATAACTATCTCTTTCACGCGTTAAAATGTATTTATACTTGACCGTATAACAATACAAAATTCACTGCCCCCACTCTACGCCTAAAATACGTTCTGAATAAAAATCTACGTTATATCTAGATCGCGATTTACAGGTTATTAATCGTTGATAAGTGCGAGATCTACTTGAATCAGTAAAAAATTATGAATAATTCTTTGGTATGCATTAATAATTTTTATAATAATAATCAAAATAAGAAATATTCTTGATGATAAGAATGCAAAGTTATTATTGATGTCATTAATAATACTAGTTCCCTCGTGAAATATTATCAGCCAACTATGAAAAGAACAGTGGTGAAATGTGAGATAGCAAATTTTCGATATGTTATCGGTACGCTATAATGTAAATAGACCTCCGTATTCACTATCTTTAGCATGGTAGGCTTTTCTAGGGAAAATGGAGATGTAGCAAAAAGTACCCTCAGCGCTCCTCTTATGTATACTTCAAAGTTACTAAATACGGTGATTAACTTAGCCCATAGTTCAATCCATCTCGTTACTAAATTAGTCATCTTGCTTTAAAATAATTACAAGCCTAACTAATCTAGATTAAAATCCAAACCTAACCTAACTTAACATAGATTGGAACAGTTACCACGTTTAACCTAATCTAGGCCTAATGTACTTTCTCCTACCGCGCCATTTTCCCTAGGAAAATCTACCATGTACATTATAACTCAATGTATTAAACTTATAAAACTTTTCTCAAATTATCATTTGCGTTTCATATTAATATTAAACAATGTATTGATATTTCATGCATAAAGAAACAAAAATTGTCTACATTTTTATAATATTCAGATGAACTATTTATACTGATATAAAACAATTATTTTTAATTTTTTTTTGAGGTATGTTATAAAAAATAATCTTGAGATGAAGAGAAATCACGATCACGATCACGATCTTGAACGATGTTTTACGATCACTCTGATAAATCACTGTTACTGATTTTACCCGCTATCTCTAATTAGGAATAAGCAATCTTCTATATTAATATCTTTATTAATATCAACTAATATTTATTCATTCTTTCGCTGCTTACGTTTTCCAAAATACCTGTACACAGGTGTTAAATTTCTTTTAATTTAACAGCGAAAGGTTAATATTTTTACACCCCAGTTTGTCACTTCGAATTACTAACACGGTACAAGTATAGGGTGGTGCAGAAATCATGAAATTATTGTAAATATTCGTAATTTATCCAAACTATTTTACAGATATTTAAAAAATATTGCGTATATGTATGTAGTTTCAAGTACTAACAGATTAATGGAAACTTATACAGTTAGATCGGAGGGAAAAGTATTTATTGTTAGTGACAATCTTATTGCACCAATTCTTAGTGCATTTTTATTTATAGATATATAACTAAATTATTGATATATCAGGCACCGTGTTATTCGACGAAAAAAATATTCATCTTGTTTCTGCCTTCTACAATAATTTACTGTTTTCATGGAACCACATCGAATGCTGTAACTCTGCGCATAAGGGGTGCACGCTGTTTAAATTGATTAATCGTATAAATAAATGAATAAAATATTTTGCTGACTAGTTTCCCCTGATTCGGTCGAGCCGAGTTTATCTAATTATCGCGTATCGATGTACAACGTACAATACACGTCGCAAACAGGGAAATAATTGCAAGGGTGACTGAAACGCTACAACTTGTTTACGGGATGAAATTACGTGAATGCCCATTCATTGATCGCCAATATTATTGGCTGTGTACGAGCGCACTCTCGAATCCCACGTTATGAAATAACTTACGTTCGATCTCGGTTATTTTCAAGCTGGTGTCGCTGTAAACTGCTAGCCTAGACCTTACCGAAGACGTTTTTCAAGACAATCGAGTTAATTATAATTGGCAGGCTTTGTTACGATTCGAAATGGAGCTTACGGGCTATTTCTGATGAACCTCAGCCCGCGCAGGGACAATGTCGAAAACTAACGCTTCTATTCGAGGATACGTTTCATAAACGAGAACGTTGATTCCGGTGCACACGAAAAATTTACTAAAGGTGAAAAAGGGTTTCATGTTTCAAAGAAACAGCGAACACAGGAGGAAAATTATAACAACAATTAATTCTCAAATGAATGAATTTCCACGCAAATAATGAATACTTTGAAACTGTCAGGTTATGGATCGAAAATCATAGAAAAACAACTTAAAATATTGTTATTGAATTAACTGTTGCAAAAACTATGAATAACACCGTTATGCATTAATCTTCTTGCAAAAACACTACATTGCAAATAAAGTTTCGAGGATAAAAATTCGATATTAATATATAGAATCGTTTAGCGATAGAAGTGTCCGTGGCGAAAGGATTAATTATCGGTAGATCAGTGTCAGAACGATAATGAAAAACGTTTTCCTCTTTCTCGGCGCAATTTCGCGAGCAGGAATCCCCGTTCGAATCGTACTTACGGCTGCGAATGTAATCGTTGCGCAAGCAACGATCGACCGATAATTCGCAATTACGCATGCACCATCGATACCGCTGCGAAGGAAAATCGCTATACCCCTCACGGATCATAGGTTATCCTTATGGCTCGCTTCTAACGCGCAATAAAAGCCGGCCAACGTTTATCAGCCGCTATTAAAACGCTCCGCCTACTTGGAATGCTTCGCAGTGTACCAAACGGAAAAACCTTTTCTTTCATTGTTTCCCTTTTACAAATCTGCAGGGTGTTTTATGTACAGCCAAGTTATCCTTTCACGGAGAAACTGATAGCGGGGAAGAGTGAGTCCCGTTACGCATCTGATAATCGAAACTTATTAGACAGGATGATTAACCTAGTCCCTCAGCCATTCTACCTCTTTACTAATCTAAGAGATAAGATCTAGAATTTTAGCTGCGACACGCATAGTTTTGTGCTTAAACTATTATTGTACTTATACATGGAAATATAACTTTCAGTTTTTATTTGATAATTCATATTATTTTTGTTCTCCTGTCAAGTGACCTTGCTGCATTCGATTAAAACTTGGCCTAGCTTTGAATATAAGGCATTCTTATACACATCGTATTACGAACTTGTAGAAGTGTAGTTGTCCCCTATTCAATTAACACCACAGAATACGAGGTGTATTTAGTTCAAGCCTAATCTGGATTTAATAGAAGTGGCGGGAACTTCTTCCCCTCCGTCGCCATTTTCCCTAGGGAAGACTACCCCTGCTCACTGTTATACCGTAATAGCAATATGCTTCTTAATGACGTAATATTTATTATATTTCATTTGAAAAATGGTTCTTTTACCAAAAATTACGTATCGATTCGTGGGCAACGCATTGTAGAATATCAAAACAAGCTGTCACTGGTATTGGTGATGTATTATTATTGACATTTCACAGCGATTTGATACAGAACAATTATCAGGTACTTACAGAGGCATCAACAAGATACAAGACCATCTACGCTCTTATACCCTTCATGATATCAATTTTATTTTGTCATTCACTATTAGCTTTTAATAATTTTGTAACAAAAATTAAAAGTAACTCTAATTAACCCTTAACCATTTGATACACGGTATTTTTCGTTTCAAAAAATGTATAACCAAAAAATGTATAATTGATAAAGTCTTTTGTTTTAAAGTTTTTGAATCAAAAGCTTAAAGACGAAAATATCACACATATGACCAGCATATATTAATTGTAGTAAATATTTTTTTTTATAGTTCAAATTTCTTGTTTTATTTCTTACAAATTTGCAACATTAAATAAGTTGCCATTAACTGCATTTTTGAAATACGATAAATTTTTGTATTATCGTCATTTTGAACGTTCAAGAAAGTATTTTTTCTTTAAACTGGAAATAGCATGCAGTAAAAGGTTAATTATTATGACTCTGAACTTGAAGATTGACTCTTTATCTTTTTAATAATATGACTACTTCATAACAGAAGATAATAAATACATTGTTACTTACTTTGTACCTGGGGAATTATAAAAACTCTGACAGGGTTAGATTTGACTGTTACACAACTTAAGAGTTACATTTAAAAATTTAGAAAACAATTTTAAATTAAGATTAAATTAATCGCCTCTTTTGGTTTAGACGTACCCAAACGTCGTCAAACGAGCAAGCGTACATCAAGTCACAAATTGATAGTAATTTTACAAATACATTCTTTCAAAGATATCATTTTCCTCTAATTAAATGTCTTAATAAACGAGAACTGGTTTTACCTCCTCTGCAATCAAGCATGGATAGAAAATATAATCCAATGCGTAGAAGTATGGTTTTACGAAACTCGTTGCACGAAGTATTTATTACCCAAATTATGCGAGGAACATAAATCCATTATTCGATAAGTATTAATTTAAATATGTGTATTGAATTTCGTCTGTTTTTTTTTTTTGCAGTTAAAACACCGTAATTATTACAAGATAAGGAATTATTTTAAAGCCATATGTTATCCATCTCTGTTTAGAGAAATTGAATTTTGAACCATATATGTACATACATGTATATCGTGATAGAAAATCTTTGAAAGGAGTTTTTTGAAAATAATTCCTTGCTTTATAACATATATCTAATTAAAAAACCATAATAATTTTACTAATAATCATTTTGGCTGTAATTATTATTTCTGCGTTTCATAATATGAATAAATATCGATACGTGATGGTTAACGAAATCAGTTTTTCTATTGAATTTTCTCACCATTATATATGTATAATCGTACGATAAATATTGGGAATATGAAACGGATACCTAACGAATCGATTCTTCGGCTAATAACAGTAATTATAATTTTAGCCTGTTACGAAACGTGTTACAGATACAAGAAAACGGCTATAATTTAAATGGCGTTAATTGCAAATAGAATGTTATTTATGCCGGTTCAGCGAATTGAATAATACAACTGCGAAAGACCTTGCGGTATTATGCGCCTCGACGGTTTATCGATCAAAGTCTATCGTAGCGAAAGAATTGAGAAAAATTACTCATCGCTATCAATTACATAATCTTTCCAATGATATCGCAATTTTTTCTACGAACCACATATATTCAGCTGATATTATACAGCGATATTATATGAGAGATTCAATACCAAATCTCTGCCCGTTGCTGGAAAATACTGTTCTGTTAGCATCCCTGATCTTAGTATGCGGTAGATCTGCCTCAGACTTGACTTACTTGTCAAAAATGTAGATTCAAAATCGAAATTACAATGATCTTGAAGTATTGTCCTGCACGAGTACCAATGGAGAACTTCTAAATTCATTTAAAAATCTGCTGCTTAAAACATTGACGAAAGTAAATATTTTGGAGTGGACGAAATGGGAAAAAGTTTTGCATTTGGACGAATCAACCAAACTGACTCATCAAGAGTGAAGAATTATCTGGTGTTGACAATCATTTTGAAAATCACTGTGGCAATGATGATTTGTTGTGCTTTAAAAGTGTAGTTGATGGTCAAGTTATAAACAAAGATCTAATTGTCTAACAGTTTTAACTTCTTTGTCCGAACTTCATTTTAATGTTGACGAAATTATTTATTTTTTACAACTATATGTTGGAAAGATAACTTTAGTTAATTTAAATCTTATTGTTAATTATTTTCAACCTTAAAATTGGTTAAGTCCTACTACTTTACAATACAAAAATGTACAACAATTTACCATTAACATTTTAACACTTATAAAAATAATTTACTTCAAGTTTGTATAATAACTTCAATCAATATTAGTCCCGTGTTTTGCTAAACTTTTGTTCAAATTTTCGTGTTAAATATTTTATAAATTGAAATTCATAAATATCTCGAATTCGATTACAGTAGACGTAGCCGTTTTTGAAATGATATTCTCATATCCAATAAAAGCCTTGTATTCGAAGTATGCTACGTATTAATATAAAGTATTATATTATGTTAATATTACATAATTTGCATAGAAAAATGGAACAGTCTGTATTTCATTAAAATAGCCGTATTATTTGATATATCAAACATTTAGAATTTGCGAATCTTATAAAAAATTATTACTGTTATTATTATTTATCGATACTTAATATAAAAGTGCAAACATTATTTTATTCTAATGTATGTTTTTTATTGAGTAACAAACATACTTAGATTAAATATATAAAATTCTTTTAAAAGTACTTTTACACATATATTAAAAATGATAAAAAAATAAAAAAGACAATTTTTTCAACACTTTGATTATTGTATTTTGAATTCTAACGGGCTCCCGTTTTTTTGCATTACCGAACGATTGGTAGCCAAATCATACAAACTAAGTACAAATACCTTGACAATTCGAATACACTTCACACATGACATGAAAACAAAGCAGGAAACCATGTAAAAGGAAATTAAAACTTTTGCGTACCTTTAGTTAAAGAGTTAACCCTGTTGCTGATAAATTAAGGACATAGCACGAAATTTATAAACTTGTATAATAAAAAAATTACGCAAATAAGGTACATGTTTATAAACGTAGAGAACGTATAGTTGCGGACGTAGCAACGAAGGGATTGAAGAATTTTTTGTTGCTGGCGTTTTCGCGCGCTTTTGCCTCCGTCGCTCGGACATTTCCGATGGCGCTCGGTCAGCCTCGACAGGCACGACTTTCGTGGTTTGGTTATCCAACAAGTGTCGGGAGTGCGGGAAGGTGGCGGTGGTGGCGCTCTAAACTTAGCCACGGTCATAAAAGCGGCGCGGCTTGCGTAATCGTTCTGTACTTTTTAACTTACGTTTGGATGCAGATATGCAGATAAACGAGATCGATATACTCCAACGCGATACAATCGACTAATGAAATTATCATATAAAATAATAAAATTCGATCTTGAAAAGTTCATTAAATCATCCTGGATTAACGTTAATCCGACACGATCTGATAACAAAAATATCGCGAAACGCCATATGTGCCCCTTCAATTTCAAGCTTAAAGTTTGATTTAACCCATTCATTCTGACAGGATGAAAATGTACTATTTTCAATAATACATGTAAACAAACAGTTAAGATAAATATTATTATGAATACCTACTTATCGCAAAGAATAGTAAAGGAAATACAAATTTGTAATCGCTAAAAGCAAAGTGAAATTTTAACGCAAAATGGCCGGTTGTCGCTTACAGTAAACAACGATCAATTCCGCAAAATACCACTTATGGCATATCGATTTGAAATTTAAGGTTTGATAAAAATGGCCGCATAAACGTTTCACTGTTGAAACAAACAAACGAGTCAACTAATTCACCATTTAGTGTTTTCCATTAACGAACATCCAGTTACCAACCTCTTATATTCCAAAGTGATAAAAGAATTTGCAAAAAGTTACACGAGCCAACCCGCTGTAGATTCTTCATGGCATAACAAATCAAAGATTACTTTATTATTTTGGAATAATGAACAACCCCTGGCTATAAATTAGTTGATTCGTCGTTGAATACTTTGGCTGGTTGTGATTAATATTAAAGACAACAAAAGGCATAGTTACAAATGCAGAGATACGAAACAACTAGATACGTGTATGGTAGCAGTAATTCAGTAGTGCGTAACTTTTCAACTCGAACCAAAACAAACAATTTAAAGCTCGTTCGTAACACGTCGCGGGCTTTCGAATTTCCCTGAGCGAAAACTTGCTAATTAATATTTAATGTCTTAACTTTTAATTAGATGCGTGTACCGAGTATCTGTAACGAGCGTATAGTATCTTGCAATTATTAAAACGCGTCAATCGTACGAATGTTTGAGAATTTTAATACAGCTTTGAAGCATTTTCTCAGAAAAAAGCGTATGATTTATCTTATCGTAACTGCGAACGCTCGAGAAAATAACAAACGTGGCTTGATCGATTTGAAATATGTCACGAGGTCAAATCTGATCAAAATATCATAGCCCAAACCAAACTCAAATTCAAATTCAAATCTATGAGAAATTTACAATAATTGGCTCTAATGTAATTCAAAAATGCTCAGATGAATTTCGAAACTTGAGACGTATTTTTCGACCCTTTCTATTGCAATTTACTATTTGCTGTTTTATTATTTAAAAGCAATTTTCAAAATAAATATTTAGGATTTAGAAATAGATAAATGAGAACTATTAATTTCACAAGATTTATTTATCAATAGACGGATCTTTAAGTTTTCAAAACTTAAAGAATTTTAGTCATATTGTTAATAAATGAATTCCATTTTACAAGAATACATTAAAGATAGTTTTTATCTTTTTAAGATAAAGAAGTTTAGGTGTAAAAATGTTTATAAATACAAAATTTCAAAAGATCAGAAAATCACTTTAAGATTCTTGTGACACATCGATGCTCGTTTTGATAAAAACTACCTTTTACAAACTTAACCCATATATGATTGACCATGGAGTGAGTCCAAAGATTTGAAAAGACAAGACTGATTAATTTAAAATGATTATTACGCAAAATAAGCAGTATCTTAGCTTCATTCTCATATATTTTTGATTTATTAAGGTTAGAAAATGGTAGAATTATGCAATATTGTTTATCATACCTAGCACAACTTTGTTAGCTAGCACTATTATCTGTTTAATTTGATATCTTTATAGATTAATTTTTTATATAATTATCTACAATGCAGTGAACAGTTTCTGTGTAGCGTACAGAACCATTATTAACAAGAACCATTATTAGGGAAAATATCTTTTTTCAACAACCATTATTTTTTTATTTCGTAAAATTATTTATATAATCGCACGCTATATTGAAGAAAATTTATTTCTGTTTAAGTTGACATAAGCATCTTTTATTTTTGTTTACATTTCAGTTGCTCCATTTTATAACCTTAATAGATAAGTAACATATTAAAGTAAAGCGAAGACACTTAATCCAATATTCACCAAAAAGATCCCACAATTGTACTTAATAACTTTTCGAAACTAAGAATTATAAATTTTCCAAGCTTCATCAAGCGTGTTGAAGGATTTTCAGAGCGAGCCACTGTACGTGTACAGTCGGCTAATGGCGGTTCAAACGATCTTCGGCCAGCTTGTGGTTGACTTTGACCCCAAGCAAGCGAAGCAGAGGCGCGATCGGTGACGAGAGGAGCGGTATAATTATGTATATGCGACAATACATGCACACACGCAAATACATATACACTCGAGTGAAATTGCGACGCGAGTACAGAACTGACGGTCGTGAGTCGTGCCCCTCTCGTCGCACGCGACGATTGGTCCACTGTCTGTTTGTCTGCTAGTAGCACTCGATATACTACGCACCAACGAACAGACGCGACGTATGTACGTAAGTACAGTCTTGACAAACAATTCGAGTCTTGGCAGCGACAACGAATGCGCCTCCCCGTCCCTCTGTCCAGATGCTGATTGCGATTCGAGCCAATTATAAACCGGGCTTCTGCCCTCGCTCCTAGCCAACCACCAAGGTAAACAACGGCTCCGTTCCATGCTGATTAATACATTTAAAAAACCTTCTTCGCTTCTGATGAAGTTTCGTGACAACAACGTTTAAAATTGGCGCGAAATCAGCGCCACTAGCGGACGTCGAATCGAACGTCCGCGAAGGAAACAGAGAGGGAAATTTTCCAGTGAACAGATAAACTCTAGAAATCGAGGAAGCTGTTTACCTTTCTTTTTTCGCTTTCAAAGGATGCCACTATCTTTTTTTATGGGATCTACACAAAATACCGGACGAATTTACGTATTTCCTACGTTTACATTGGCACAAAGGTAACGTTCGTTTATTTAACCTACATAACTGTTTAGTTATTCGTTATTACACCCTTCTGACACGATGTAAAGCGTTTCGATCGCAAAGTCGATGCTAGTGCGCTTTATTGTACAATCTTTTCTATCGATCAGAGATTTCTTATTGTTAGTTTGAAATCGCGTGATACACAGACGAAGAAAAAAAAAGAAGGCACGTTCGCCGATAAAAACGATGTATTGTTTATGGCAAGGTGTACATACAATCGTGGCAAGCATTCGACAAGCATTAAATTGAGATAGCGAGACGGCGGTAACGAACCGGGTAAACATTCCGTTTACCGATAGAACCGATGTTTGTCGGATCATTATAAATTATATCTCCTTCGCGACGTTTCGAGATCGCATCGATGCAAACGCAGACGATGGAATATCAACGCGTAACACCGTGTTTGCACAGTTGTTTTCTGCGGTAGGTGTAGTATGCAAAATATGTCGAGCTAATTTTTCCCAGAGGTGTGTCTCCTGCGCCATTTCGAGATCGTTTAATCTCATCCAGAGCAATCTTTTACGCGTAACAATTGTTCTAACCTCGAAATCTCGATTTGGCGGGAATCGTAACGCGCGAATGACTTTGAATTCAAAGTTAGGTCGAGTTAATCCCCTGCTGGGCTCCGCGGTCGTGATGTTATCAAAACAAACACGGCCGAAAAGATTCGGACGATTTTAGCCCGTAGGACAGTCTGTAACACCTATCTATTTTTGATTATACTAATAACAATGAAACTTTCCATGAGCGGATGTGTGCGATTTTAATAATTTTTCAATACTTTCCTGCTGCAATTTTGTAGTCGGTAAACGAATTTTAAACGCAGGTCAACAACAATTGTGTATATTTTGTTGCATTTTGTATACAAAGTGGCTTGATTTCTGATACTGAATAAACCTGAAATGTGAAATGTTCTTGCAAAGGTGGATAAATATTAATAATGTACTTGTTATATTATTCTTTATTTTTCTCTTACTTTTTACCCAATTTTTATTATTGCAATCAGAAACACAATAAGTATAAAAAAGTTTGACTACAGTCAATTAAATTACTGTCAGACTCCTGAATATTCCGTTTTCAAAAAGACTATTTTGTTGTGTTATGATTTTCTTTTCATCGTATATGAAAGTTATAATGACGCTGAATGAAAAAAGTGAGGAAGAAAATGTTGAAGTTATGATAAAAATTTAATGTGTTACCTATAAGTTACTCAAATGCATTTAAGGTATCCGACTTAAGGTGTACTATATTCATAGACTTCTATACATATAATATAGTACACTGTAAACATACTACAATACGTTCCATACAAACTCCATAATTCACTTCAGTTTCATTTTTCTGTCTTGTAATAAATACATTTTTAAAAGTAATATATATCTAAAAAATGCTGCAGTTTGATACTAAAAATCAGAACCCTTTTACAAATGGCTACTTTCCCGTTACAGTACTAATTTATTTTATTTGGTACAACCAAGTGTTCGGTCTAGTCTGTGATTATACTCTCCTCTACTCTACTATACTATAATAGACTATAGATAATACTGCAGAACTATAGAAAGTACTCCATTACTTTCAAGAAATTTGTCAGTAATGTAGTAAACCAATGAAATTATTAATGAACATATTATTAATAGTTATTACGATATTTTTTGTTCAATGACATGTACGGTTAGAATACTGCATTATTCGAACATAAAGATAGTAATTGCAGTATTTACTGTGTAACAAATAATAAAGAAGAAAGAGTACAATATTTCGTAATAGAATATTTCGTCATTTGTATTGAGCAATAAAAGGGTTAAATAATACCGATGACACACATTCCACAGAACTTTACCTAATCCACGCGTAATTTATTCATCGGAATTGCGTAACCACGTCCGCTAGAAACTGTTTACCCTCCGAGAAATCCACATTGCCGAATTCTACCGAATCGAATACCAAACTTCTCTGATATTACGATCGATGAAAACAGGAATACATTTGAAAGACCGTGAGCATTTGTTAATCGTCTAAAAGTAACGAAAAAAGGCGAAAGTTTCCACAGAAACCTAGTCGAGACAAGGTCGTTATCGATGAGCTAGCTATGATAAGCAACGCTATGAATTTAGATAACTAAAAATCCTAATTTATTCTTTTTTATCATTACAATTCAAAATTAAATATTCGAATACGATTTATAAAATTTACTAATTTCCATCTTTGTTGTCGTAAAAAGGTGTCCCGATTTTCTATCAAAACCGTTTTCCAAAAATAATGTCGGTATTACATAGGTTTCCCCAGGGAAAATGGTACTATAAGGAAAAAATATCCCAATACTCGATAACTGAGGTAGAGAATTACGACTGGTTAATCTAACATTAATTTTAACCTTCCCTAGGAAAAATAGCAATTTAAGGAAGAGAAGCCCCATCAATTGTCTTAATACTCGAGAATTACTACGTATTACGTGTTCATGGATTAATATTCATTTTAGAGTTGCTTGATTTAATAAAAAAGTCAAATGGATGATGAACCAGATAAATTATCGTGTCAAGGTATAATCCCTAGTAACTTTCAAACATAAGACAAATGATAAGAACTCTACATAGCTTACAGAGGCTATATCGCCATTAATTCTAGGGAACCTTAGAACTTCTCTAGAGAGCCTTAGAATTTTCCAAGGGAAACAGAATTTTCTAGGCAACCATAGAGTTTTTATTTTTCTAAGAAACTTCCTGTAATACGGTTAATATGTTTCATGTTGTACTACGCAAAGGCTGCAAAAGTTTATTAAGTCCTACTATACAAAAACCGTGTTATAGAGAGAAAATTGCAACTTTTATACCGTGTTCTCAGAATGCTATGTTGTAAGAGATTTGAGCGTGTAAGTACTTCTAAGAAACTGTCCTCTGAGGACGTCTTCGTAAAGAATTGCAGTCGTTTCACTTTAATACAGATAGGTCTCGACTAATATGATATTCGATTTGTTACGAATTATAAAATAACACCATGCACAAACAACTATTCTTTTGTTTCAACGATAATTAACCATCTTCTATTTCGTAGAGACGATACGTAGATTTTTTAAATTAAAAGCAGTTTCTGTACTCTTCGGTAACCGAGGTCTACGCGTACGCTGAGGATCAACAAAATTGTTGAGTTACAACAATTGGCTAGGACCGTGTATCGAACCGAAATATCGATAGTTCATTTACAGCGTCACCTGTCGACGCGTGGATCGCGACTTTGAAAGGCATCGCGATAAAAAGGCTGCCGAAGTGTTTCAGCGTGTGTCAAGTAGGTTCAAGAACACGCTCCACGAATTGCGTCACATTTCAATGATTCGACGGGGAGCGTGTGCGTGCAACCCCCCCTCTCCCTGCCGGGCAGGCCACATATGCGTACACACTAACCCGTCGGGGGAATATTTTATACACGGGACACGGTGGTCCGCCCGTAGAAAAAGAGAAATGACGCGCGCGCCGCGCAAGAAATAGGAAGACAGAAAAACCAAAACGAGGGGAGGCGGTGCGACGAAGACGAACTATCACGATGCGTGTACCAGAGGAACGAAGAGGAGAAGGGCGGCTAAATGGCGCGCGAGGTCAGTGCCTCGAATCGGAGATCGGGCCCAATCAGTTTGAAGCAGATAAAACTCGTGTCGTACTTTCCAGCCCGGTCTTGCTTAATGAACAACGTCGCTCCAAATGAATGTTCCTATTAGATGTCCTAATGAATACCGAGCAACCATGGAAACGACAATTTATCTATTAGGTGTATACAAATGTAGTAGCCGATATACATGCACAGAAAACTTAACCTACTCGGTACTACATATTGTAATAAAGATTTTTATACAGTTATAAACATTTAATAATTTTAAATGAGTTTCTAATTTTACAATTCTTGAATAACCCTAATTAAAGTTATGTACAACGCCGAGAAATGGCGATATAAGGAAAGAAGATTCTACCACCTCGAGAATTATTAAATGTTAAATCTAGTTATAGGTTAGTGATGAATTAAATTAAAGCGAATTGGTTGATTTAGTAAAAATGTAACATAATTTTCCTAATAATTTTCGACTTTCCTTAGGGAAGGCTAACGTGCTCTATACACTACACCCTGTCTAGCACCATAGGCTTCTATGGGGAATATAACATTGCAGGGAAAACAAATCCTATACTCAAAAGTTACGAGGCATTTATGTCTGGGTACCGTAATTAACCTAACATGTAACCTGTCGCCCATTACTAAATTACTAGGTTACTACATTAATAAATTACTAATTTAACAATTTAATCATTGCAACTGCAATGTAATTGCGTGTTTAACTTAATCCATATCTAAGTTTAACGCTAAGTAATTTTTAAACTTTAATAATATTAGTAATATTACGGATAGGAATACTACGATACGAATGGTGAAGGTACTTTTTACGACACCATTTTCGTAGGAAAAAAATGTCCCGCCATTCTTTCTATTGTCAGTACTCATTAATTACTATGCATGAATTATATGTAGAGGGCGAGTTACCTAACATATATTCGTTTAACGATGCAGAAAAATATCTAAGGAAACAAATGTTTCACTCAGAGAGATTATTCTTAATTATTTAATAATTTCAAAGAAAACTGGTTAATTTAATCCTTCGAATGCAGTGTGCTCTAATTAAAAATGAAAAAAGAAAATTTGTTTAATTAAAGAAAAAAAGAATTGAAGTTTCAATACATGCATACCATTTGTAATCAAAGAGTTCGTAACGAAGTAAAATAGATAACAGGTTAAGTAAAACATCATTTTAAGATACAATTCCTAGTAACTTTCGAGTACAAACGAATATGGTGAGACCTCTTCAATCGTCAGCTTCTCTAGGGAAGCCCATGGTGGCCGACAGCGTACAATTGGATCAGGATTGAATCAATGAATTCTCTATTTCAAAGAGCTCCAACACGTAAAAGATATTACTACAACAGCATACGAGAATTAGAGACGTACGTACTTACGTATATTACGCAAGGTAGACATTGTTCCCGGGACGCGCGTGCGTACATTCGGAATTAAACAGAGACGATTTGCATGCAATCATGAAAACACTTCCGCGTGCTTCGAGGCGTCCTTCCCCCCCTCCCTCCCTCTGCCCCTCGCGATCGTGGCACGAGCAAGTTCGATTGAAAATAAAAAAAGAAGAAGAAGAAAAAAAAAGAAAAAAGAAATCCCGTTAACGAGCTGTCCCGACAGGCAGAACCGATCAAGGCCATTTTCCATCAGGGAAAACGTACGATTTTTCATTTATTATATCTCCGCATAGGCAACGACGCGGCCTCTGGAATCGACGCAGAAAACCTGGCCGATGCTTTTATCGCAGGCGACGCTTTATTAGATACTTAGCCAACGAGCGTGTACAGCGTGCACAGGGGTGCGTGGTATTCTTATAACAGCATTGAGATAAATGGCGACACAAATGCAGCCGACGCGTGTTATACCGATGCGGACGATACAATATCGATATTTAATGTGATGATTAGACTGCGAATTTTTATGCAAATACGTGTTCTATCATATTAAATTAATATGTTACATATTTTGCTTTGGATCAATTAAAGAAACTAATTTCGCTCGAAAGTGAAAGAGGTTGTGTCGCGCGAGGTTATCTCGCGAGGGAATTCGATTAACAACACCACCTGTACCAGCGATACGGTAGGATATGTTTAACAAACTTAAGAAAAATATAGGAACTATACGAAATGAGCGACAGTTTAATCCCGAGCGTTTCGCTTTCATCGGGTCTTTACGGTAATTCAAATGTATCGGCATCAAGGAGCGCGTTATAGCGTGCGCAGCAACTTCTTGTAGACTCATTACTCATCCGTGCACGCGTGTCGCCTCTATCCGCGTAACGAATGCGCGATACTCATTAGGAGAGGAGAGTCAAGGGTATGGTTACGTGAAAAGTGCGGTTATGCCGTGCGTCTGACATTACGTCACCGACATCCAACGTAGTACATCTATCTTTACTGATGCTAGCGCCACCGAAACGCGACACCCACAGTCCGGTTGAAAGGGAAAACGCTTCTTTCGCTTTTTTTTCCAATCGGTGCTCGCTCGATTTTTATACCCGTTAACATTTACACGCGGTAACCTACTGCGCAACTGTTCGTGTACTACCCTCCTGTAAAACGTTTGCTTCAATGATTCAATACGCGAATGATTCATTCTCAAATTGAAGCTCAAACCCTTTCGCTACAGCCACACTCCTATGCGATTTTACATTGAACACGAATGAAATAGTTTTTTACGTCGAAATTAATTTACAACGTGTATTTTTGTATTTAATTGTTATTTTAAGATTCCTTTTAAATGGCCGCTTTATTGGTCCATGTAGTACGTATGAAGATCGTTTGATAGCGGATGACTGTAATATGTGGTGGCGAAAGGGTCAAGCACGTGGAAGACCCAGCACGTATGCAAACTTTGCAGAATTATAAAAGATAGCAGAAATAATAGTTACGCAAAACTGTAGCGTACACTTTGAAGGAGAAACTTTTTTTCTAATCAACAGGTAGATACAAGATCTTCCCATCCCGTCATTGAAATTTATTGATTCAACTATTCTGACGTATTTATTACAAAATGCCACTAATGTAATTTTTTTCTTTACTCTAAGTAAGTGCATATTAAAATTGTACAAAAACGAATCCTTGACGAATTAATAAAAAATTAATAGGTTCGTAGAAATTCAAGTCTTCTTTTGAGAATATATTAATTATTAATTAACAGTCATGTAACGAGGATTGAACAATTTTATCATGAACCGTTTGGTGCCTCCACAACATGTCATTATAATACAAATTTTCCAGACAAATTAAGTATCCTTTGTGCAATTACAAATTTTAAATCGAAAAACAGCAATATATGATTTAATTTTGAGGAAATTCAGAAACTAGTACAAGATATATGTTAACATATTATGAATCTAGTTACAAAAATACATATTTCTTTTTACTTTATTTAAAAATCATTCATAAATAAAATACTTATTTTATGATCATTGTATAGAAATTAGTCAGACACGTGAAAGCAGTAATGATTGAGAATACAGTCGATTTTATTTCGAGTTTTCAATTTTTTTTCCTCGTATTTACATTAATAATGTAATACCAATTTTTTCATGCTTTTTTATTCGACTAATTATTCAAGTGGACAGTCAATGTGTTAATAATATTTGATTCATTACGAAGATAACGATGTTAATTAGTACGTATTGACACGCGTTATTTAAATAATTTTATTCGAAGATTCGACGTAAAAAGATACGTCTTGAAATTTAAAAAAAGACAAAAAGAAAGAAAGAAAACGTGCAGACGACCAGAATCACGTTACGAAGTAACGGACGTTCCCGATCGACGGCAAGCTGGCACCTTTACCATATCACGCGAATCTCTGATGTCGCGTTTTAAGTGACGTAAGCGTCTGTCGAGTTTCTTGATTACTCGATAGGAATATTTTAATTACAGTCTACCTACGTGTCACAGTCACGGCGAGTCCTTCGTTTTCCTCATTTCGAATTTCGAAATTTCGATTCTAACCGCCTGAAACAGCACTCGATGGACGCTACAAATTATTAACTTCCCGTAAACTCACCGTAAAAAAATCATTATCTTTGTCTAAAAACTTTACGAATACCTATATTTCAATTATCTTTTTAAGCCATGTCATACCACATTTTAATCCTTTTGCTGCTATCATCCGGCCATGCCTTATTATTTATTTTTAAGCTTCACATTAAATGGAATCAAAATACAAAACCATGCTGTAGAAGCATCAAGAAATCCTAAATAAAAAGTTAACAACTTTTTAAGTAAGGGTATTCCACTTGAAAGGAGCCACCTAGATATCTCCTTCATTTTTTATAACACAGAATGTTTGTGGCACAATTTGATACAGAAAAGGTATACTTAAAAACGCATCCTTTTATCAGGTCACTTTTTTTAATACTTTGCATTTTGTAATTAATCATAACTTTCGAAATACTTTTTTTTGGAAACCAATAATATAATAACAAAATACCTAACAAAAAATAAAGAAAATATTAAGGTGGCCCCATTCGGGTTGAACATCCTGAATATTAAAAAAATCATTTAACTGAACTAACATCTGCTTTTGACATCTTTATTGTCTTTGTTTCTGATTTTTTTTTTTGTTCAAAATATCATATTATATAAATATTTAACCTTTGACAAACAATGTCAGAATGTATTAATTATTCTTTATACTTTTTTCTTTTAATACGATACTGTGCTAAAAATTAATATATTCGAAAGTATGTCAGAACAAGTTATTTTAAAATACCTATATTTTAGTAATATTTTAAAGATATTGCGCACAAGTTCATGAATTTCATAAAAACATTTTTTCCCCAGCTCATTTTGCACAGCCTTGGCCGAAAATATTAGCCATCGTATAAAATATAAATTAATTAAAATTATTTTTGTAATAGAGCGAAATCAAGTTACTGAAATGTGAAAATGCATATTTTTCATTAATTTTTCCAATAAAGTATGATAAAAAATAGGAGTAATAGTTTTGGATTAGTAATTATTTAGACAAAATTACAATTATTAAGTTAACCAATTTGCTTTTAGCAATTACCACTTACTAAATTATTAATCTGGTAATTTAATAATGGACGATGAACTGTTAAGTGTAAGACGAATGGCGGGACTTCTTTCCCCCACATTACCATTTTTTCCAGCAAAGTCTAGCACATTTTATGAATCACTATAGCAGCCATTTAAACATAATATTTACGTGTCGTAATTTTAAGATACCCGTGGCAAAAGATGTAAACTTGAATAAAACTGTAGAAAAGCGAAACAACGGGATCTACCGATCGTGTTTTAAAACAAAACAAAAGAAAAAGGAATTCTAGCAGATTAATTACGTGGCGGTTGTCGAGAAGGCTGGCAGACACTGGTCTGATATTCGCTTCTGAAACGATAATTGCGCTTATTCAATGGTGACATGACATGGAATTCAAATAACAAGAACCTGTCGCGCGTTCGAGAGTCGTGAAAATGGCCCGGGGCGTGAAATTCTACGAGAGAAAGGTGAACTGCCGTTTTACCGGCGGATCAAGCGAGGCTATAAAGCAGCAGTCGGCATCATTCTGTCGCAATATACGGCGTGGAAATCGTAGCCTTGCTCCAGGCAAGGTAAATAAAGCGCTGACCACCACCGACGCTTCACGCCTCGCCATTGCTAACGCGGAAACTTGTATCTTGTATCGCTTACAACCAACCAACCACTCCGATTAACAATTCAAATAACACTAACAAAATTCTAAATGCAAATGTTCAATAAACTATACTTTTAGAAATTTTAATGCTTGACCGAGGTCTCGTGCAGAAGGTGCGACACGTGCATTTCCGTAGGGTGGTAAAATTGGACCGAACTGTATGAAATTCAAATGTAGCAAATAAATTTAAAAAATCGCGTTAGGATAGTTTTCAAATTTTCCAAAAATAAAACACCATAACACCTTCAAGGCTGCTAAACGTTGGTACCGTTAACTCAGAGCCTATCCCAATAAAGTATATACATTTGAATATCAACTGTTTAAAAATGATCTTAAAACGTTAGATAGCACTGCAATTATAAATCGAAGTCTGTCCATTTTACCATTGCTTGATAATAATTTATAGATATATACATTTTATTGAAACGTTTCATTTGTAGAAATAAAGAAGTAAACGCCTAAATGATTTTTCAACTATTTCTTCCGTTAATAATAAATTACTTTTCTTGATAATATCATAAATCTAAGTGTGTTTCGCAATCATTTTCTTTTTTCTTTCTTTAAGTTGCCCTTTTTTTTACAAAATATAGTGACTCATGAAATTGATTACGCCGTAATATTATTTCTAGTTTTTTTTTTTTTTTTTTTTCAATACAACACTCGTCTAGCAATTAACACTCGAACTAAGTCACCTTAGTTGTGTATTTACATTCTTTTCCAATGCTCGAATACGCAATTAATCGTTCTTGTTATACGGATCTAGCCGGTAATGCCCACACTGTTACGTAGTACATTCGATCACTGAATATACATATAAAAGATAAAATGAGAACTTAAGTCGATCGCTTGTTCAGTCTACAATTAAACTTGAATAAGGAGCTATTACACTTGCCATGATACTCTATAAGGGTATCATGCGTTACGCGTGGATTAGATTTGGATTAGGTTAAACCTGACAGTGTTCGGCTTAATAATTACTTCGAGGCAAGGTGGTTAATTTAATAACGAGGTAAAATCGACGATGGACAAGGTTAATACCGATCCATTCGAGTATAAAGCGAATGGTAAGACTTCTTTCTCCTACGACGTAATTTTCCCTAGAAGAAACCTACGGTGCGTAACAATTTACACCGCGCCTCAATCATAAACATCTAAGAAAATATCAAATACTATGTGACAGGCTTGTAAAGGCAAAGAAATCTGTCAGCGTTCGAAGTTTCGACGGGAGATTGCCCGTTTACACGATTTTCTTCAAGCTTTCCCGCAAATTGTAGAGTGGAAAGCGCAGGTTGCGATTCGCGACGTGTTACGACACCGCTTTTCGGATACTTTATAGAATTTATTGTCGCTAAATATAAAACCTGGCGACCTACTATCGTCGTGTTTCCCCGAGGGTCTACGTTTCACTGCGCGACGTGTTCAAGATACGATCTCTGAAGTAACGATGCTGATTTGAAAGTCCTCTTCGAGGGCAAGTTTGCGCTTGACTTAGCAAACGCAGCGTAGATTTGAATCTGTTAATCGACTCATTTCTTCGCTACAAATTTTTTCTTCCGTTCCACGCGTATTATCGAAATCGTTCGCGATTTCTTACGATCGCGAAATCGCGTTACGAAAATCAGCTGTAACGAGGTTATCCGCGTGAATATATTAACGCAGGCAAATAACCAAATGAAGAATGTATTTGAAAGCCATGGGCTGCCTCGAAGTGCAACATAATGGAGTAATTAGAAAAATTAAGTGGAACAGGATAGTCAACAATTATACTCATAATGTAAGATTCAGAAGTGACCTCGTACCCCTAATATCATCATTTTAAAAGTGAAGCAATTTAAAGGGAAGGAGATCGAAATAAAACAGAAATGACTGGCTCTGATACGTAGGGCTCTGGCGTTGATCGATTGATAGTCGACTCATTGACTGCCACAAGTAAACATTTACACACGTCGTGAGACACGTTACAGTATCACACTGTGATACACGTTGATCACTCACACAACATCTCGTGCATCGCATGTGATACATGCTTATTGACTTATATATTGTGACATCGCTGTGCGGGATGTGTGGAAAGAGGCCAGATTCTACAGACGTTGATCGTCGTTCGGAAAGAAAAGGTAAGATACTAAATTAAAATGTTTCATTTGAAAACTGTCCTATCCACATTTATGGCGCGATCTCTGTGCACGTTTCCGCAGCCGGATAACACAGTAGGAGCCAAAAGCGTGTATCGTATACGATGCATGGGACAGTAAATGTGCTAACAAGTTATAATAAAAACGGTAGCAATAGTGTCATTAATAATTTAGGGGGGAAAAATGTAACGACAAATAATAAATTATTGTTGTAAACATGAAATTGATATTTCACGAAATACTTCATGAACAGCATTCGTTCGATTAGTAAACATTTAAAGCGCCAGTCACCGATGACCTCCGTGACGAGTTAAAGATCTGGTCGGTGAACAGGAAGATCTCCTGAAACGGTGTCCTGTGGCTCGGGTCTGTTCTAGCACGATCCAATTCCACTTATTCATCAACTAATCGTAACGGTAGCAGAAGGAAAGGCGCGAGCCGTGTTTCTTGGAAGTATCCCAAGAAAGCGAACAAGAGGTACCTGGCCTTAGGTGTTCGATTCGCGATCGAAGAAGCAGGTGGAGTGAAAAAAGAAACCTGAAGGAAGCTTCTGCCGATCCTGATCGTGGGCTCAAAGTGGGCGAAGAGAGAGATGACCTCAAGATGATGATATCGGCAACGTGGTGGTCGCAGGGTCGTCTGGGAAGCGAGAGAGCTCGATTGCTGGGACGAAGAGGGGAACAGATCGACGAGAGAGACGCGGCAACGACGCCAGTGTTGCCCTCGTGCAAAAATAACGTGGAAAGCCTGCTTTAAACTCAACCAACCGAGCTCACTCGAAATATATATACAGAGTGTTGAGGAAATAGGTGGACAAACTTTGCTACCGTATTCTATTCTGCCTAAGGATGAAAAAAGGTCGTGTAAACATACGTCTGAAAACCCTTTATTTCCAAGTAAATTGATAAATAGTACATTGGAGCAAGAAGGAAATTGCTCTCAGACATTTCTTTAACTAATTGTAAGTTTCAAGCACTCCTATCAAATCTTTATTATTGTACGAAAAAGGAAAGGACTAATATATACATTTTTGTCATTATAACTCTCAAATTATTTTCAACGCGTTCACTGTCCCATGCATCACATGTGACATACGCTTTTCACTCATACCACGTCCCGTTTCGAAACACGTGTGTTATGAATCGAAAGCGTGTATCACACGCGATGCATGGGACGTGATACATTTCATTGAACATAGGCAGTAGGAATTATTTTTCCCACCAATTCAAGTTATTCCTAGATAATATAAAATAATTATTTTTGTTTCTAGAATGTACCGTATTTCATGTACGTTTACATAACCTATATATTATTATTTATATCAGAAAGCTTAAGTACCACGTGTTAGAATTACAAACGTAACGCGTACCAGCATTTATTTTCGGATTTAATTTTGGCAGGGTCTGACGTTATCATGGTGCCTAAGAGTTAATTACGCGAGTAATGACCACCGTAACCCGTACAGCGGTTTACGTACGCCATAAACGGATGCTCTACGAGCCGACTGTTCACCGTCCACCAGCCTGGAGCATAGTCTTTCCTGACACATCTCGTGAACCGACATCACGATACCAGCCGCTGCATTGGACGTTGTATCAGTGAACAGCGTGAACGTGTTAATTTCAACTTCGAAACTGATCGAATATTTTTAGAAGATACCATGCTGGTCCCTAAGAATCCAGGCTGAATGTTTCTGGGATCCAGCCTCGTGAACGGATTAAAAGGACTATTCTGATCGCTGAAGCGGATGGCGAAGACCTTCTTTAAATGAAATCAAAGCACCGTCGGACGTCTAATTACAAAGTAATATCGCTTTGGAATTCTGGACAGAAGTCCTTTACTAATTTTCCAAGTGTGGCTATCATCTTTTCTCTTCTAGACAAATAATTGTTATATTATTAAAAAAGAACGTGAACGTGTTGCGTTAATTTTTAATAAAAAAATAACGAAAAATAAAGATTTATTATAATTTGATCGCGTTATTCAAATTCTGTTAATTTCGTTTACTTAAAAATACGGTACTACTGTGCTGAAGTGTACTAAATCGTACGATTAATGAAACAGAGGAGCTGAAATTAGAATAACAAAGAGGTTTGATTGCTATCGGACGATCAACGATATCAGCTTCGAAATAGAAGAGATACGTATTCAAGTGGAAATCAGAAGGCGAGTACGGGATTGATAACGATTCGGTAACAAGCCTAAAACACCTGTATCTTGCACGAATGGGGTCGGTAATAAGAAGAGACGATTACTTAGTCACTTATCAATAGCCACGTATCAAACACACGATGCTAATGAAAAACGCCTTCGTACTCTACGTTAACTACACTATTACATTATTACGAAATTATAACGTTTCTTATTGCATCAAATTATTAGTAAAATATTGTTTTGTAAATATTTTAATGTATTTCATTTGAAATTCTTTGATGAAACAAAGAAATATACAGGATGTCCCACAATTTCATTTCGTAATGAGTTTTGACTTGAATGAAAAATCTTCATTGAACTGAATAAAAGAAGAGCATTTGACGACCGTTTATCCGAGAAGCAGAACGGCTACCGACGAAACTGCGTTCCCTTTCGCGGAAAGAAGAAACAGTGATAAACGTCGAGCGGAGAAGTTAAGTCTCAATCTCGATATTGTGGCCGCGGTACACAATATAGTTATCCACGTCACAGATAATACCGACTATTCTCGTTTGTTTATACGATCACATGTTCGTACGCGTAGAAAACGCACGCGCACACACGCACACGTACGTAGAGTGGAATTGCGGATATCTGTGCAGACACCGCGTGATTGCATGCAGCTTCGCCTCGCATCCCAAGTTTGCAGCTGCACCAAACGGATTTTTTTTTTCACGAGACTCATTTGTTGCCACCTTCGACGATATTCTTGCAATCCATCGTTTAGATACAGCAGGCGACAAAATTTTAACTTGAATCTTTTCTAATATGCGATTTCGTCAATTTATTGAACACAAAATAATCACGAATTGCTGTAACGAATGGATTGTTCAAAATCTTCTTATATGTAGACAAATATCTACATAGTAAATCGAAAAAGCATATGGTTTTTCGTTATCAAGAATTTTTTTTCTGCCTTTAATTTGCCTTTATACTCCTAATAAGAGAAAGATAAATATGTAGAGTCCAACGAAGCAAGTATGAAGTATTTTAATGAATATTTTCATAATATAATCAAAGAAAAAACTGAATTCGTTTTTTTCTTAAGAAATTAGGAATTAGGAAATCGAATTTTCGATTCTATATCTATTGTTATGTTAGAAATTAAAGAAAAGATAAGTTAAAACACAAATAAAGAAAAAACTGAATTTCTTCTGTTTTTCTTAGAAAAATGAGGAACTTTAGAAAGTAGAGATTAGAAATTAGGTATTGTGAATTTTCTTAAGAACTTATGGATTTCACGAATTTTGTAACCTTTGATATTAAATAAAAAAAAAGCTTAAATATGAATTACACTAAAAAAGTAGAACCGAATTCGTTCTTTTAATCAGAAAAATTAGAAATTATAAACTAAATTTAACAATTGGAAGATATTAAAAATTTAAGAAAGAAAAAGAAATAAGTTTGAAAAAAACTTATATAAGGATTAAAATATGACAACAAAAATTGGATCATTACTTATTAAATTGCCAATATTATTTTTTGAAGAAATGAGTTAAACGAATGTATATTTTATACAATTTCAAATGCTATCTAGAAATAACGATAATAACACTTGTTAAAATATACAAACCGCGTAGGCTTTAATTTCTCTTTTTGTATTAGAAAAGAAGTCTGAGACAGAAAAAACTTGTGTGACGGAAATTATTTGAGCCGGATTCTTCAAAGTATCGTTAAATAACGACATTGATGCTTTTCGCTTTAAGACACGGATTTATTTTTGATAAAAGAAGATTCTCAATGAAACGAAGATTTATATCGTTAAAGTGAATGGAATCGGTGTTGGTAGAGCAACGGTGTTTATCAGGACGCGTTTTATTATATTTCCCTCGATTTCAGAGCAGCTCGCTGAAAAGTGGTCCGCTTTGAGGGAAAAGTAGCAGCAGCACGGGAAAAGTTAACTTAGCTAACAGTTAAACTGCGTAAATCGATAGTGTGCTTTTTTTAAATTCCAATCAACAGAGATGATGTACGCGCGTCTCATTAGAAATCGCAATCAATGAAAATAATGGAATACCCGTTAATTACTTTCTCGATAACTCTTGCTTTCTGGCTATGTTAAGGAAATTAACCACTTGCTTACAAAAATCATCCATTATCATTATTATAATTGAATTTTTTATGTTTTCATAATCGTCAATTATATTCTCTGTTATTCGTTAAAAAAACGCGTTTAACCCTTTCGGTTGGAGGATTTAAATGCAAAAAATATCTTTCCAAATTTCTAAGTTCTTGAAAAGTGTGGGGTAATATTTCTTTTCCCAATTTCGATTCAAATAAATACAATATTTCCAGCCTGGACGAAAAGATTAATTTCAATGAGATCAAATTGAAATTGCTCGTAATATTGCCAACGATAAAGAAATTATATTTTACGTTTAATTATATAAAATTTAAATGCCACTCAATCAAAAGATTAAAATTGAGGCTATTCATGGAAAGAGAACGCGTAAGCCGTTTTTTCTTAAGACTGATCGTCAGATTAATGTCATTAAAAATACCAAGCAAGCAGCAATTTTATTTTCAACACACTTAATCAATTATTCTGATTATTACATATACGTACTACCATAGTTACGTTAAGATTATTAATAAGATGATTTATCATCAAATAAGCGAGAACATTTCTTATTTAATCGATGGTCCAAATATGGGTGACACGGCGATTAAGATGTTAAATCGTTTAATTCGACCCAGGTATGTGCCGTTCACCTATAATACGGGATGGTCCATCTAACCATTTCAACTTTATCGTGATTAATGAACGAATGATCTTGAAGGTTCACATAAAAAAGTCAGAAAAAGTCAAATGATACCATTTCGAAGGTCCTTCGACATCGACCATCAATGATAAACAAAAATTCTAATTAGACGACTAATTACAAAGAAAATTGAATTCAACGATATGTTAAATCAGCTATGTACTAATTTTTTGCATAGTTTGTACTAGTAAATTGTAACTTTGCTTCATACTTGGTTTATGGGAAAAAGGGCATAAAAGGTTTTTTTAAAGATTGTAAATAAAAACACATATCCTCAAGTTACGACGGTTGTCTTCACAATATTTTAAGAATATGTTAGCAGTAACTATCGTAATTCAAAAAGTGAAGATCAACCTTGCACTTTTTTATAATTTTCATTTCTGTTCGTATACCTTCATGTATTTGTTAAGACATTACTTATTAAATTCAATAAAATACGATCAAATGATCATTATAATATTGGATTAAATCATTTTATAATTAAATGAAGCTTAAACAAAGAAGATTTAATCATATAAACTATTTCAAACACATACTTATTTTTTAAATACCAAAGATCTGTAAATGTGCATAAAAATTGAAATGGGGATGAAACATAGGAAAAATTGCAGATATTAAAAAACGTATAAAATACTACATAAAATATTATTTTATATAATAATAGTTAACGATTGATGAATAAAGAATATAAGTTAAAAATTTAAAAACAAAATCAAAGGTGGGAAACTTAAGTTATCCTTCTTAAGACAAACTTGGGCATTATTCAAATAAATTACCTGATAAATAATGATCAAAATAATATTTTACCTTATTTGTCTTCAAATTATTTAAAGTAACCATACGTTAGTTTATGATAACTGATAAATGATTGCTTTTTTAGATGATTTCTGTATTTGGAATTCGAATGAAACAGTTTTTCATTTTATTTCTATTTGATCAAATGTTTTCTCCAAATAAAATTTCTAATACTTTCTGATTCTATGATATCAAAACTGTTAATTTCGTTTGTTATAGAGCGGGTGTTTTCATTTTCTACAGTAATAGATATCTTTAAACCATCAAAACTCTCATAATCTGAGTTTGATTATTATTTTAATTCACCTTTATAACCCCCTAATGTCAAATTATTTGCTACTTTATTTAAGTGAAATATTTGAAAATAATTTTTTTATTTAAGTTTATGATTGGCCCTAAATAATTTGTTTGAACGAAACACAAAATAACATTTTCTTTGCATTATTTGTAAGATAAATGTAATAATACTGTGTATAAAATAATTATCCGTTTCAAATGAAACATGTCCAGCTCTGAATCTAAGGGTTAATTAAACATGTAGAAAGTAACGAAACCGGACTCGGGTTAGTCTGGCGTTTAAGTATACATTGTAAATATATCTAATTGATTTAAAATAGTGCGAAAGTATCGAATCAATGCTAGAAATCAGACCACGCCAGGCATGTGAAACGCACCGCGTCCGTCTAGATCGCGCCCGCGATTTTTCTATTCATTATTCCCGCTGAATTCGAGCGCGAATTTCGATTAAACAACCGAGAAAGCGCCTCGTGAAATTCCAACTCCTTCAAAAGCTCCTTTTTTCTGGACAATACCGTATTCATAAGGAGAGAAAAAAAAAAGAGAAAGAAAAGGTGGGTGGAACGCATGAAAACGAGATGATTGAAATTTTAACGCGAGAACCTGTTTCTTCGGTCTATCGTCACTTTTTTTACATGCCGCGAATATCTTCTGTTTCACGTCGAAAAATCTAAAACACGCCTCGCTGGCGCCTTTCTCTTTCTTCCTCTCTCTTTCTCGTTCACGGTCAACGTTTTAACGCTGACGAGACAAGAAATAGACAAAAATATATTACCACTGTCAAACAGTGTTTTCGAAAATAACATCCTGTAACCTAAAAATCTAATGTCTTGTGTACACCTACGTGCGTCGGTATCGTTGCTGACAATCACTTTACGTCAAAGCTGTTTAATAAATGGTAAAAATTGTTAAGGCACTCAACGATTCCATTTGTATTCCATTAACTTCGTTTAAATATGCCGCGTCGCGTTCGAGGCGGTCACGTGACAGAACGAAACAACATAAGGATAATTTGGTACGTAACGCCGATTTCATAAACGTTTTGACCAATTTAACTGGCGAATAAACGTACGAAGATCGTTGGATTTTGATAGACGATCGCGAAACAGTGTCACGTCGTCACGTGACGTGGCGGAACGCCCTCTGTCGCGTGTACCAATTTTGGAGCATTAAACAGCGGCTAATGAGAAAACGCGATAACGTATATATACGTATCACCGGACGGAACGTTCCACGAATCGCACGTTGGACAACGTAAAGGTGAACCATACAAATTACAAAACAAAATAGAAACGTGAATTCAGAAATCGAAAACGGTAAATACTGTTCGTAATACGGAGCAACGAGAAGAAAATAAACTTACCTTCCATCCAGCGCTGCTATTGCTCTCCCCCTTCTCCCTGAAATACGGGATATTCTGCATCATCCATTCGTAGATTTGCGACAACGTTAACCGTTCGTCGGGAGCGCTGGTGATAGCTTGAGTGATGAGATCGGCATAACTGTGATTTCCCCAGGCGTTTCGCCGCGACGAATTTTTCTTGACCGGAAGCAGGCCGGTACCTTGGCCGAGAGAGGCATGCTGTGACGGCGTGCCACTTTCGACACCTTCGACGCCCTCTTTGCTGGCCGGTACGCTTGGCACCACGTTTCCCTCGATGTATTCCTCCGGTCGCGGTAGCGGCCACGTGTGCGAACGCGCTCTCGTCTGCGGCTCGAACCCACTCTCAAGGTCGTATGGTACCCCCTGCTGTGGTTGCAACCCGGTCTTCGACCCCGATGCTGACACCGCCACCGAGTCCATCATGTTCCTTTCCTCCGTGTACTCCACTTTGATAAAGAGTTCTCGCTCGATTCCGGCCAACACTGTCACTTAGACGGGTTAACAACACTGTAACGGTATTAACGTTATTGTTGCTGCTGCTGCTGTTGTTGTTATTGTTGTTGTTGTTGTTGTTGTTTTGATCTTGTCCGCCACTCGATTCGTTCTTTTTTCCTTTTCTGCCTTTGCCGACGCACTACGACCACGAACGAACAGTGCATACGCTGTGTCTGACACTCGCGCGAACAAAATATCGTTCCGTGAACACAAGACGTAGGAAAAAGCGAGTATCGCGGATCGCTCGAATCGAACTCTCCCGCAACTGTGGCAGCGGACCGACCGAGAATACGCTGTACGTTGTTCTGCGTGTCGCGAGCGAGCGAGAGAGAAACCAAGCACAAGAAGGGGCGCGAGAGAGACAACCGGCGACGGCAGAGAGGGGAGACCACGTGGTCAAACTCACTGTTTACAAGTCGCGCCGTCGGTCACGTGGCCATGTTTTGATAGAGAACTTGGCCCACTGCGATCTTTAACTCGGTTACCGCGTGATTCGAACGCGCCCAACTTTTCCACGAATACTTTGCGAATCGAAACGAAGCGCCCCGCCGTGTCACTTTGCTCGCACGATCTTCCTTCGAAGCCGACGATACAATTTCAATTCTAGATATTCCGTTTCCAATTCGAGTGTCTTCTTTCCTATTAATTTTCATCGATGTTCCTTCACCTTCCAGAACAAATTTTCTTTGTTCTCTATTATTTGACCAAAGACGACGAATACCTGAATTTCTACAACAGCCCAACTCACACCGACGATGCGATCGAACGTTTAATCTACACGTTTATAAAAGTATCTCCGATCGGACACGCGCACTAAGCGATTCGAGGATCAAATATCACCTTCCCTCCAAATACAACTTGCCGGCAAGGCAGCGCGGCGAATACTAACGAATTCTTCTGGCTGGCGGTCGGAACTGACCGAGCGGAGCCGAAGTTACGAGAAGTGAATTCGTGGCGCCTGCCTCCGCGCTCACGTGAGCGAAGAGGATAGCACTACGGGAATCCGTACGCGTCAGACGAAGAGAGATAGACTTGCCGATCAAACGACGCTGTCGAGAGAGAAAGAGAAGGGAGAGGAATCGCGATGTACTTAGCGAACGAGCGATCCGGTGGGTGGTTCGACGGCATGGAAGGGGCAAGAGAGAAGGTAGGGGTTAGACGGCGCAGTTAGAGCAAAGGAGAGCCGGGTAGCAAAGAGGTTAGCGGAACGAGAGATAGAGAAGGAGGAGGCAATGGTTCGGAATGAGCAGGATAAAAGGTAGAGGAAAGAGAGGGTTGCGTGGTTGGATTTGATCGAAGGGCTAGCCGGGGAAAGGGGTACTCTCTGTTCTCCAGAGAGAGGGAATTCGCACGCGACCACCTACCCCATCGATGGGCGTTCAATTCTCTTCGTCCTCTTTCTTGATACTCTTCAAAAGTAATTCAACTGTGCATAATAGTGGAATCGTTTTAAATATTAATCGAGTTTTCAGGATTTAATTTAATACGCTTGAAGTACGCATTTTCAGGGTTCAAACGGGTAATTATTTTACAACTATAACATTTTCTGTGAAATCTCGTCAAAGACTTAATTGAAATTAATTAATATTTCGTTTTAAAATAATTTTCAATACTTAAGTTTATGTTTGCAAAAAATATTTATTGAACAATGAAGAAGCTAAGATTTTCCTTCAGATTATATCGTCGCATCTTTCTCAATAGCTCTTCTATTTTTTTTTTCCCATAATTTTCACTGTTCTTCGAGCTATTAATAACTTTAACGCTCTTATTGATTTTTTTTTTTCATTTCTAGGCCTGGAAACTTTTTTCCTTCGAAGCATCAGTTGAACGCTTCTCGCAGCCTCCAAGACTTGTGACGTCTTTCGTTTCTTCGGGCACGCCAACGTCCGCAAGGGTAAATGTCCCAATTACTGTCAGCGTCTCTATTACTGCTACTTTATTTATTTCACCTCATGAAAATATGACGCATAAATAACAGCGCGCAACAAAAATTCATTATCAAATTGAGACTTTGATTTGCATAAAAAAACAAAGACACGGATGTACTTGCCGTTATTTGATATTAAAAAATTCGTGTTAGAGGATAAAAGTGCTATTTGAGCGTCGAAAGTATGGCTACATAAATAGAAAGTAGTGGCGTGTATCGCTGTCGTCAGAACAATCATCTGATCATAGTTAGTAGGACTGACAGTCGGATGATGGTCACAGGGGTGAAATGATTTTAAAGATGGCAGGTACCGAGACACTGGCACTTGTTGTATACTTCAATCAGATTTTGCAATTAAGATATAAAACTTCTTTTTTTACCGAAATAAATACTAAATAATATTATGTTTCAAACTAAGATAACTTGTAGGTTAAGGTTTCAGTAATTGGAGCATCTATATACCGTAACATTCGTTGATTTTTATCAGTAAGTTCACCTTTAGCAAACTTTTTGCATCCTGCATGCGACCTTTAACAGTTTCGCTGATTTTAACGACCAAATTGAGAGGCAAAGGTGAAGTCACGAAGCTATCGCAGAAGCTTCCATTGACCCCTCGTGATAATTCGAGGCAGCACGCTCGAAACGAAAAAGGTTAACGAAATACATAAATTGGAAATTGTTGATTGGGGTGTTTTGTTAGAAGCCCGATACACGGGATTTATTCCTTTCAGATATTTAGTCGAACTTTGCACCATCGCTAATCAGGACTCCACGATTGTGTCTTCGATTCATTATTGCTCAGGGTTATTATAAAATATTATAAAAATATTTGATTGCCCTTTTTGGCCACTAAACGAGAAAAGGGATTACATCCAGTATATCGTGAAAGAAAGGAAGGTAGTTTAAACGTGAAATGTAATCGGGACATTTGGAATTTCCGTAGGGCACAAAATTTTATCGTGTGAAATCGCACATGCCGAACAAATTAGGAGAACCACCTTGCTAACCCTTATCCATTAGATCCACCCAAAAAAGAGTAAGTTTTAGCTTGTACTATCAATTACGTCGGTCCTGCTCTAACGATTACTTTACACAAAATCGAAGCAGAACGGTTAAGGGAACATTTGCTGGATTTACGCTTAGAAATTTAATCAACATATTGTTTCAAAGCTTTTGTACTTTAATATTGTTCAACTTCATTCTAAAATTCTTATAAGAAGTGAAAATTCTATCAATACACATAGCAATGTAGGTGCTTTGTATAAAATCAGATTGTTGTAATCATACATAAAATTTTTTTATTTTAATTAGTAAAGTATAGATATGTAAGTTTTATTAACAAATAAAGCATCTGTTAGCAAATTTATTGTTAAAATGTAGGAGGAAAAGCCGTGTTGTCAAATAACTACTGTACAGTGATACTGTCAGTGCCATCTGACGGTATGATATCAAACTATAATCAAAAAGTATTGTACTACTGTGGATAGTAATGGTGTTTTAGACTTGCAATTTAGATATTTTTCGAAATTCAAATTGTTTATAACAAAATTCGGTATCTTAAAACTCTTAATCGCTTTCAAATACTTAAAACTGTAGACAGGTTTGAAAATCGTCAAAGTTTCAGTAAATATTCATACCTTATAAGTTTTTCAATTATTGTTTTGGATAGCATTTGAGTAAAAGAAATTAAAAAGACTCTCAAGGTCTTAAATATGCATCAAATTTTCAGAACTGTGGCACGTTCAAACCTGTATAGATTCTTAAGATTTCCAAGAATTTTAATTTTTGAATCACGTTCAAAATAATGTAAGTATTTAACCCGTGCGATATTCGTAAAAACCTGTTATGTTCAATTTGGCTAAAATTCTGCAAACAGTTGTATTTTGCATAAAAACAATGTTTAAAAGATAGATTTTTCGACTCAAATATTATGACTCAAAATTTTGTGAAAAATGTCATCATTTTAATGTCATTTCCAACATAGCCGATTGTCTTTTATTAATTGATTGGTGGAAAATATTTCCATACAATATACAGGGTGTCCCAGAACTCTTGTAGGAGCCGGAAATGGGGGGTAGCTGAGACTATTCTGAACAACAATTTCCTTTGCAAAAATATCGGATGGGGCTTCGTTTTTGAATTATTTAGCAAAATACTGACCAATCGTCTCGGACGCGCACTCAGTACCGTAGCCTAGTCGCCCCGGGACAAGCGCCTCGGTAGAACAGGAAGCGTTAAACACAAGTAATATTGAACATAAAAGTAAAAAACAAATGGTAGAATGTTATGAGAGTAATCGTACCTTAGAATAAAGGGAATGACTGAATGGCTGGATATCCCAACAGAAGGAATAAGTAAAAATTGCAGAATATTTTTCGGTATTATAAATACAGTCCTGGGGTCATCTAATTTGAATAGTAGAAAGATAAAACATTGTATTATTATAAAATAATGAATTTAATATCGTTCAAGCTTTATTTTTCAATTTTTTTAAAGAGCAACTGAGGACGGTACATTGTCGAGGAAACTTTATCCAATAGAAGAGATAGGTACGAATTTTGAAATAAAAATTTTGTAATTATAGTGTAGAGGTATTCATCAGTTAGAACACCTAAATGATTAGGGTTTTTAATGCTAATTTTAAGAAAATTTGTGTATTACAGGAGACTGCATCGAAATTGCAGTGAAATTAATATCGAAATGGCACAAACCCTCGAACACGTCAAGCATTAACAGAATAAGAAATGGAAGGATATAACTTGTAATTACCATTAGGAATTATAATTGACCATAATTAATTGAAATTTGTTGAGATTAAAATACTGAAACAAATGTTAAATATACCATTTTTATAGCACTGTTATATTAAGAGAAATATATACTCCCCGTTGTATTTTCTTCATTTTGCAAGAACTAAATGATAAAAAATACTTAAATTGTTTATATTTAATGATTTTTTTCATTAAAATCGTTGTATTTTGCATAAATAATTAAAAATTAAAAAATATTTTTAAATTTTTACCTCTAGCGCCATCTCTTCGAAAAGTGCTGAAACTGCTCAAAAATTGACAGGAATCTGCCGTACCTACAATGATTATTTTTTAAGAAAATAATTTTTTGCTGTTTTCGCGTGTTTGAAGCATCTAATCGCTTCTATTTTACACTAATTATCGATTCCAATTGTCCGATTAATCCTAGAAGCCCAAAATATTGAAATATTAAAGATTAAATCGCACATTGAGAGAGTGAGAGGTGAGATTGGCGGACTAGTGTTTTCTCCCTCTTACGCATTAGCATACTGCGTTGGCTTGGTGCGAGTGAGAGGGGTGACGCTCTCGCGGAGTCTTTCCTCTCGCTGGTTCATCGGCGTACCTGGCGCGGGCTGTGATGTATAATTTTTAATCGTTGCGTTACAATAATTAATAGTATGAGTTATTCGAGGTACAGACTATTGTAGATCGGTTTTTCGTGTTCGAAAATGTAAAATTCGATACCAGATTGTAGACGGTGTTTTTAGACATGACTTTTATCTTTATGTATCAATAATTTCTCAATAATTGTGAAAATAACATTTTTCTCGTTTTGATACGAGATGGACAACAGCTGCGTCATGTTGAAAATGACAATAGTTCCGCGGTCCATTAGCTCGCAGAACTATTGCCGAAAACAGAGCCGCCATGTTGGAAATGACAATAGTTCCGCGGTCCATCAGCTCGTAGAACTATTGTCGCGGAAGGAGTGAGAGGTCCGACACGCGGACTAGTGTTCTCTCCCTCGCACATTGAGGGAGTGAGAGGTCCGACACGCGGACTAGTGTTCTCTCCCTCGCACATTGAGGGAGTGAGAGGTCCGATACGCGGACTAGTGTTCTCTCCCTCGCACATTGAGGGAGTGAGAGGTCCGACACGCGGACTAGTGTTCTCTCCCTCGCACATTGAGGGAGTGAGAGGTCCGATCGACGGACGAGTGTTCTCTCCCTCTTACGCATTAGCATACTGCGTTGGCTTGGTGCGAGTGAGAGGGGTGACGCTCTCGCGGAGTCTTTCCTCTCGCTGGTTCATCGGCGTACCTGGCGCGGGCTGTGATGTATAATTTTTAATCGTTGCGTTACAATAATTAATAGTATGAGTTATTCGAGGTACAGACTATTGTAGATCGGCTTTTCGTGTTCGAAAATGTAAAATTCGATACCAGATTGTAGACGGTGTTTTTAGACATGACTTTTATCTTTATGTATCAATAATTTCTCAATAATTGTGAAAATAACATTTTTCTCGTTTTGATACGAGATGGACAACAGCTGCGTCATGTTGAAAATGACAATAGTTCCGCGGTCCATTAGCTCGCAGAACTATTGCCGAAAACAGAGCCGCCATGTTGGAAATGACAATAGTTCCGCGGTCCATCAGCTCGTAGAACTATTGTCGCGCAAGGAGTGAGAGGTCCGACACGCGGACTAGTGTTCTCTCCCTCGCACATTGAGGGAGTGAGAGGTCCGACACGCGGACTAGTGTTCTCTCCCTCGCACATTGAGGGAGTGAGAGGTCCGACACGCGGACTAGTGTTCTCTCCCTCGCACATTGAGGGAGTGAGAGGTCCGATCGACGGACGAGTGTTCTCTCCCTCTTACGCATTAGCATACTGCGTTGGCTTGGTGCGAGTGAGAGGGGTGACGCTCTCGCGGAGTCTTTCCTCTCGCTGGTTCATCGGCGTACCTGGCGCGGGCTGTGATGTATAATTTTTAATCGTTGCGTTACAATAATTAATAGTATGAGTTATTCGAGGTACAGACTATTGTAGATCGGTTTTTCGTGTTCGAAAATGTAAAATTTGATACCAAATTAGCCAGTGCTTCTACGTTTTCTATTATTCATTAATGGTCGGGTAGTTACGTTCATCCCTTTTGTGTGAGGTTATGACTAAGTCCCTGTAATTTTATGTACAAGCTGCCTTAGTTTAATGATACATGACTAGAGAAATACAATTTTGCAAACTCGAGATCATTGGTTTCTGAGTCTAGTTTCATGTTACCAATAAACAATGGGAAGGATTTATCTACTGAGAGTAAACATAATCCATCAAATTCAAACCTGATTGAAAATGATCAATTTTGTTATATCGTATGTAAGTATAAAGTATTATAATTTTATTCAAGTAGTTAATAATAACGTATTTTGCTGTGTTGCAGATTAGAAGATGTATTTGTTATACATTTCTACGCCACATAAGCTGCACATTAACATCATCAAATCAACAGGAAACTTTCTGGCAGTTTCTCAGATATCAGTGTTCGGTAATTTTTGGAATTGGACACTACTAAAATTTCAAGAAATGGCACGAAGAATACTTCCTGTCACATCATGTTCTCCTAATACAAATCTGCAAACTTGAGATCCTTGGTTTCTGAGTCTAATTTCATTTTACCAATAAACAATGGAAAGGATTTATCTACGGAGAGTAAACTGTTCTTCAATAGTTATACTGAATATATAAGTACATATGTAATTGTAGAATGTCTGCGCTTAAAATGTACTGCGCTTAAGCTATATGTTAAATAATTATAAAAGTATGTTGTATGTAAAAATACTGATATGTAAGTTTTACAATTTGTAATTATAAGTGCGTTAAAGTTAAGAATCTAATATTTAAGTAAGTTTTACAGTTAGTAGTTATAAGTGCGTTAGAATTAACAATGTAACATTTATGTAACATGTATAATTGAAAGAATTTTCAATAAACAGAGAGTTAAACTAAAGCAATTGTTTATTCATTTATAAACCTAACTCCCTTATCCAGCCTTTACAAAATTTCACTTAAAAAGCAAGAAATAATGTAGAAAAACATTGCACAGAAGCTTCGAAATACAAAAGTAGAAAAAGAAACGAGAAATATAGGTTTGATACAAAGAAGAACAAAATTCGGTACAAACGGTTTCCAGGAATTCCTGGAATTCGACGTCACTAAAATTCTGGGAAGTGGCACGAAGAATACCTCCTGGCACATCATATTCTCCTGATACAAAGTTCTTATGTCAAGATTCTGATTTTAGGAGTGCGAAATTTTTGGAAAACATTTTCGAAGGTATGTTAAATAAATACATTTATATCACACTTTATTTGTTTATTTTTATCTTTCTTTCTACATTATTTTAATACTTAATATATAATTTGTATAATTTATACTATTTACAAAGTACGTACTATCTCTACAGACACTGACTAATAAAAGTAAAAATTATAAACTATTATAGCAAAATTCTGTATAGAGAAATACGGCGGTACTATTATTCTTCCGATACATTTTTAAAAATCCTGGAACTTGGTTTCGCAAAAGGGGATCCCAGATATTCCTGGAATTCGATGTCACTAAAATTCTGGGAAGTGGCACGAAGAATACCTCCTGGCACATCATATTCTCCTGATACAATTTCTCAAAATCGGGAATTTGGTGTCGATTAAGGGGAATGTACAGGGTGTCCAACTTAAGTGACTACAGCAGGATATTTCGGAAGGAGTTGTAGTTATTAAAAATGTGTTCGTACAAAAGTTGCTTGGCAAAATGGGGTACATCGTGTGGTAATAATTATTTTCTTCTGGGTGGAGCAGTAGAGGAGATCTGAAGGTCAATGTAACTTTTTTAAATGGGATGCTATAATTTTCTCTTCAGAATGTAACAGCAGGCACCGAGACGAATTCAACGATGTGCTACATGTTGGTATTCTGATTTGGATAAAGGTGAATGTATGTAAAAAACCTAAAAACAGCATCGAGAAATAAGAATTTTGTATCAGAATTTTCGGGAGCCCCTTTTGCGGAATCAAAATCCAGATTTTGAGAAATTGTATCAGGAGAATATGATGTGCCAGGAGGTAATCTTCTATAATAAACTATTATAGCAATATTCTAAGATATTTCGGAAGGGGTTGTAGTTATTAAAAATGTGTTCGTACAAAAGTTGTTCGGCAAAATGGGGTGCATCGTGTGGTAATAATTATTTTCTTCTGGGTGGAGCAGTAGAGGAGATCTGAAGGTCAATGTAACTTTTTTAAAAGGGACGCTATAGTTTTCTCTTCAGAATGTAACAGCAGGCACCGAGACGAATTCAACGATGTGCTACATGTTGGTATTCTGATTTGGATAAAGGTGAATGTATGTAAAAAACCTAAAAACAGCATCGAGAAATAAGAATTTTGTATCAGAATTTTCGGGAGCCCCTTTTGCGGAATCAAAATCCAGATTTTGAGAAATTGTATCAGGAGAATATGATGTGCCAGGAGGTAATCTTCTATAATAAACTATTATAGCAATATTCTAAGATATTTCGGAAGGGGTTGTAGTTATTAAAAATGTGTTCGTACAAAAGTTGTTCGGCAAAATGGGGTGCATCGTGTGGTAATAATTATTTTCTTCTGGGTGGAGCAGTAGAGGAGATCTGAAGGTCAATGTAACTTTTTTAAATGGGATGCTATAATTTTCTCTTCAGAATGAAACAGCAGGCACCGAGACGAATTCAACGATGTGCTACATGTTGGTATTCTGATTTGGATAAAGGTGAATGTATGTAAAAAACCTAAAAACAGCATCGTGAAATAAGAATTTTGTATCAGAAATTTCGGGAGCCCCTTTTGCGGAATCAAAATCCAGATTATGAGAAATTGTATCAGGAGAATATGATGTGCCAGGAGGTAATCTTCTATAATAAACTATTATAGCAATATTCTAAGATATTTCGGAAGGGGTTGTAGTTATTAAAAATGTGTTCGTACAAAAGTTGTTCGGCAAAATGGGGTGCATCGTGTGGTAATAATTATTTTCTTCTGGGTGGAGCAGTAGAGGAGATCTGAAGGTCAATGTAACTTTTTTAAATGGGATGCTATAATTTTCTCTTCAGAATGTAACAGCAGGCACCGAGACAAATTCAACGATGTGCTACATGTTGGTATTCTGATTTGGATAAAGGTGAATGTATGTAAAAAACCTAAAAACAGCATCGAGAAATAAGAATTTTGTATCAGAATTTTCGGGAGCCCCTTTTGCGGAATCAAAATCCAGATTTTGAGAAATTGTATCAGGAGAATATGATGTGCCAGGAGGTAATCTTCTATAATAAACTATTATTGCAATATTCTAAGATATTTCGGAAGGGGTTGTAGTTATTAAAAATGTGTTCGTACAAAAGTTGCTTGGCAAAATGGGGTACATCGTGTGGTAATAATTATTTTCTTCTGGGTGGAGCAGTAGAGGAGATCTGAAGGTCAATGTAACTTTTTTAAATGGGATGCTATAATTTTCTCTTCAGAATGTAACAGCAGGCACCGAGACGAATTCAACGATGTGCTACATGTTGGTATTCTGATTTGGATAAATGTGAATGTATGTAAAAAACCTAAAAACAGCATCGTGAAATAAGAATTTTGTATCAGAATTTTCGGGAGCCCCTTTTGCGGAATCAAAATCCAGATTTTGAGAAATTGTATCAGGAGAATATGATGTGCCAGGAGGTAATCTTCTATAATAAACTATTATAGCAATATTCTAAGATATTTCGTAAGGGGTTGTAGTTATTAAAAATGTGTTCGTACAAAAGTTGCTTGGCAAAATGGGGTGCATCGTGTGGTAATAATTATTTTCTTCTGGGTGGAGCAGTAGAGGAGATCTGAAGGTCAATGTAACTTTTTTAAATGGGATGCTACAATTTTCTCTTCAGAATGTAACAGCAGGCACCGAGACGAATTCAACGATGTGCTACATGTTGGTATTCTGATTTGGATAAAGGTGAATGTATGTAAAAAACCTAAAAACAGCATCGTGAAATAAGAATTTTGTATCAGAATTTTCGGGAGCCCCTTTTGCGGAATCAAAATCCAGATTTTGAGAAATTGTATCAGGAGAATATGATGTGCCAGGAGGTATTCTTCTATAATAAACTATTATAGCAATATTCTAAGATATTTCGTAAGGGGTTGTAGTTATTAAAAATGTGTTCGTACAAAAGTTGCTTGGCAAAATGGGGTGCATCGTGTGGTAATAATTATTTTCTTCTGGATGGAGCAGTAGAGGAGATCTGAAGGTCAATGTAACTTTTTTAAATGGGATGCTACAATTTTCTCTTCAGAATGTAACAGCAGGCACCGAGACGAATTCAACCATGTGCTACATGTTGGTATTCTGATTTGGATAAATGTGAATGTATGTAAAAAATCTAAAAACAGCATCGTGAAATAAGAATTTTGTATCAGAATTTTCGGGAGCCCCTTTTGCGGAATCAAAATCCAGATTTTGAGAAATTGTATCAGGAGAATATGATGTGCCAGGAGGTAATCTTCTATAGTAAACTATTATAGCAATATTCTAAGATATTTCGGAAGGGGTTGTAGTTATTAAAAATGTGTTCGTACAAAAGTTGCTTGGCAAAATGGGGTGCATCGTGTGGTAATAATTATTTTCTTCTGGGTGGAGTAGTAGAGGAGGTCTGAAGGTCAATGTAACTTTTTTAAATGGGATGCTATAATTTTCTCTTCAGAATGTAACAGCAGGCACCGAGACGAATTCAACGATGTGCTACATGTTGGTATTCTGATTTGGCTAAAGGTGAATGTATGTAAAAAACCTAAAAACAGCATCGTGAAATAAGAATATGGTATCAGAATTTTCGGGATCCCCTTTTGCGGAATCAAAATCCAGATTTTGAGAAATTGTATCAGGAGAATATGATGTGCCAGGAGGTAATCTTCTATAATAAACTATTATTGCAATATTCTAAGATATTTCGGAAGGGGTTGTAGTTATTAAAAATGTGTTCGTACAAAAGTTGCTTGGCAAAATGGGGTGCATCGTGTGGTAATAATTATTTTCTTCTGGGTGGAGCAGTAGAGGAGATCTGAAGGTCAATGTAACTTTTTTAAATGGGATGCTATAATTTTCTCTTCAGAATGTAACAGCAGGCACCGAGACGAATTCAACGATGTGCTACATGTTGGTATTCTGATTTGGATAAAGGTGAATGTATGTAAAAAACCTAAAAACAGCATCGTGAAATAAGAATTTTGTATCAGAAATTTCGGGAGCCCCTTTTGCGGAATCAAAATCCAGATTTTGAGAAATTGTATCAGGAGAATATGATGTGCCAGGAGGTAATCTTCTATAATAAACTATTATAGCAATATTCTAAGATATTTCGGAAGGGGTTGTAGTTATTAAAAATGTGTTCGTACAAAAGTTGCTTGGCAAAATGGGGTGCATCGTGTGGTAATAATTATTTTCTTCTGGGTGGAGCAGTAGAGGAGATCTGAAGGTCAATGTAACTTTTTTAAATGGGATGCTATAATTTTCTCTTCAGAACGTAACAGCAGGCACCGAGACGAATTCAACGATGTGCTACATGTTGGTATTCTGATTTGGATAAAGGTGAATGTATGTAAAAAACCTAAAAACAGCATCGTGAAATAAGAATTTTGTATCAGAATTTTCGGGAGCCCCTTTTGCGGAATCAAAATCCAGATTTTGAGAAATTGTATCAGGAGAATATGATGTGCCAGGAGGTAATCTTCTATAATAAACTATTATTGCAATATTCTAAGATATTTCGGAAGGGGTTGTAGTTATTAAAAATGTGTTCGTACAAAAGTTGCTTGGCAAAATGGGGTACATCGTGTGGTAATAATTATTTTCTTCTGGGTGGAGCAGTAGAGGAGATCTGAAGGTCAATGTAACTTTTTTAAATGGGATGCTATAATTTTCTCTTCAGAATGTAACAGCAGGCACCGAGACGAATTCAACCATGTGCTACATGTTGGTATTCTGATTTGGATAAAGGTGAATGTATGTAAAAAACCTAAAAACAGCATCGTGAAATAAGAATTTTGTATCAGAAATTTCGGGAGCCCCTTTTGCGGAATCAAAATCCAGATTTTGAGAAATTGTATCAGGAGAATATGATGTGCCAGGAGGTAATCTTCTATAATAAACTATTATTGCAATATTCTAAGATATTTCGGAAGGGGTTGTAGTTATTAAAAATGTGTTCGTACAAAAGTTGCTTGGCAAAATGGGGTGCATCGTGTGGTAATAATTATTTTCTTCTGGGTGGAGCAGTAGAGGAGATCTGAAGGTCAATGTAACTTTTTTAAATGGGATGCTATAATTTTCTCTTCAGAATGTAACAGCAGGCACCGAGACGAATTCAACGATGTGCTACATGTTGGTATTCTGATTTGGATAAAGGTGAATGTATGTAAAAAACCTAAAAACAGCATCGTGAAATAAGAATTTTGTATCAGAAATTTCGGGAGCCCCTTTTGCGGAATCAAAATCCAGATTTTGAGAAATTGTATCAGGAGAATATGATGTGCCAGGAGGTATTCTTCAATAATCAACTATTATAGCAATATTCTAAGATATTTCGGAAGGGGTTGTAGTTATTAAAAATGTGTTCGTACAAAAGTTGTTCGGCAAAATGGGGTGCATCGTGTGGTAATAATTATTTTCTTCTGGGTGGAGCAGTAGAGGAGATCTGAAGGTCAATGTAACTTTTTTAAAAGGGACGCTATAGTTTTCTCTTCAGAATGTAACAGCAGGCACCGAGACGAATTCAACGATGTGCTACATGTTGGTATTCTGATTTGGATAAAGGTGAATGTATGTAAAAAACCTAAAAACAGCATCGAGAAATAAGAATTTTGTATCAGAATTTTCGGGAGCCCCTTTTGCGGAATCAAAATCCAGATTTTGAGAAATTGTATCAGGAGAATATGATGTGCCAGGAGGTAATCTTCTATAATAAACTATTATAGCAATATTCTAAGATATTTCGGAAGGGGTTGTAGTTATTAAAAATGTGTTCGTACAAAAGTTGCTTGGCAAAATGGGGTACATCGTGTGGTAATAATTATTTTCTTCTGGGTGGAGCAGTAGAGGAGATCTGAAGGTCAATGTAACTTTTTTAAATGGGATGCTATAATTTTCTCTTCAGAATGTAACAGCAGGCACCGAGACGAATTCAACGATGTGCTACATGTTGGTATTCTGATTTGGATAAAGGTGAATGTATGTAAAAAACCTAAAAACAGCATCGTGAAATAAGAATTTTGTATCAGAATTTTCGGGAGCCCCTTTTACGGAATCAAAATCCAGATTTTGAGAAATTGTATCAGGAGAATATGATGTGCCAGGAGGTATTCTTCTATAATAAACTATTATAGCAATATTCTAAGATATTTCGGAAGGGGTTGTAGTTATTAAAAATGTGTTCGTACAAAAGTTGTTCGGCAAAATGGGGTGCATCGTGTGGTAATAATTATTTTCTTCTGGGTGGAGCAGTAGAGGAGATCTGAAGG
Source organism: Anthidium xuezhongi (assembly GCA_022405125.1). Lineage (NCBI taxonomy): Eukaryota > Metazoa > Arthropoda > Insecta > Hymenoptera > Megachilidae > Anthidium > Anthidium xuezhongi. The sequence goes on along the minus strand of CM039639.1, from coordinate 13,253,820 downwards.
TCAATGTAACTTTTTTAAATGGGACGCTATAGTTTTCTCTTCAGAATGAAACAGCAGGCACCGAGACGAATTCAACGATGTGCTACATGTTGGTATTCTGATTTGGATAAAGGTGAATGTATGTAAAAAACCTAAAAACAGCATCGTGAAATAAGAATTTTGTATCAGAATTTTCGGGAGCCCCTTTTGCGGAATCAAAATCCAGATTTTGAGAAATTGTATCAGGAGAATATGATGTGCCAGGAGGTAATCTTCTATAATAAACTATTATAGCAATATTCTAAGATATTTCGGAAGGGGTTGTAGTTATTAAAAATGTGTTCGTACAAAAGTTGCTTGGCAAAATGGGGTGCATCGTGTGGTAATAATTATTTTCTTCTGGGTGGAGCAGTAGAGGAGATCTGAAGGTCAATGTAACTTTTTTAAAAGGGATGCTATAATTTTCTCTTCAGAATGTAACAGCAGGCACCGAGACGAATTCAACCATGTGCTACATGTTGGTATTCTGATTTGGATAAAGGTGAATGTATGTAAAAAACCTAAAAACAGCATCGTGAAATAAGAATTTTGTATCAGAAATTTCGGGAGCCCCTTTTGCGGAATCAAAATCCAGATTTTGAGAAATTGTATCAGGAGAATATGATGTGCCAGGAGGTATTCTTCTATAATAAACTATTATAGCAATATTCTAAGATATTTCGGAAGGGGTTGTAGTTATTAAAAATGTGTTCGTACAAAAGTTGCTTGGCAAAATGGGGTGCATCGTGTGGTAATAATTATTTTCTTCTGGGTGGAGCAGTAGAGGAGATCTGAAGGTCAATGTAACTTTTTTAAATGGGATGCTATAATTTTCTCTTCAGAATGTAACAGCAGGCACCGAGACGAATTCAACGATGTGCTACATGTTGGTATTCTGATTTGGATAAAGGTGAATGTATGTAAAAAACCTAAAAACAGCATCGAGAAATAAGAATTTTGTATCAGAATTTTCGGGAGCCCCTTTTGCGGAATCAAAATCCAGATTTTGAGAAATTGTATCAGGAGAATATGATGTGCCAGGAGGTAATCTTCTATAATAAACTATTATAGCAATATTCTAAGATATTTCGGAAGGGGTTGTAGTTATTAAAAATGTGTTCGTACAAAAGTTGCTTGGCAAAATGGGGTGCATCGTGTGGTAATAATTATTTTCTTCTGGGTGGAGCAGTAGAGGAGATCTGAAGGTCAATGTAACTTTTTTAAATGGGATGCTATAATTTTCTCTTCAGAATGTAACAGCAGGCACCGAGACGAATTCAACGATGTGCTACATGTTGGTATTCTGATTTGGATAAATGTGAATGTATGTAAAAAACCTAAAAACAGCATCGTGAAATAAGAATTTTGTATCAGAATTTTCGGGAGCCCCTTTTGCGGAATCAAAATCCAGATTTTGAGAAATTGTATCAGGAGAATATGATGTGCCAGGAGGTAATCTTCTATAATAAACTATTATAGCAATATTCTAAGATATTTCGGAAGGGGTTGTAGTTATTAAAAATGTGTTCGTACAAAAGTTGCTTGGCAAAATGGGGTGCATCGTGTGGTAATAATTATTTTCTTCTGGATGGAGCAGTAGAGGAGATCTGAAGGTCAATGTAACTTTTTTAAATGGGATGCTATAATTTTCTCTTCAGAATGTAACAGCAGGCACCGAGACGAATTCAACCATGTGCTACATGTTGGTATTCTGATTTGGATAAATGTGAATGTATGTAAAAAACCTAAAAACAGCATCGTGAAATAAGAATTTTGTATCAGAATTTTCGGGAGCCCCTTTTGCGGAATCAAAATCCAGATTTTGAGAAATTGTATCAGGAGAATATGATGTGCCAGGAGGTATTCTTCTATAATAAACTATTATAGCAATATTCTAAGATATTTCGGAAGGGGTTGTAGTTATTAAAAATGTGTTCGTACAAAAGTTGCTTGGCAAAATGGGGTGCATCGTGTGGTAATAATTATTTTCTTCTGGATGGAGCAGTAGAGGAGATCTGAAGGTCAATGTAACTTTTTTAAATGGGATGCTACAATTTTCTCTTCAGAATGTAACAGCAGGCACCGAGACGAATTCAACCATGTGCTACATGTTGGTATTCTGATTTGGATAAAGGTGAATGTATGTAAAAAACCTAAAAACAGCATCGTGAAATAAGAATTTTGTATCAGAAATTTCGGGAGCCCCTTTTGCGGAATCAAAATCCAGATTTTGAGAAATTGTATCAGGAGAATATGATGTGCCAGGAGGTAATCTTCTATAATAAACTATTATAGCAATATTCTAAGATATTTCGGAAGGGGTTGTAGTTATTAAAAATGTGTTCGTACAAAAGTTGCTTGGCAAAATGGGGTGCATCGTGTGGTAATAATTATTTTCTTCTGGGTGGAGCAGTAGAGGAGATCTGAAGGTCAATGTAACTTTTTTAAATGGGATGCTATAATTTTCTCTTCAGAATGTAACAGCAGGCACCGAGACGAATTCAACGATGTGCTACATGTTGGTATTCTGATTTGGATAAAGGTGAATGTATGTAAAAAACCTAAAAACAGCATCGTGAAATAAGAATTTTGTATCAGAATTTTCGGGAGCCCCTTTTGCGGAATCAAAATCCAGATTTTGAGAAATTGTATCAGGAGAATATGATGTGCCAGGAGGTAATCTTCTATAATAAACTATTATAGCAATATTCTAAGATATTTCGGAAGGGGTTGTAGTTATTAAAAATGTGTTCGTACAAAAGTTGCTTGGCAAAATGGGGTGCATCGTGTGGTAATAATTATTTTCTTCTGGGTGGAGCAGTAGAGGAGATCTGAAGGTCAATGTAACTTTTTTAAATGGGATGCTACAATTTTCTCTTCAGAATGTAACAGCAGGCACCGAGACGAATTCAACCATGTGCTACATGTTGGTATTCTGATTTGGATAAAGGTGAATGTATGTAAAAAACCTAAAAACAGCATCGTGAAATAAGAATTTTGTATCAGAATTTTCGGGAGCCCCTTTTGCGGAATCAAAATCCAGATTTTGAGAAATTGTATCAGGAGAATATGATGTGCCAGGAGGTAATCTTCTATAATAAACTATTATAGCAATATTCTAAGATATTTCGGAAGGGGTTGTAGTTATTAAAAATGTGTTCGTACAAAAGTTGCTTGGCAAAATGGGGTGCATCGTGTGGTAATAATTATTTTCTTCTGGGTGGAGCAGTAGAGGAGATCTGAAGGTCAATGTAACTTTTTTAAATGGGATGCTACAATTTTCTCTTCAGAATGTAACAGCAGGCACCGAGACGAATTCAACCATGTGCTACATGTTGGTATTCTGATTTGGATAAAGGTGAATGTATGTAAAAAACCTAAAAACAGCATCGTGAAATAAGAATTTTGTATCAGAATTTTCGGGAGCCCCTTTTGCGGAATCAAAATCCAGATTTTGAGAAATTGTATCAGGAGAATATGATGTGCCAGGAGGTAATCTTCTATAATAAACTATTATAGCAATATTCTAAGATATTTCGGAAGGGGTTGTAGTTATTAAAAATGTGTTCGTACAAAAGTTGCTTGGCAAAATGGGGTACATCGTGTGGTAATAATTATTTTCTTCTGGGTGGAGCAGTAGAGGAGATCTGAAGGTCAATGTAACTTTTTTAAATGGGATGCTATAATTTTCTCTTCAGAATGTAACAGCAGGCACCGAGACGAATTCAACGATGTGCTACATGTTGGTATTCTGATTTGGATAAAGGTGAATGTATGTAAAAAACCTAAAAACAGCATCGAGAAATAAGAATTTTGTATCAGAATTTTCGGGAGCCCCTTTTGCGGAATCAAAATCCAGATTTTGAGAAATTGTATCAGGAGAATATGATGTGCCAGGAGGTAATCTTCTATAATAAACTATTATAGCAATATTCTAAGATATTTCGGAAGGGGTTGTAGTTATTAAAAATGTGTTCGTACAAAAGTTGCTTGGCAAAATGGGGTGCATCGTGTGGTAATAATTATTTTCTTCTGGGTGGAGCAGTAGAGGAGATCTGAAGGTCAATGTAACTTTTTTAAATGGGATGCTATAATTTTCTCTTCAGAATGTAACAGCAGGCACCGAGACGAATTCAACGATGTGCTACATGTTGGTATTCTGATTTGGATAAAGGTGAATGTATGTAAAAAACCTAAAAACAGCATCGTGAAATAAGAATTTTGTATCAGAATTTTCGGGAGCCCCTTTTGCGGAATCAAAATCCAGATTTTGAGAAATTGTATCAGGAGAATATGATGTGCCAGGAGGTATTCTTCTATAATAAACTATTATAGCAATATTCTAAGATATTTCGGAAGGGGTTGTAGTTATTAAAAATGTGTTCGTACAAAAGTTGCTTGGCAAAATGGGGTGCATCGTGTGGTAATAATTATTTTCTTCTGGATGGAGCAGTAGAGGAGATCTGAAGGTCAATGTAACTTTTTTAAATGGGATGCTACAATTTTCTCTTCAGAATGTAACAGCAGGCACCGAGACGAATTCAACCATGTGCTACATGTTGGTATTCTGATTTGGATAAAGGTGAATGTATGTAAAAAACCTAAAAACAGCATCGTGAAATAAGAATTTTGTATCAGAATTTTCGGGAGCCCCTTTTGCGGAATCAAAATCCAGATTTTGAGAAATTGTATCAGGAGAATATGATGTGCCAGGAGGTAATCTTCTATAATAAACTATTATAGCAATATTCTAAGATATTTCGGAAGGGGTTGTAGTTATTAAAAATGTGTTCGTACAAAAGTTGCTTGGCAAAATGGGGTGCATCGTGTGGTAATAATTATTTTCTTCTGGATGGAGCAGTAGAGGAGATCTGAAGGTCAATGTAACTTTTTTAAATGGGATGCTACAATTTTCTCTTCAGAATGTAACAGCAGGCACCGAGACGAATTCAACCATGTGCTACATGTTGGTATTCTGATTTGGATAAAGGTGAATGTATGTAAAAAACCTAAAAACAGCATCGTGAAATAAGAATTTTGTATCAGAATTTTCGGGAGCCCCTTTTGCGGAATCAAAATCCAGATTTTGAGAAATTGTATCAGGAGAATATGATGTGCCAGGAGGTAATCTTCTATAATAAACTATTATAGCAATATTCTAAGATATTTCGGAAGGGGTTGTAGTTATTAAAAATGTGTTCGTACAAAAGTTGCTTGGCAAAATGGGGTGCATCGTGTGGTAATAATTATTTTCTTCTGGGTGGAGCAGTAGAGGAGATCTGAAGGTCAATGTAACTTTTTTAAATGGGATGCTATAATTTTCTCTTCAGAATGTAACAGCAGGCACCGAGACGAATTCAACGATGTGCTACATGTTGGTATTCTGATTTGGATAAATGTGAATGTATGTAAAAAACCTAAAAACAGCATCGTGAAATAAGAATTTTGTATCAGAATTTTCGGGAGCCCCTTTTGCGGAATCAAAATCCAGATTTTGAGAAATTGTATCAGGAGAATATGATGTGCCAGGAGGTAATCTTCTATAATAAACTATTATAGCAATATTCTAAGATATTTCGGAAGGGGTTGTAGTTATTAAAAATGTGTTCGTACAAAAGTTGCTTGGCAAAATGGGGTGCATCGTGTGGTAATAATTATTTTCTTCTGGATGGAGCAGTAGAGGAGATCTGAAGGTCAATGTAACTTTTTTAAATGGGATGCTATAATTTTCTCTTCAGAATGTAACAGCAGGCACCGAGACGAATTCAACCATGTGCTACATGTTGGTATTCTGATTTGGATAAATGTGAATGTATGTAAAAAACCTAAAAACAGCATCGTGAAATAAGAATTTTGTATCAGAATTTTCGGGAGCCCCTTTTGCGGAATCAAAATCCAGATTTTGAGAAATTGTATCAGGAGAATATGATGTGCCAGGAGGTAATCTTCTATAATAAACTATTATAGCAATATTCTAAGATATTTCGGAAGGGGTTGTAGTTATTAAAAATGTGTTCGTACAAAAGTTGCTTGGCAAAATGGGGTGCATCGTGTGGTAATAATTATTTTCTTCTGGATGGAGCAGTAGAGGAGATCTGAAGGTCAATGTAACTTTTTTAAATGGGATGCTACAATTTTCTCTTCAGAATGTAACAGCAGGCACCGAGACGAATTCAACCATGTGCTACATGTTGGTATTCTGATTTGGATAAAGGTGAATGTATGTAAAAAACCTAAAAACAGCATCGTGAAATAAGAATTTTGTATCAGAATTTTCGGGAGCCCCTTTTGCGGAATCAAAATCCAGATTTTGAGAAATTGTATCAGGAGAATATGATGTGCCAGGAGGTAATCTTCTATAATAAACTATTATAGCAATATTCTAAGATATTTCGGAAGGGGTTGTAGTTATTAAAAATGTGTTCGTACAAAAGTTGCTTGGCAAAATGGGGTGCATCGTGTGGTAATAATTATTTTCTTCTGGATGGAGCAGTAGAGGAGATCTGAAGGTCAATGTAACTTTTTTAAATGGGATGCTACAATTTTCTCTTCAGAATGTAACAGCAGGCACCGAGACGAATTCAACCATGTGCTACATGTTGGTATTCTGATTTGGATAAAGGTGAATGTATGTAAAAAACCTAAAAACAGCATCGTGAAATAAGAATTTTGTATCAGAATTTTCGGGAGCCCCTTTTGCGGAATCAAAATCCAGATTTTGAGAAATTGTATCAGGAGAATATGATGTGCCAGGAGGTAATCTTCTATAATAAACTATTATAGCAATATTCTAAGATATTTCGGAAGGGGTTGTAGTTATTAAAAATGTGTTCGTACAAAAGTTGCTTGGCAAAATGGGGTGCATCGTGTGGTAATAATTATTTTCTTCTGGATGGAGCAGTAGAGGAGATCTGAAGGTCAATGTAACTTTTTTAAATGGGATGCTACAATTTTCTCTTCAGAATGTAACAGCAGGCACCGAGACGAATTCAACCATGTGCTACATGTTGGTATTCTGATTTGGATAAAGGTGAATGTATGTAAAAAACCTAAAAACAGCATCGTGAAATAAGAATTTTGTATCAGAATTTTCGGGAGCCCCTTTTGCGGAATCAAAATCCAGATTTTGAGAAATTGTATCAGGAGAATATGATGTGCCAGGAGGTAATCTTCTATAATAAACTATTATAGCAATATTCTAAGATATTTCGGAAGGGGTTGTAGTTATTAAAAATGTGTTCGTACAAAAGTTGCTTGGCAAAATGGGGTGCATCGTGTGGTAATAATTATTTTCTTCTGGATGGAGCAGTAGAGGAGATCTGAAGGTCAATGTAACTTTTTTAAATGGGATGCTATAATTTTCTCTTCAGAATGTAACAGCAGGCACCGAGACGAATTCAACCATGTGCTACATGTTGGTATTCTGATTTGGATAAATGTGAATGTATGTAAAAAACCTAAAAACAGCATCGTGAAATAAGAATTTTGTATCAGAATTTTCGGGAGCCCCTTTTGCGGAATCAAAATCCAGATTTTGAGAAATTGTATCAGGAGAATATGATGTGCCAGGAGGTAATCTTCTATAATAAACTATTATAGCAATATTCTAAGATATTTCGGAAGGGGTTGTAGTTATTAAAAATGTGTTCGTACAAAAGTTGCTTGGCAAAATGGGGTGCATCGTGTGGTAATAATTATTTTCTTCTGGATGGAGCAGTAGAGGAGATCTGAAGGTCAATGTAACTTTTTTAAATGGGATGCTATAATTTTCTCTTCAGAATGTAACAGCAGGCACCGAGACGAATTCAACCATGTGCTACATGTTGGTATTCTGATTTGGATAAAGGTGAATGTATGTAAAAAACCTAAAAACAGCATCGTGAAATAAGAATTTTGTATCAGAATTTTCGGGAGCCCCTTTTGCGGAATCAAAATCCAGATTTTGAGAAATTGTATCAGGAGAATATGATGTGCCAGGAGGTAATCTTCTATAATAAACTATTATAGCAATATTCTAAGATATTTCGGAAGGGGTTGTAGTTATTAAAAATGTGTTCGTACAAAAGTTGCTTGGCAAAATGGGGTGCATCGTGTGGTAATAATTATTTTCTTCTGGGTGGAGCAGTAGAGGAGATCTGAAGGTCAATGTAACTTTTTTAAATGGGATGCTATAATTTTCTCTTCAGAATGTAACAGCAGGCACCGAGACGAATTCAACGATGTGCTACATGTTGGTATTCTGATTTGGATAAAGGTGAATGTATGTAAAAAACCTAAAAACAGCATCGTGAAATAAGAATTTTGTATCAGAATTTTCGGGAGCCCCTTTTGCGGAATCAAAATCCAGATTTTGAGAAATTGTATCAGGAGAATATGATGTGCCAGGAGGTAATCTTCTATAATAAACTATTATAGCAATATTCTAAGATATTTCGGAAGGGGTTGTAGTTATTAAAAATGTGTTCGTACAAAAGTTGCTTGGCAAAATGGGGTGCATCGTGTGGTAATAATTATTTTCTTCTGGATGGAGCAGTAGAGGAGATCTGAAGGTCAATGTAACTTTTTTAAATGGGATGCTACAATTTTCTCTTCAGAATGTAACAGCAGGCACCGAGACGAATTCAACCATGTGCTACATGTTGGTATTCTGATTTGGATAAAGGTGAATGTATGTAAAAAACCTAAAAACAGCATCGTGAAATAAGAATTTTGTATCAGAATTTTCGGGAGCCCCTTTTGCGGAATCAAAATCCAGATTTTGAGAAATTGTATCAGGAGAATATGATGTGCCAGGAGGTAATCTTCTATAATAAACTATTATAGCAATATTCTAAGATATTTCGGAAGGGGTTGTAGTTATTAAAAATGTGTTCGTACAAAAGTTGCTTGGCAAAATGGGGTGCATCGTGTGGTAATAATTATTTTCTTCTGGATGGAGCAGTAGAGGAGATCTGAAGGTCAATGTAACTTTTTTAAATGGGATGCTACAATTTTCTCTTCAGAATGTAACAGCAGGCACCGAGACGAATTCAACCATGTGCTACATGTTGGTATTCTGATTTGGATAAATGTGAATGTATGTAAAAAACCTAAAAACAGCATCGTGAAATAAGAATTTTGTATCAGAATTTTCGGGAGCCCCTTTTGCGGAATCAAAATCCAGATTTTGAGAAATTGTATCAGGAGAATATGATGTGCCAGGAGGTAATCTTCTATAATAAACTATTATAGCAATATTCTAAGATATTTCGGAAGGGGTTGTAGTTATTAAAAATGTGTTCGTACAAAAGTTGCTTGGCAAAATGGGGTACATCGTGTGGTAATAATTATTTTCTTCTGGGTGGAGCAGTAGAGGAGATCTGAAGGTCAATGTAACTTTTTTAAATGGGATGCTATAATTTTCTCTTCAGAATGTAACAGCAGGCACCGAGACGAATTCAACGATGTGCTACATGTTGGTATTCTGATTTCGATAAAGGTGAATGTATGTAAAAAACCTAAAAACAGCATCGTGAAATAAGAATTTTGTATCAGAATTTTCGGGAGCCCCTTTTGCGGAATCAAAATCCAGATTTTGAGAAATTGTATCAGGAGAATATGATGTGCCAGGAGGTAATCTTCTATAATAAACTATTATAGCAATATTCTAAGATATTTCGGAAGGGGTTGTAGTTATTAAAAATGTGTTCGTACAAAAGTTGCTTGGCAAAATGGGGTACATCGTGTGGTAATAATTATTTTCTTCTGGGTGGAGCAGTAGAGGAGATCTGAAGGTCAATGTAACTTTTTTAAATGGGATGCTATAATTTTCTCTTCAGAATGTAACAGCAGGCACCGAGACGAATTCAACGATGTGCTACATGTTGGTATTCTGATTTGGATAAAGGTGAATGTATGTAAAAAACCTAAAAACAGCATCGTGAAATAAGAATTTTGTATCAGAATTTTCGGGAGCCCCTTTTGCGGAATCAAAATCCAGATTTTGAGAAATTGTATCAGGAGAATATGATGTGCCAGGAGGTAATCTTCTATAATAAACTATTATAGCAATATTCTAAGATATTTCGGAAGGGGTTGTAGTTATTAAAAATGTGTTCGTACAAAAGTTGCTTGGCAAAATGGGGTGCATCGTGTGGTAATAATTATTTTCTTCTGGGTGGAGCAGTAGAGGAGATCTGAAGGTCAATGTAACTTTTTTAAATGGGATGCTATAATTTTCTCTTCAGAATGTAACAGCAGGCACCGAGACGAATTCAACGATGTGCTACATGTTGGTATTCTGATTTGGATAAAGGTGAATGTATGTAAAAAACCTAAAAACAGCATCGTGAAATAAGAATTTTGTATCAGAATTTTCGGGAGCCCCTTTTGCGGAATCAAAATCCAGATTTTGAGAAATTGTATCAGGAGAATATGATGTGCCAGGAGGTAATCTTCTATAATAAACTATTATAGCAATATTCTAAGATATTTCGGAAGGGGTTGTAGTTATTAAAAATGTGTTCGTACAAAAGTTGCTTGGCAAAATGGGGTACATCGTGTGGTAATAATTATTTTCTTCTGGGTGGAGCAGTAGAGGAGATCTGAAGGTCAATGTAACTTTTTTAAATGGGATGCTATAATTTTCTCTTCAGAATGTAACAGCAGGCACCGAGACGAATTCAACGATGTGCTACATGTTGGTATTCTGATTTGGATAAAGGTGAATGTATGTAAAAAACCTAAAAACAGCATCGTGAAATAAGAATTTTGTATCAGAATTTTCGGGAGCCCCTTTTGCGGAATCAAAATCCAGATTTTGAGAAATTGTATCAGGAGAATATGATGTGCCAGGAGGTAATCTTCTATAATAAACTATTATAGCAATATTCTAAGATATTTCGGAAGGGGTTGTAGTTATTAAAAATGTGTTCGTACAAAAGTTGCTTGGCAAAATGGGGTACATCGTGTGGTAATAATTATTTTCTTCTGGGTGGAGCAGTAGAGGAGATCTGAAGGTCAATGTAACTTTTTTAAATGGGATGCTATAATTTTCTCTTCAGAATGTAACAGCAGGCACCGAGACGAATTCAACGATGTGCTACATGTTGGTATTCTGATTTGGATAAAGGTGAATGTATGTAAAAAACCTAAAAACAGCATCGTGAAATAAGAATTTTGTATCAGAAATTTCGGGAGCCCCTTTTGCGGAATCAAAATCCAGATTTTGAGAAATTGTATCAGGAGAATATGATGTGCCAGGAGGTATTCTTCTATAATAAACTATTATAGCAATATTCTAAGATATTTCGGAAGGGGTTGTAGTTATTAAAAATGTGTTCGTACAAAAGTTGCTTGGCAAAATGGGGTGCATCGTGTGGTAATAATTATTTTCTTCTGGATGGAGCAGTAGAGGAGATCTGAAGGTCAATGTAACTTTTTTAAATGGGATGCTACAATTTTCTCTTCAGAATGTAACAGCAGGCACCGAGACGAATTCAACCATGTGCTACATGTTGGTATTCTGATTTGGATAAATGTGAATGTATGTAAAAAATCTAAAAACAGCATCGTGAAATAAGAATTTTGTATCAGAATTTTCGGGAGCCCCTTTTGCGGAATCAAAATCCAGATTTTGAGAAATTGTATCAGGAGAATATGATGTGCCAGGAGGTAATCTTCTATAATAAACTATTATAGCAATATTCTAAGATATTTCGTAAGGGGTTGTAGTTATTAAAAATGTGTTCGTACAAAAGTTGCTTGGCAAAATGGGGTGCATCGTGTGGTAATAATTATTTTCTTCTGGATGGAGCAGTAGAGGAGATCTGAAGGTCAATGTAACTTTTTTAAATGGGATGCTACAATTTTCTCTTCAGAATGTAACAGCAGGCACCGAGACGAATTCAACCATGTGCTACATGTTGGTATTCTGATTTGGATAAATGTGAATGTATGTAAAAAACCTAAAAACAGCATCGTGAAATAAGAATTTTGTATCAGAATTTTCGGGAGCCCCTTTTGCGGAATCAAAATCCAGATCTTGAGAAATTGTATCAGGAGAATATGATGTGCCAGGAGGTAATCTTCTATAATAAACTATTATAGCAATATTCTAAGATATTTCGGAAGGGGTTGTAGTTATTAAAAATGTGTTCGTACAAAAGTTGCTTGGCAAAATGGGGTACATCGTGTGGTAATAATTATTTTCTTCTGGGTGGAGCAGTAGAGGAGATCTGAAGGTCAATGTAACTTTTTTAAATGGGATGCTATAATTTTCTCTTCAGAATGTAACAGCAGGCACCGAGACGAATTCAACGATGTGCTACATGTTGGTATTCTGATTTGGATAAAGGTGAATGTATGTAAAAAACCTAAAAACAGCATCGTGAAATAAGAATTTTGTATCAGAATTTTCGGGAGCCCCTTTTGCGGAATCAAAATCCAGATTTTGAGAAATTGTATCAGGAGAATATGATGTGCCAGGAGGTAATCTTCTATAATAAACTATTATAGCAATATTCTAAGATATTTCGGAAGGGGTTGTAGTTATTAAAAATGTGTTCGTACAAAAGTTGCTTGGCAAAATGGGGTGCATCGTGTGGTAATAATTATTTTCTTCTGGGTGGAGCAGTAGAGGAGATCTGAAGGTCAATGTAACTTTTTTAAATGGGATGCTATAATTTTCTCTTCAGAATGTAACAGCAGGCACCGAGACGAATTCAACGATGTGCTACATGTTGGTATTCTGATTTGGATAAAGGTGAATGTATGTAAAAAACCTAAAAACAGCATCGTGAAATAAGAATTTTGTATCAGAAATTTCGGGAGCCCCTTTTGCGGAATCAAAATCCAGATTTTGAGAAATTGTATCAGGAGAATATGATGTGCCAGGAGGTATTCTTCTATAATAAACTATTATAGCAATATTCTAAGATATTTCGGAAGGGGTTGTAGTTATTAAAAATGTGTTCGTACAAAAGTTGCTTGGCAAAATGGGGTGCATCGTGTGGTAATAATTATTTTCTTCTGGATGGAGCAGTAGAGGAGATCTGAAGGTCAATGTAACTTTTTTAAATGGGATGCTACAATTTTCTCTTCAGAATGTAACAGCAGGCACCGAGACGAATTCAACCATGTGCTACATGTTGGTATTCTGATTTGGATAAATGTGAATGTATGTAAAAAATCTAAAAACAGCATCGTGAAATAAGAATTTTGTATCAGAATTTTCGGGAGCCCCTTTTGCGGAATCAAAATCCAGATCTTGAGAAATTGTATCAGGAGAATATGATGTGCCAGGAGGTAATCTTCTATAATAAACTATTATAGCAATATTCTAAGGTATTTCGGAAGGGGTTGTAGTTATTAAAAATGTGTTCGTACAAAAGTTGCTTGGCAAAATGGGGTGCATCGTGTGGTAATAATTATTTTCTTCTGGATGGAGCAGTAGAGGAGATCTGAAGGTCAATGTAACTTTTTTAAATGGGATGCTACAATTTTCTCTTCAGAATGTAACAGCAGGCACCGAGACGAATTCAACGATGTGCTACATGTTGGTATTCTGATTTGCATAAAGGTGAATGTATGTAAAAAACCTAAAAACAGCATCGAGAAATAAGAATTTTGTATCAGAATTTTCGGGAGCCCCTTTTGCGGAATCAAAATCCAGATTTTGAGAAATTGTATCAGGAGAATATGATGTGCCAGGAGGTAATCTTCTATAATAAACTATTATAGCAATATTCTAAGATATTTCGGAAGGGGTTGTAGTTATTAAAAATGTGTTCGTACAAAAGTTGCTTGGCAAAATGGGGTGCATCGTGTGGTAATAATTATTTTCTTCTGGATGGAGCAGTAGAGGAGATCTGAAGGTCAATGTAACTTTTTTAAATGGGATGCTATAATTTTCTCTTCAGAATGTAACAGCAGGCACCGAGACGAATTCAACCATGTGCTACATGTTGGTATTCTGATTTGGATAAAGGTGAATGTATGTAAAAAACCTAAAAACAGCATCGTGAAATTAGAATTTTGTATCAGAATTTTCGGGAGCCCCTTTTGCGGAATCAAAATCCAGATTTTGAGAAATTGTATCAGGAGAATATGATGTGCCAGGAGGTAATCTTCTATAGTAAACTATTATAGCAATATTCTAAGATATTTCGGAAGGGGTTGTAGTTATTAAAAATGTGTTCGTACAAAAGTTGCTTGGCAAAATGGGGTGCATCGTGTGGTAATAATTATTTTCTTCTGGGTGGAGCAGTAGAGGAGATCTGAAGGTCAATGTAACTTTTTTAAATGGGATGCTATAATTTTCTCTTCAGAATGTAACAGCAGGCACCGAGACGAATTCAACGATGTGCTACATGTTGGTATTCTGATTTGCATAAAGGTGAATGTATGTAAAAAACCTAAAAACAGCATCGAGAAATAAGAATTTTGTATCAGAATTTTCGGGAGCCCCTTTTGCGGAATCAAAATCCAGATTTTGAGAAATTGTATCAGGAGAATATGATGTGCCAGGAGGTAATCTTCTATAATAAACTATTATTGCAATATTCTAAGATATTTCGGAAGGGGTTGTAGTTATTAAAAATGTGTTCGTACAAAAGTTGCTTGGCAAAATGGGGTACATCGTGTGGTAATAATTATTTTCTTCTGGGTGGAGCAGTAGAGGAGATCTGAAGGTCAATGTAACTTTTTTAAATGGGATGCTATAATTTTCTCTTCAGAATGTAACAGCAGGCACCGAGACGAATTCAACGATGTGCTACATGTTGGTATTCTGATTTGGATAAAGGTGAATGTATGTAAAAAACCTAAAAACAGCATCGTGAAATAAGAATTTTGTATCAGAAATTTCGGGAGCCCCTTTTGCGGAATCAAAATCCAGATTTTGAGAAATTGTATCAGGAGAATATGATGTGCCAGGAGGTAATCTTCTATAATAAACTATTATAGCAATATTCTAAGATATTTCGGAAGGGGTTGTAGTTATTAAAAATGTGTTCGTACAAAAGTTGCTTGGCAAAATGGGGTGCATCGTGTGGTAATAATTATTTTCTTCTGGGTGGAGCAGTAGAGGAGATCTGAAGGTCAATGTAACTTTTTTAAATGGGATGCTACAATTTTCTCTTCAGAATGTAACAGCAGGCACCGAGACGAATTCAACCATGTGCTACATGTTGGTATTCTGATTTGGATAAATGTGAATGTATGTAAAAAACCTAAAAACAGCATCGTGAAATAAGAATTTTGTATCAGAATTTTCGGGAGCCCCTTTTGCGGAATCAAAATCCAGATCTTGAGAAATTGTATCAGGAGAATATGATGTGCCAGGAGGTAATCTTCTATAATAAACTATTATAGCAATATTCTAAGATATTTCGGAAGGGGTTGTAGTTATTAAAAATGTGTTCGTACAAAAGTTGCTTGGCAAAATGGGGTGCATCGTGTGGTAATAATTATTTTCTTCTGGATGGAGCAGTAGAGGAGATCTGAAGGTCAATGTAACTTTTTTAAATGGGATGCTACAATTTTCTCTTCAGAATGTAACAGCAGGCACCGAGACGAATTCAACGATGTGCTACATGTTGGTATTCTGATTTGGATAAAGGTGAATGTATGTAAAAAACCTAAAAACAGCATCGTGAAATAAGAATTTTGTATCAGAATTTTCGGGAGCCCCTTTTGCGGAATCAAAATCCAGATTTTGAGAAATTGTATCAGGAGAATATGATGTGCCAGGAGGTAATCTTCTATAATAAACTATTATAGCAATATTCTAAGATATTTCGGAAGGGGTTGTAGTTATTAAAAATGTGTTCGTACAAAAGTTGCTTGGCAAAATGGGGTGCATCGTGTGGTAATAATTATTTTCTTCTGGATGGAGCAGTAGAGGAGATCTGAAGGTCAATGTAACTTTTTTAAATGGGATGCTATAATTTTCTCTTCAGAATGTAACAGCAGGCACCGAGACGAATTCAACAATGTGCTACATGTTGGTATTCTGATTTGGATAAAGGTGAATGTATGTAAAAAACCTAAAAACAGCATCGTGAAATAAGAATTTTGTATCAGAAATTTCGGGAGCCCCTTTTGCGGAATCAAAATCCAGATTTTGAGAAATTGTATCAGGAGAATATGATGTGCCAGGAGGTATTCTTCGTGCCACTTCCCACAATTTTAGTGACATCGAATTCCAGGAATATCTGGGATCCCCTTTTGCGAAACCAAGTTCCAGGATTTTTAAAAATGTATCGGAAGAATAATAGTACCGCCGTATTTCTCTATACAGAATTTTGCTATAATAGTTTATAATTTTTACTTTTATTAGTCAGTGTCTGTAGAGATAGTACGTACTTTGTAAATAGTATAAATTATACAAATTATATATTAAGTATTAAAATAATGTAGAAAGAAAGATAAAAATAAACAAATAAAGTGTGATATAAATGTATTTATTTAACATACCTTCGAAAATGGTTTCCAAAAATTTCGCACTCCTAAAATCAGAATCTTGACATAAGAACTTTGTATCAGGAGAATATGATGTGCCAGGAGGTATTCTTCGTGCCACTTCCCAGAATTTTAGTGACGTCGAATTCCAGTAATATCTGGGATCCCCTTTTGCGAAACCAAGTTCCAGGATTTTTAAAAATGTATCAGAAGAATAATAGTACCGCCGTATTTCTCTATACAGAATTTTGCTATAATAGTTTATAATTTTTACTTTTATTAGTCAGTGTCTGTAGAGATAGTACGTACTTTGTAAATAGTATAAATTATACAAATTATATATTAAGTATTAAAATAATGTAGAAAGAAAGATAAAAATAAACAAATAAAGTGTGATATAAATGTATTTATTTAACATACCTTCGAAAATGTTTTCCAAAAATTTCGCACTCCTAAAATCAGAATCTTGACATAAGAACTTTGTATCAGGAGAATATGATGTGCCAGGAGGTATTCTTCGTGCCACTTCCCAGAATTTTAGTGACGTCGAATTCCAGGAATTTCCGGGATCCCCTTTTGCGAAACCAAGTTCCAGGATTTTTAAAAATGTATCAGAAGAATAATAGTACCGCCGTATTTCTCTATACAGAATTTTGCTATAATAGTTTATAATTTTTACTTTTATTAGTCAGTGTCTGTAGAGATAGTACGTACTTTGTAAATAGTATAAATTATACAAATTATATATTAAGTATTAAAATAATGTAGAAAGAAAGATAAAAATAAACAAATAAAGTGTGATATAAATGTATTTATTTAACATACCTTCCAAAATGGTTTCCAAAAATT
The DNA here is from genome assembly GCA_022405125.1 of Anthidium xuezhongi. Taxonomy (NCBI): domain Eukaryota; kingdom Metazoa; phylum Arthropoda; class Insecta; order Hymenoptera; family Megachilidae; genus Anthidium; species Anthidium xuezhongi. The sequence goes on along the minus strand of CM039639.1, from coordinate 13,236,513 downwards.
TCGCACTCCTAAAATCAGAATCTTGACATAAGAACTTTGTATCAGGAGAATATGATGTGCCAGGAGGTATTCTTCGTGCCACTTCCCAGAATTTTAGTGACGTCGAATTCCAGGAATATCCGGGATCCCCTTTTGCGAAACCAAGTTCCAGGATTTTTAAAAATGTATCAGAAGAATAATAGTACCGCCGTATTTCTCTATACAGAATTTTGCTATAATAGTTTATAATTTTTACTTTTATTAGTCAGTGTCTGTAGAGATAGTACGTACTTTGTAAATAGTATAAATTATACAAATTATATATTAAGTATTAAAATAATGTAGAAAGAAAGATAAAAATAAACAAATAAAGTGTGATATAAATGTATTTATTTAACATACCTTCCAAAATGGTTTCCAAAAATTTCGCACTCCTAAAATCAGAATCTTGACATAAGAACTTTGTATCAGGAGAATATGATGTGCCAGGAGGTATTCTTCGTGCCACTTCCCAGAATTTTAGTGACGTCGAATTCCAGGAATTTCCGGGATCCCCTTTTGCGAAACCAAGTTCCAGAATTTCTAAAAATGTATCAGAAGAATAATAGTACCGCTGTACATCTCTATATAGAATTTTGCTATAATAGTTTATAATTTTTACTTTTATTAGTCAGTGTCTGTAGAGATAGTACGTACTTTGTAAATAGTATAAATTATACAAATTATATATTAAGTATTAAAATAATGTAGAAAGAAAGATAAAAATAAACAAATAAAGTGTGATATAAATGTATTTATTTAACATACCTTCCAAAATGGTTTCCAAAAATTTCGCACTCCTAAAATCAGAATCTTGACATAAGAACTTTGTATCAGGAGAATATGATGTGCCAGGAGGTATTCTTCGTGCCACTTCCCAGAATTTTAGTGACGTCGAATTCCAGGAATTTCCGGGATCCCCTTTTGCGAAACCAAGTTCCAGGATTTTTAAAAATGTATCAGAAGAATAATAGTACCGCCGTATTTCTCTATACAGAATTTTGCTATAATAGTTTATAATTTTTACTTTTATTAGTCAGTGTCTGTAGAGATAGTACGTACTTTGTAAATAGTATAAATTATACAAATTATATATTAAGTATTAAAATAATGTAGAAAGAAAGATAAAAATAAACAAATAAAGTGTGATATAAATGTATTTATTTAACATACCTTCGAAAATGTTTTCCAAAAATTTCGCACTCCTAAAATCAGAATCTTGACATAAGAACTTTGTATCAGGAGAATATGATGTGCCAGGAGGTATTCTTCGTGCCACTTCCCAGAATTTTAGTGACGTCGAATTCCAGGAATTTCCGGGATCCCCTTTTGCGAAACCAAGTTCCAGAATTTCTAAAAATGTATCAGAAGAATAATAGTATCGCTGTACTTCTCTATACAGAATTTTGCTATAATAGTTTATAATTTTTACTTTTATTAGTCAGTGTCTGTAGAGATAGTACGTACTTTGTAAATAGTATAAATTATACAAATTATATATTAAGTATTAAAATAATGTAGAAAGAAAGATAAAAATAAACAAATAAAGTGTGATATAAATGTATTTATTTAACATACCTTCCAAAATGGTTTCCAAAAATTTCGCACTCCTAAAATCAGAATCTTGACATAAGAACTTTGTATCAGGAGAATATGATGTGCCAGGAGGTATTCTTCGTGCCACTTCCCAGAATTTTAGTGACGTCGAATTCCAGGAATATCCGGGATCCCCTTTTGCGAAACCAAGTTCCAGGATTTTTAAAAATGTATCAGAAGAATAATAGTACCGCCGTATTTCTCTATACAGAATTTTGCTATAATAGTTTATAATTTTTACTTTTATTAGTCAGTGTCTGTAGAGATAGTACGTACTTTGTAAATAGTATAAATTATACAAATTATATATTAAGTATTAAAATAATGTAGAAAGAAAGATAAAAATAAACAAATAAAGTGTGATATAAATGTATTTATTTAACATACCTTCCAAAATGGTTTCCAAAAATTTCGCACTCCTAAAATCAGAATCTTGACATAAGAACTTTGTATCAGGAGAATATGATGTGCCAGGAGGTATTCTTCGTGCCACTTCCCAGAATTTTAGTGACGTCGAATTCCAGGAATTCCTGGAAACCGTTTGTACCGAATTTTGTTCGTCTTTGTATCAAACCTATATTTCTCGTTTCTTTTTCTACTTTTGTATTTCGAAGCTTCTGTGCAATGTTTTTCTACATTATTTCTTGCTTTTTAAGTGAAATTTTGTAAAGGCTGGATAAGGGAGTTAGGTTTATAAATGAATAAACAATTGCTTTAGTTTAACTCTCTGTTTATTGAAAATTCTTTCAATTATACATGTTACATAAATGTTACATTGTTAATTCTAACGCACTTATAACTACTAACTGTAAAACTTACTTAAATATTAGATTCTTAACTTTAACGCACTTATAATTACAAATTGTAAAACTTACATATCAGTATTTTTACATACAACATACTTTTATAATTATTTAACATATAGCTTAAGCGCAGTACATTTTAAGACGAAAGACATTCTACAATTACATATGTACTTATATATTCAGTATAACTATTGAAGAACAGTTTACTCTCCGTAGATAAATCCTTTCCATTGTTTATTGGTAAAATGAAATTAGACTCAGAAACCAAGGATCTCAAGTTTGCAGATTTGTATTAGGAGAACATGATGTGACAGGAAGTATTCTTCGTGCCATTTCTTGAAATTTTAGTAGTGTCCAATTCCAAAAATTACCGAACACTGATATCTGAGAAACTGCCAGAAAGTTTCCTGTTGATTTGATGATGTTAATGTGCAGCTTATGTGGCGTAGAAATGTATAACAAATACATCTTCTAATCTGCAACACAGCAAAATACGTTATTATTAACTACTTGAATAAAATTATAATACTTTATACTTACATACGATATAACAAAATTGATCATTTTCAATCAGGTTTGAATTTGATGGATTATGTTTACTCTCAGTAGATAAATCCTTCCCATTGTTTATTGGTAACATGAAACTAGACTCAGAAACCAATGATCTCGAGTTTGCAAAATTGTATTTCTCTAGTCATGTATCATTAAACTAAGGCAGCTTGTACATAAAATTACAGGGACTTAGTCATAACCTCACACAAAAGGGATGAACGTAACTACCCGACCATTAATGAATAATAGAAAACGTAGAAGCACTGGCTAATTTGGTATCAAATTTTACATTTTCGAACACGAAAAGCCGATCTACAATAGTCTGTACCTCGAATAACTCATACTATTAATTATTGTAACGCAACGATTAAAAATTATACATCACAGCCCGCGCCAGGTACGCCGATGAACCAGCGAGAGGAAAGACTCCGCGAGAGCGTCACCCCTCTCACTCGCACCAAGCCAACGCAGTATGCTAATGCGTAAGAGGGAGAGAACACTCGTCCGTCGATCGGACCTCTCACTCCCTCAATGTGCGAGGGAGAGAACACTAGTCCGCGTGTCGGACCTCTCACTCCCTCAATGTGCGAGGGAGAGAACACTAGTCCGCGTGTCGGACCTCTCACTCCTTGCGCGACAATAGTTCTACGAGCTGATGGACCGCGGAACTATTGTCATTTCCAACATGGCGGCTCTGTTTTCGGCAATAGTTCTGCGAGCTAATGGACCGCGGAACTATTGTCATTTTCAACATGACGCAGCTGTTGTCCATGTCGTATCAAAACGAGAAAAATGTTATTTTCACAATTATTGAGAAATTATTGATACATAAAGATAAAAGTCATGTCTAAAAACACCGTCTACAATCTGGTATCGAATTTTACATTTTCGAACACGAAAAACCGATCTACAATAGTCTGTACCTCGAATAACTCATACTATTAATTATTGTAACGCAACGATTAAAAATTATACATCACAGCCCGCGCCAGGTACGCCGATGAACCAGCGAGAGGAAAGACTCCGCGAGAGCGTCACCCCTCTCACTCGCACCAAGCCAACGCAGTATGCTAATGCGTAAGAGGGAGAGAACACTAGTCCGCGTGTCGGACCTCTCACTCCCTCAATGTGCGAGGGAGAGAACACTAGTCCGCGTGTCGGACCTCTCACTCCCTCAATGTGCGAGGGAGAGAACACTAGTCCGCGTGTCGGACCTCTCACTCCTTGCGCGACAATAGTTCTACGAGCTGATGGACCGCGGAACTATTGTCATTTCCAACATGGCGGCTCTGTTTTCGGCAATAGTTCTGCGAGCTAATGGACCGCGGAACTATTGTCATTTTCAACATGACGCAGCTGTTGTCCATGTCGTATCAAAACGAGAAAAATGTTATTTTCACAATTATTGAGAAATTATTGATACATAAAGATAAAAGTCATGTCTAAAAACACCGTCTACAATCTGGTATCGAATTTTACATTTTCGAACACGAAAAACCGATCTACAATAGTCTGTACCTCGAATAACTCATACTATTAATTATTGTAACGCAACGATTAAAAATTATACATCACAGCCCGCGCCAGGTACGCCGATGAACCAGCGAGAGGAAAGACTCCGCGAGAGCGTCACCCCTCTCACTCGCACCAAGCCAACGCAGTATGCTAATGCGTAAGAGGGAGAAAACACTAGTCCGCCAATCTCACCTCTCACTCTCTCAATGTGCGATTTAATCTTTAATATTTCAATATTTTGGGCTTCTAGGATTAATCGGACAATTGGAATCGATAATTAGTGTAAAATAGAAGCGATTAGATGCTTCAAACACGCGAAAACAGCAAAAAATTATTTTCTTAAAAAATAATCATTGTAGGTACGGCAGATTCCTGTCAATTTTTGAGCAGTTTCAGCACTTTTCGAAGAGATGGCGCTAGAGGTAAAAATTTAAAAATATTTTTTAATTTTTAATTATTTATGCAAAATACAACGATTTTAATGAAAAAAATCATTAAATATAAACAATTTAAGTATTTTTTATCATTTAGTTCTTGCAAAATGAAGAAAATACAACGGGGAGTATATATTTCTCTTAATATAACAGTGCTATAAAAATGGTATATTTAACATTTGTTTCAGTATTTTAATCTCAACAAATTTCAATTAATTATGGTCAATTATAATTCCTAATGGTAATTACAAGTTATATCCTTCCATTTCTTATTCTGTTAATGCTTGACGTGTTCGAGGGTTTGTGCCATTTCGATATTAATTTCACTGCAATTTCGATGCAGTCTCCTGTAATACACAAATTTTCTTAAAATTAGCATTAAAAACCCTAATCATTTAGGTGTTCTAACTGATGAATACCTCTACACTATAATTACAAAATTTTTATTTCAAAATTCGTACCTATCTCTTCTATTGGATAAAGTTTCCTCGACAATGTACCGTCCTCAGTTGCTCTTTAAAAAAATTGAAAAATAAAGCTTGAACGATATTAAATTCATTATTTTATAATAATACAATGTTTTATCTTTCTACTATTCAAATTAGATGACCCCAGGACTGTATTTATAATACCGAAAAATATTCTGCAATTTTTACTTATTCCTTCTGTTGGGATATCCAGCCATTCAGTCATTCCCTTTATTCTAAGGTACGATTACTCTCATAACATTCTACCATTTGTTTTTTACTTTTATGTTCAATATTACTTGTGTTTAACGCTTCCTGTTCTACCGAGGCGCTTGTCCCGGGGCGACTAGGCTACGGTACTGAGCGCGCGCCCGAGACGCGCTCTGATTGGTCAGTGTTTTTGCTTAATAATTCAAAAACGAAGCCCCATTCGATATTTTTGCAAAGGAAATTGTTGTTCAGAATAGCTACCCCCTATTTCCGGCTCCTACAGGAGTTCTGGGACACCCTGTATACTTCCTCCTCGCTTTATCATGCTTATCGAACAACACAAATTAAATAGATAAAAATAGATAAAAAGCTGGTATTATTAGAAGACATCTAAGTTGAATCAATTTATAAAACACAATATGTAGTGCTAGGTATATTTAGATGTATTTTGAAAGTATACAGGTTATTCTAGAACTAGTATAAGAACCGCAAATGGGGGGTAGCTGAGATGATTTTTAACAACAATTTCCTTTGCAAAAATGTCGGATGAGGCTTCGTTTTTGAGTTATCAAATAAAAACACTGACCAATCAGAGCGCACCTATAGCGCGCGCTCAGGAACGTGAAGCTTTGAACCGTGATGTTTGGAATAGGTCATACACAAGCACGTCGGTAAAATAGGAACCGTTAAACATAAGTAATATTGAACATCAAAATTTAAAAAATGGTTGAATAATATGAAATTAATTGTATCACAGATTAAAGGAAATGACTGAATTACTGGATATCCCGACAGACACAATAAATAGAAATTGCATACTAGTTTTCGATATTGTTAAGTATGAATAATTTGAACATTGCCTTCGTTAAATGTTAAAAAGTGGAGGCAAAATTTAAATTGAACTTACTCATGCACCCGCTACAAATTGTTATAATGATCGACAGAATTAATGAAAATTCATCAGGTATTTAACACGAATAGTAATTTCACAATTCTGCAAAATCCAGATCCTTCGTTTCTGAGTCTAAAATCCCGGGAATTCTTGGAATTTGATATCACTAAAATTCTAAAAAGTGGCACGAAAAAATTTAGTTAATTATATTTATTAATCATAAATAAAACGTAGATAAAAGTAGCATAGAAAAATTCTACAGTCATATTTGAAGAATTGATCATAAAAGTTCAATTTTTAATAGGAATGAGCGTGCAATTCGATAAATATCGAATACCGATTATTCGATAACTATAAGCATTATAGCAGTACACCTTCTCACAAATTCTTTTCCTGATAGGAGGAACAGGATCTTGAGTTTGCAAAATTGTATCAGGGGAATATAATATGCCAGGAGGTATTCTTCGTGCCACTTCTTGGAATTTTAGTGACGCCAAATTTCAGGAATTACCGGGAACCGTTTATACCGACTTTTGCTCTTCTCTGTGTTTTAACGATATTTTTCGTTTTTTTTTTTTCTACTTTAACGTTTCGCAACTTCTATGCACTATTTCTTTACATTATTTCTCGCCTTTTAAGTGAAATTTATTACGGACTGGATAATGGAAGTTTGGTTTATAAATGAATAAACAATTGTTTTAGTTTAACTCTATGTTTATTCAAAATTCTTTCAATTATACATGTTACATAAATGTTACGTTCTTAATTCTAACGTACTTACAGTTACTAACTGTAAAACTTATTTAAAAATAACGTTAAATTCAAAGAAATAATCAAAAAACAGTTTTGCGAAACGAAAACGCAAGAATTTCAAAAATTGTATCAGGAGAACATGATACGCTAAGAGGTATCCATCGTGCCACTTCTTGGAATTTGTTTAAGTAAGCCCGAAACCCGAAAAAATATCAGAACATAAAACGCAAGGAGCCGTACTTCTGTGTTAGCCAGATCACCATTTCCAAGGGGCATGCCCCTGGCGAACTGCAACGGCGGCAACCGTTGCTCCGGTGTACACCGGGTCACTATTCTCGAGGGGTATGCAGACGAACGTTACACATGAATCAATAAGTGACCGTAGCGCATTATGTATTTAGAATTTTGCTCTTTGTATCAGGAGAACATGATATGCTAGGAGGTATTCTTCGTGCCACTTTTTAGAATTTTAGTGTTGTTAAATTCCAGGAATTCCCGGGATTTTAGAATCAGAAACGAAGGATTTGGATGTTGCGAAATTGTAAAATTAGTATTCGTGTTAAATACCTGATGAATTTTCATTAATTCTGTCGATCGTTGTAATAATTTGTAACCTTTTATGATCGAAGAATAAAGAGGAAGGTTTTAACTACATTCTTTAACAGTTCTTAATAACATTTAGTTTGTTGATATTAAATAAATACCGATTTCTCGAGCCGTAATATAACCTCTTACCTATATGCGTAAGGTGAACTGCCTACTTACGAATTTTCATTAATTTCTTAAGATTAAGAATTATTTTGTGAACTTTTATGATTGCATTACACCAAAAAAGGTCTGTAGAAAGTTACAATATCTGTGTTATACGAATATGCTTCACCGGTGACGTTCAGTAATTAATTATTTTAATTTGTCTTATTGTGTAATACGAATGCTATTATTTGGCTTACAATTTTCATTTATATTTCATTAATCAAAATCATTTTATTTACTTTTATAGTTTTAGAATATTGTACAAGATCCAAGCAATCTTCTCATATCTGTTTTATGCATATCAGCTACATGGTGTTTCTGTCAAATGGTATAACCCCTTAATAACTCAAAAACGAAGCCCCATCCGACATTTTTCAAAAAGAAATTGTTATTCAAAATCATCACAGCTACTCTCTATTTGCGGTTCTTACACTAGTTCAGGGACATCCTGTATACTTGCTTTGACAAGTAATTTACCATACTTACAAAGGTAATTTTATTTTAATTAAATACAAATAGAAAAAAACAAAACATGATAGCATAAACACTTCAAGTGACAATAATCTAAACGCTGACTCAAAATGATCTTAAGTTATTTTGATAAAGACAGTCTTCGTGTTCGATCTTATACTCAGTGTCGATAAAGCAGGGAGTGGCATACTGCAGCAGTGAAACCTGTTTACCCGCAAAATTTTGGGGTTTAAATTTCAGGTTATCAAATATCCTTCTGATACATATTATTTGTCACCCAAAAGGAATCAATTGTCAGAATTTCATGCAAATCGAAGCATGAAAGTTTTCAAGCGACATTACAATTAATCTTTAAGTCTCCAAAAATCCTTTGCTATATAAAATCCGTTGTTGTATGAAATTTTAGTCAAATGTGTCGCGTCGCTTTTGGCGCAATAGATATGTGTTTGTATGTACATTATGGAAAGAAAGGTTACTATGTTACCGATTCTAGATTCTACTGTATCTGGTTGGTGATATTTGGTAAAGCACCAAAAGATGGCAGGCTGGAGTGCCGCGAAGAGCGGCTTTAGCACATTGAATTTGAATGGGAGTGTAACCGAACGACTGCAACGGGTCGGCGACACCACGGGACGCGACGGCAAGGCAGACCGGCCGGCACTCGGCACTTGGCGCATCGTCGTCGCGTCGCGCGGACCTTCGTTTGCCGCTCTTTCGTTCTGTTCCGTTTCGTTTTCTTCGATCAGTGATCAACAGTATGACAGCTCGTTTCGTGTTCGCGTTTCAAACACCGTCCAAAGCTAAAGTAAATCCGTACCGATCGTTCGCGTCCGCCTCGTCGAAATAATCCCGTAAAAATGCTTCCAAAGATTTGACCAATGGTCCACGCAGTGCAGAACAACAGTGTTATCGTTGAAGTGCAGTGTCGTCGATAATAATAGTCTTTCTCTAGGAAAATGGATCAACGACAATCGTTCGAGGGATCATCGTTTCGCGTAATCGAAACGACTTCCTGCTTTTTTTGGAACAAAGTTCCAAGCAGCGGCTCGGCCTGGTGACTAGCAAGGGCATTCGCATCCCGGTTTCAGTGTTATGTACGAGGGTTGTTGTCGTCGTTCCTACTGGAAATCATGCCGTTCGTGTTACGAAGAGTGGAGCCACGGTTCCTGTGCCGCGGTCACGTGCCCACGGGCCCGACGCCACAGGGATGGCCGGTGGGCGCCGAACTCGAGGCTGTCGCGAACGGCGCTCTCACCGCTTCCTTGAAGCAGCTCGCCTCCCTCTTAACCATCGCCGAGGACATCTTCGCCGAACTGACCGCCGAGCTGACCACCGTTGCCGATCGTAGCAGCAATCTGCGCTATCGATTGGACAAGGTCGAGGAACGTCTCGCCACCGTCGACCCCAAGAAAGTGCCCGTCCGTAAGTACCTCTTATTCCTCTTATCGATGCACCGTCCGCACAACGCGGCTCCTTGTCTCCTTCCAAGGTACTCGCCTTACCTATCGTTTGCAAAAGGCTTCTTCAGCTTTCTGACGTTCTCGCGATCGATCTATCTCGTAAGTGTCACTTTAGGCCTGAGATGTTTTCGCAATGTTAATGTCTCTCGTATTAGCCTGCATTAACGCTACCGTACGGTCGCCGGCCGCATGGAGACCGAGTTTACGATTCAATAACCGCGTCTCGTATATTACAAGATTTTATTTCGTACGAAATAAATAGACGGTGTGGGCAAACCTTTAACGCCTCTTGGGCAATCCTTTCCTTCTCTACCTGAGGAGGAATCGTGAAATTCGCTTGTGGCCGATTTCATAGGCCGGCTAGAGAGGAAGATAAGCAAGGACGGCCGAAGGAGCGGACCGTGGCGAAGATTGGTAAGGGAAGGGACAGGTTGGCGAGGAGAGGGATGGAGATCGCAGAGACCCACATTACGGGGAAAACGCCTGGGGTTACCTGGCGCACCGTGGGAAACGGATCTCGGAGCCGAAAGCGAGTTTCACCCGAGGACCAAGGATTACCTCTCGCGGCTCGATCTTACAAAGAATCCCTTGTTCTTTCGTCGCCTTCTCCCGGCAACGTCACATAGAACTAGCTTCTGTCTGATAAAACCTTCGCCACGCTAAACTCCCTATTTAAACAAGCCTCGCGATGAGATTAATATTTTAATATACCGGGTATATCGTAATGAGCGGGATCCACTTTGAACGTAAACATCAGACAAATGTTCATTGAGTTTTTATTTCAAGAGCTACTTGAAAACAAGCTTGTATTTGACGTTCATTGCTAACGTTTAAATGCAGCGGGTGATCAAATCATTTTAATTATAGTTATTTTATGAAGTTATTAAGTTTGAGCTTTATGAGATGACTTCGAACAATAAACATTATTCATCAGTCATATGGAAGAAGGAATTCTTTGTGTTATGAATGCATCAATTGCCGGTTATATGTATTCATAGTTGGTTATTACAAATAATTATAATAATTTGTTTGCTTTAAGTAACTTCTAGTACAATAAAAATTGCATCAAAATTAATTTATCATTTAGCATCCTTTTTTCAATAAAACATTGCACTTCGTTGCAATAAATCTCTTAGATTTTAAATCTGATTCCGATCAATTTTTCCCCAGTCATTCTTCTGCCCAGAGAGTGGTTACAGGCTAATCAAAATAAAAATCAGATTTACCAAACAGAAGTAATCATCGAATCAATTTTACATGTGGGAAGGGAAATAACAATGAATATCGCTTCATTCCATTGTTGGCTGAAGTTTATTGCAAACCAACCTAGTATTTTGTAAAAAAAGCATCCTATGTATTTTACAAAATTTGCCCGACGAAGTGACATTTCCGTTCAGTATTCTGTGTTGTTAGCAAACACCTGTTGAGTTCAAATCGTCCAGTGTATGAACCTTCGTATTGTAATTTGAATTCTGCACAAACACAGTACAGTTGAATTTTTTAAACATCCATCGAATTTCAAAAATGTTTGCAACTTTGAAATAAAAGTAAATTGGACAAATGTACGAAGAAACAGTATTAATTTTCTGAAATATAAATAACAAATTTTGCTTCAATAACTTTGAGTATCTAGTAACTTAGATATGTGTCCTTTGGGACAGCATAAACGCGTATAAAAGGACAATTGTAAGCGTATTTAAATTCAATTGAAAATGACTTTGAAAGATTATTTAAAAATCCATCGATTTTACTAGTACAGTTTTAAGATGAGAAATTCACTTACGTAATTTTATAGTTTTTCAACATTAACTTTAATTATAATTTGATGAAAATTAAAATAAATATTTTACATTGATTTGTGTTTTCTGCACACTCAGTCATTTAAAATTGTGCGAAAGAGATTATTTTTTTAGATACTAATCAAGTATTTTTATTTTAACTGTGATTAATTAACGAAAGTTTAGACAAATTAAAAAATTATGTTACAGTAAATGCTTTAACACCAGTATCTTATAATATCTTATAAGTTATTGATATACGGTAATAATCATTAAAAATAAAATTCTAAAATAATTTATCTCGCTAACTACTCTCTAGTAATACCGGAAGCTAACCAAATTCCCCATCGCTAGTAAAGTACATGTTATGAGACAGATTGGATAATAGGCGCTTCTTTTGAATGAAACGATTCCCTGATCCGTCCTATTTATACTGAAAGCATCGTTGAATCGTTAGTTTTGTAATTGCGGCGGTATCAGCGTCCGTGACACATTGAAACGGCGTGGATAACCTCGGACTTATCGTCACGCTGGTCCGCTCCGTATCCTCTCGCGAGTCGGCGAACCGAGGAAGCACGTGCTTTCGTTCCGCCACGTTTCTAGCGTGTCCTGCTCTCGAAATGTGTGTACGATCTAACGCCAGCACAGCTAGCCCGGTATACGAGAGATTGAACGTCGTCGTCCAGGTATTACCATATTACCGTTCGAGCATATCAACCGCGTATTACCATGCACGACTGTATCCAGTAACAGCTTGCGGCGGTTCTGTTGCACGTTGCACGCTGCACGACGGGACGAGCCTGCAGGCCAAGCTAGACGGCGTAAAAAGCGTCCTACGGCTTCCATCGGCAAACAGCTGAGGCTTCTTCCTACGGTCAAGGGCCGTAACCTCGAGGGATCGCTCCAATCGAGCACCACGGCTCGCAGGACGCGCCTTTTCACTGATCCTTTAGAGGACACGGACAGCTGACTCTCCTCGACTACCACCAAACTAAATTATTCCAGAAAGATTTCATTACGGCTCCGACCCTTTAACACAAATTCAAACGTGCACTCGACAGATATTGTGTTCCACTCTTAACGCAAAACAAAGTAATCATAGAATTTTATTTTGAATAAACAATATTTCATATACTAGTGAGTACTTCGTTTCTAAAAGATTAATAATTCCTTATGATCGATAACTTTCGTGGTTATATTCAACTCGTGAAATTAGCTAAAACGAGGTAATTATAGAGTTTCACGAATTATTACTTTCCTTGTTTCTTGACGTTTAACATTTTTTGACTCTACCCATAATACGTCTAATCAGAGGTGTCGCTGCGTCTGTCACGCGGATAGCAATCATTTTGGTGGGATAAATTAATACTTTAATTATAAACAGTGATTTTACCTTTAAATAGTGATTAGAAATACTTGAATACTCGTCTGTTAACCGTTGTGCTCGAGTGATGTTTCTAGAACGACTTATTCAATTAACTAGAATATTTTAAAATGTGAAATTTAACTCTCGTTTATATTAGAACATAGCAAATTAATGAAAGAAATTAAAGTAAATAGAAATAGAAATAGAAGCTTTACTGAAAAAGAAATCTAGACTCAATTATATCTAAAAATGTTTCGAGTGCGAAGGGTTATTAATAAATGTAATTTTGTATTCAACGTGTTGTAAAATATTAAAAAACGAAGAAAAAGGTGAGAATTTGATGTCCGAGCGGTTTTACGATGAAACGAACGGACAGGATCGTGGTGGTATCGCGTGAGCCTGGAAAAGCAAGGCTGTTAGCTTAGGTTGACGTAAGAAGGAATTAAATGGCACGCTCGGATGAAGCGGAAATAGAAAGTTCCTAAGAAACTGGCACGTTTGATCGTGAATCTGGCCAATTGGAAGCGTGGAACACGGCTTCATTCAGTCCTCATTGAATGCTCCGCAAGGCACACCTTGCGACCATGCAAACGTATCTTTAACAGCCAGCTAACCGCTCGATCATCCCCACGAGATAAGCGCTGGGAATGCTGTTAGCGTTACATAAGGATATCTCGCAGTTACTTACACGTGTTTGCATTAGGCTGTTGCATATCGCATGGCGGATTTCGAAACGTAGAAAGTTCAACAACGTTCGATGATATAAAAGTTGTTTGAAACACCGCTTGCGTTGCACAAATTCGATCTTCGCTAATTAACATTTTTCAACTCGACGTTGTTATAGTCGCATGGCACGTGATTGCTGAAAGTGGTGCTATAACTAAAAATTGAAGAGGGTCGTTCGTGTTATTTTTACAGGAACCCAATAAAAGGAAACGTTGTGTTTAATAACGAGGAACGTTACATTAGTTTCGAGCCGAGGGGCTCGGATAACGAAGCGTTGTGTTCTTTGGGTCGAGTGGTTAGGCTGGTTGCTCGATTCGGCAGTTGGAAAGTCAGCTGGTCGGGTGGGTCCAAGTCCTTGAACCATGGCGAACAATACGATAAATTCCACGGAACAATCGATCGTGGCGCGGCGAAACTGACGTTTCGAACGGCATAAGTCATTCAATGATTCCTCTGTTTCGAAGGTTCTCCGTTCGCGGGCCATTTAGAGCTGGCCGTAGCGAATTTAGCGTCCAGATGCTAACCAGGTTATCGTTATTAGTAGCAAAACCGTCCAAGCAATGGCTCTTGTATCAGAAACGAGCGCATATTTCGCCAGCGACTTGATAACAGTCTCTTCGTTGCGGCCCAGCCATGCGAACGAACGTCTACAGGGTTGCTCAAAAAGATTGTCAGCAGTTTTTTCTGTTTTAGTATTTGAATACAGTTGGGTCAAAATAATCCTCTATCTGTTTTATGAGAGTTAATCTTACGTCACGGCAACAAATTGTTGTATATTCTAATAAGAATTAATTAAACAAATGTTACATATTTAGAAAGCTTATAAATTCCATAGTACTGTATTTTTAAGACGTTAAAAATATTTTTTTAAGCTTCCAAGTGTCGAAAAATTAATATTCTAGCACTTATAACCGCCAGGTGTTTGGAAAGATAACATTTCACCAGTTTCCAGCTCCTAAAAATATATTTCTAAACTCTAAGCTTCCAAATGTTTAGAAATATAATATTCTAATATTTCCGAGTTAAAAATATATAAATACAATATCCAACTTTATCCAAGTTCTTAAAATATATTTTTTGGCTTCTGAATGTTTGAAAATATAAGATTGTAATATTTCCAAGTATATAAAAATATATTTCTACCCCAATAAATATATTTTTGAATTAAAAATTTATTTTTAAGTTTCCAGGTGTTTAAAAATTTAACATTCCAATGGTTTTAAGCTGTAAATATGTTTCCAAATTAAAGATATATTTCTAAGCGTCCAAGTATTTAAAAGTGTATCATTCCAACATTTCTAAATTCCTAAAAATATAATATACATACTTAGGTATTCTTTGTACACAGATATTTCTTTTTCCTGTGCATACGTATACACTGTTCAGAGTGAAATGGTTAATTATCGAAAGGAATTCGGGAAAAGCGATAAATTGATCGGTAAGGATCTAATTGGATCGCCAGGAGTTTCGCAAAAGAGAGAAAGAAGAAGAAAGAAGGGGTTCGTGAGGGCAGGAGGATGGCCGATAAACGAGATATTGTGTTTCCCCTTATAGGTAATGGTAATCATCGAGGATGCCTCGATAAGGTCGACCGGCACGATCGTTCCTCCTCCCCTTCCCTTGAAAGTTGCTCGGTAACGAAGCCCAGACCCTCGGATGTTCCCGTCAGCCTGCAAACTCGCGTACACGTAAGTTATTGTGCGGCTCGATCGTAAAACAATGTCAATCGCGCACAATGAAACGGTTCCTCGGTGTATGTGCGCTCGATGTTGGTCCACGGGATCACGAAACGCTCGAATCTACGTTCAGGATGATTTAACATCGTCGATCAGATAGTTATCGCGTTTACCCACCGAGTTTTCACACCCTTAATCCGCGAACGATGGACCACGAAGAGAATCCGCAACAATAATTAGTAAAATCAACAATATCTTTCGTCTTATAAATAAAACTACATGACCCACTATTTAGCGCAGGATTTCTTCGCGATTTTAATTATTTAATTTTTTACAATCATTTAAAATTAATACGAGAAGTTTTGGAGTGGAAGTGCCATTACCCTTATAATTATTAAAATTTTGTCGAAGATCCTTTGGATCTCTATTCATAAATCGAAAGGAATTTTTTAACTCTTTGCACTCGAAGCATTTTTTAATGCAATTACATTTAAATACGTTTTTCAGTAAAGCTTCCAAAATTCAGAAGCCTTATTTTAAAAGAAAAGAATTACAAATGTTTTTATAATTTATTTACTTTTATTTCTTCCATTAATTTGCTACTTTATAATCTAAATAAATCGTAAATCTTACATCTGAAAATAGCCTAGTTAATCATGTATGTCGCCCCAGAGGCGCCACTCGAGCGCAGAGGGTTAATTTAGGTATTTTAGTCCTTGGAGGTGATGGTGGGTATAAAGCGATGTGTTAAAAAATGTAGTTCAAGAGATAAGGAATAATTCTATTATTCTTTATTATTTTTAATTAAAATAATTAGGAAATGAGTATAAGAGTTAGATGCATGTCCTCTAAAAAGATTGATACATTTCATTAAAGAATTATCTAGAAATAAATTACCAAAGAAACCAAATGTTTCGAGCCATGGATTGCCCACAACGAAACGTATTTGTTAATATTTTAATTAAAATTAGACTCATTAAATTTAAACAAAGCTATCGAAATGGTATTACTAATTCAAAATACCAAACTAAGTTACTTAACACGTCGTACTAATTAATAAGTACTGAAATATTACTAAAGAGAACTAGCTTAGCATACTTTTAATACTTAACACTTCGATTGCCATGCTGCGACTACTAAAACTTTCATTTGGTAATAACTTAATTTATAACAAACTTTATATTCAGTTTCCATAATATTTTGTTATTTTTATTATTCACAGTTTAAAACGTGTAATAGGAATATTTTCAACGAAATAAACCAAAGAATTCTTAATTATATGTATAAGCGACGATTTTTAATGAAAATTCAAGTGTCATCTATATGTGGGTGCACTCAAAGTGTTAAAGGAATATGAGAAAACTTAGAAAATGGAAATACCATAATATAAAATTTATCGTTTGAACACGAACAGACATGTACAAATTAAGAAATATGATTGGCATCGCTGGTAGTGCCATTATCCTTATCTTGAAATGAAGTACTATTGACATTCTGAATGGCTCAAGTTGGATTGGGCGTCGCACTTCAAAGTACGATAAGAGGCACGACGGTACTTCGATACTTGGAACTCTCGATAATTGAACGAAACGATCCCCGGCGACTGAAACGTTAAAAAAACCTCTTATATCTAATTGACGATCTGTGTAATGAGCTTGAATGGATTCGTAGCATTTCTAGTCAGCGGACAGCAGCTCCTTTCCGCGACCCTTAGCCGGCAGGGAAGTTCAGAGGCTTCGCTGGAATGGCAAACAATCAGTTCGTTGAGTGTGAAAAAGTTGTACATTCTCTTCGCTTACTTTCCAGATGATAACGTGCATGAATTCTATGTACGGGGTCGAGTACTGTAGGCTTCACCGGAGAAAATG
Organism: Anthidium xuezhongi; assembly: GCA_022405125.1. Taxonomy (NCBI): domain Eukaryota; kingdom Metazoa; phylum Arthropoda; class Insecta; order Hymenoptera; family Megachilidae; genus Anthidium; species Anthidium xuezhongi. Next base: position 13,219,172 of record CM039639.1, on the reverse strand, counting down.
GCAATATAGGGGAGGAAGGCCTCGTGTAGGTTATTGGCACAGTGTTACATTTGAATGTTACTTCAAATTATACCTTAACACTATAAGTTAGTTAGTTCGTTATATATTTTACCTTGTTATCAACCCTTTGCACTCGAAGCACTTTTAAACATATTTTTAGTAAAGCTCCCAACATTCGAAAGTACTATTTTGAAAGAAAATAGTAAATTAATTTACGTGCCACATTAACTCCGAACAGTTTTTAATATGACCTATCAGCAATTCCGAATCATTTTTATTATGGGCTGCCAGTTACTCCAGATTATTTGCACTGTGGGGTATTGAAAATCTTGCTTTGTCATTAAAAAATAAACGCGAATACATTTTTAAAAATTGTTCGTTTTAGAGGTCGCTACTGCGGCGACAACGAAGAACTATTATTTATACATTAAATACTTCACCATTTTCCTTTTGGGAACCTTACGTTGCACTTAACCGCGCTGTGTTAAAAAACGCGTAATAAAACTGACAAACCGTTAATCTCGTAACGAGGTGGCAAGATGAAATGTGACGGGGTCAAAGAACTCCGGAAGCTCGAAACGAAAAAGCCAGATTGCAAAACAGTTTCAGATGCGTGTCGATTGAACGGTGGCCCCCGAAGCGTGTAAGAAGCATCCGGTCTGCGGCCGGAATTCGATCTTTTATCGGATTGCCGCGCAGCCCCCCGTGAATCTCTTGGTGGAAATCAGGGGGGAACGTTGCCCGGGGAAGAATAACGACTCGAACGAAAATAAAAGTAGGCCACGATGGGTGCAACGGTTCTTAGTTCACGTGTCTCCAACTTTGCCACCCTTCGAAATGTCTCCTTTATTCCTTTCCCCTTCCTTTCTCCTCCTTGGCCGTTCTCGCCCACTTCCGGTTACCAGCTGCTTCGAGAAAGGGGCTCGAGGTACTTCGTCGAAGGGACACAGATACTCTTCGCTTAATTTTAGCCCATCTGACATCGATGGGCACGTGCTTCGCGTCCAAGTGTTGGTACGATGGAAAACTTGAGCGGTTCTGTCGTTTGTATACGCGTCACGACCAAACTCAATACACGATGGGAATAATGGGCGTACTCGTGTTATTAGAATTCTTCTGCAACTTGAACAACGTGAAAAATTCGGGAAAATCCGGAATCTAGTCACTATTTTGTACAAGGCGATAAAACGAAAATTCTTTCTAAGATTGATAGATGAGTCCTGTAAATTATTATATTAGAATTTAATTCCTAATAATTCCAAATCCCATAGTGTTTTCTTTAACACTTTGACTGCCTCGTTGTAGCTACTAAAAATTTCATTGGTTTTCATAATATTTTGTTATTTTCACTATCTATCATTTCTGATATCTAATAGGAATATTTTCTACCAAACAAACGAAAGAATTCCTAATAATAGAGGGGACGGTTTTTAATGGAAATTCAAGTGTCACCCAAACGTTGGTCACATGGCAGTCGAAGTGTTAAAAAAAAACTTAGAATTTTTCTTCAGGTGATAAAAAGAAACTTACAGAGCAAAGTAGAAAAATTAACCTTTTGGGGACAAGGTACACGGTATATGTACAGTGGAATCCGGTTATTGCGGCACCTTATATTGCACCCTAATCGCTGTATTAACTTTTATCGTGGATTTCTTTTCGCTTATGACTCCGTTCACCACGATACAGTTTTCAGTCTTATTACGTCCGATTGCAACAACGACTCGCAAAAAATGCGTGTTTTATTCATCTCCGTTTCCTGTCAGTGCCTGTTAGTGCCTCTAACCCGAAGTGTTTTATTATGTTTAATATCCGTAGTACGGTTAATCGTTTTTATACGATTCAAAACGGTTAGAATCGTTTTTTAATTGAAAATAGGTGCTATTATTTATCGACTGGGACCTAGTAACCCCAATGTCACACCTGCGAAGGAATTCGGTGTGTCTCTTTACATAATACGATGAGGAACCACTAAAATTGCTAAATAAATAGAAATGAGTATATGTATACATATTTAGGTGCTAGTTATGTTTTCAATAATACATACTTTTATTTCTATTTCTTAAATGTGCCACACTTGTTTTTGTTAATTGTGCTTGTTTTAATTTTGTTTACAATGACGTAATTTCTCTGTCCTTTGAACGTCATTATAAACGTGATCCACTGTATTTATAAATTCAGAATGAAACAGAAGCAAGATTCCTTTGTAATTTGAAAATTTGTAATTTTAATTTAAAATTAAACAAATGTTACAATGAATCGCACAACAAACAAATTTTATTTAAAAAAAGGAACGCTCCAAACTTATTTACGTTATGACCTAATATTTACAAATTTGGTAAGTTATTGTGACGATTTTAATTTTATATTGAGTCGATCTTTGGTAAAGGGTTAATATTTTAAAAACGAACAACTTTATTATTTTTGCATCGCATGCTAAAGGCTATTATGATATGAGGGTGATGATGTGTAGTCAGGAAAAAAGTAGGTAGATGAGATAAATTATTGTTTTTATCAGACACGACATCTTCTGCAGCCCAACAAACTACTCGCTTTAACCCCTTGCCATATAATTTTTTCTACAGATCCGTCAGACAAAGTTAAATATTTGTTGTTGCAATACTGAAACAAACAAGGAAAATTGTAATATATAATTTATATTTCATTTATATATATACATTAGATATATAATTTACATTTAACAACGGTTTACCGTTCCAATTATAGTTGAGATTACATTTAAAGTTCAATTGTACGGACGAGTCAGGTTGTAACATTTGAATCGTAAGGTGCGTCACGAGTCTGACTCAAAGTGTGGCAAGGGATTTAATTGTTTACCTTTGGAAATATTCATTTTTTGACGCCTGTTCATTAGAACTTGAAGATCTAATAAAGTAAATTAGTAAATTAATGTTATTAGAATTTGACAAGTATTATTTTTTTTTTAATCACTCTAAATAACTTTTCATAAAATATGCGGCCATGGAAGTGTCAAAGCCTACTCTATAGGCTTCTCTAGGGAAAATGGCGCCATGGGGGAAAAAATAACTCAGCAGTCGTCTCAGGTATTACGTACTTGAGTTAATTGGTTAATTTGATAACGAAATAAAATGAAATGTCTAGGTAAAAATATCTAGTGACTTTCGAATGGTAACGTCTCATTTACCTTTACTATTATTTCTTTAAGGAAATCTAGAATTTCCTAAGATGACGATAGGATTTCCCTAGGGGAACACAGAATTTTCTTAGAGATACACAAAAACCTACTAAACATACTTAATATTTCCTTAAGGATCTGTATAATTTTGTTAGGAAACGTGCAATTTCCTTAAAGAACCTTATAATTTCCCTAGGGAAATGTAAAATGATTACGCCGATATTGCGTATTCCGTTTAGAAAAGTTGGTTTACTTAAAAACAAGATAAAATGTATGGTTAATCAAACGAATTATCGTGTTGGGTCACGATTCTGTACGAATGTTTAGACCTGTTTCCCCTATACCGCCATTTTCCCTAGGGAAACCTGTGGTAGTCGACGGTGTACATCCTCGTAACAGAGGTTTCTCTTTTAGGCCTCTCCATATACAAGGTCTTGGCGGGAACAAAGAGAAATAAAAGAGAATCGTGGCTGCTTTATTATTTGAACGGATATCGAGAGAAAGCAGGCTCGCACAGAGAAGTACGACATCTCGTGGGGAGTCCCATAAAAATGACTTTAACCTTCGAATACCATTGAACCTGTTCAGAGAGATCGAATTGCTTCGCCCGTAGTAAGATTCTATTTCTTTTCAACGGATACGTCCGCTTTTCAACATTTCTGTACACTTTGACCTTCAATATTTTTCAACAAAATTACGTTTCTAAGATGTCATGGATTTCCGGTGTCAGACTGAATAATAACGTCTCATAGACGGTGTATAATTTTAAAAATTACTTGTCACGTTTTCTTTATGCAGATTTTATTTTGTTCATAGTAATATTTTTTTTTTTTATATTGAAACTAATATATGTATTGATAAAACAATCATTTTACATAAAGATATTCATTTTAATATAATAAAATTGTTTTAGTTTTGAACGCTGTATACATATAGGGCCAGTTTGAAATTGAACATCCTTTATCTTATTTTACTCCATTAATTCTTAACATTGAATGGCATTTACATTATTGTTGGAATATCGCTGATATTAAACAAACTTATAACATATATGTAAAATTAATTGCTTTGGTGTAAATAGATATTAAAACTGGGGTAAATGCCAACATTTTTTAATCCTTGGGAAATAACGTGAAACAGAGGAGATATAAAGATTGTAATGATTTATTTAATAAAGTGTTCTAATGTTTTAAGTACTCACTAAATATACAAGTAAAACTTCTTTAGAATTTAGTAGACTTTATATTTTCAATACTTATTATAAACAGTGTGACAAACTTTTATTTATATTGCCAAATTTTGTATGACTCGTATAGCAAATGTTTATTACAAATAATACAAAAATGTACTTTTTATGCTGCTTTTTAAATTTCTTAAATTTTTAATTCTGCGGATTAAACTTCGAAAAAGCTAAACATAATATGCATAACATCATACTATTTTACTTCAAAGGATACAGAATTTAACTTGCAATGCATTATTCGGCAGCAAATCCAAAGAAAACATCTTACACCAAGTTTCAATCTTCTATCTCAACTGGGGGGAGGGGTAGTAACGAGGAGATAACCAAAAATCTGGTTTTTACCCTATTTTCCTTGTTGAATGATATGAAAAAATGTGGAAAAACTTTAGACGCATTGTACGCTTGGTAGCGCATTTTAAGCAGACCCTAATTGTGAAAAATAACAATACCATAGAAAAATGGGAAAAATCTAATTTTCTATTTAAAATATAGACACACCCTGTTTGTTTTGCAAATTAAACTATCAGTCGGTTTCAAAAACATTCTATTCTCAATTTTCATTTATTAGAATGGAAAGATTTATTTTATTTAATATTACTGATTTTGAATTGTTAACAATACTACAAGATATTATTAAAATTAAAGAATTACTAGACATTAAATCTAGGTCATACCTGGATTAAGTCAGATCCAGCGAGTACCCGGTTTAGTAATTATTTCAAAGTGAGTTGGTAAGTTTAATAAGTTAGTAACTTTGTAATTTAATGATATAGTTTTTTAATCATTTGGAAACTTAGTAATTTAGTAACCTGGCAGTTTGGTAATAATAACCGAATAATTTAATAATTTAGTAATTTAGTAATCTAATAATTTTAATAATGGACGACCCGTAAAGTTAAATGCCATATTTAAGTATAATGCCTAGTAATTTTCAAGTATATATAAAGTATGGAATTTCCCACCCCCAGATTGCTGTTTTCCCTAGGAGAGCCGTTTATGCTCAGCACTGTACGTCTATCAGTGCCCTTAACTATACAATTAAAAAGTTGTTCAATAAACCACTTTAATATTGCCTCACCTGACTCGAACAACTTGTAATTAAGGGACTAAAACAGTAAATTTTAAAAATAACCATTATGTTACTGAGAATCGAACTGATGAATAGAAAACTACTAAAAACTCTGATTCCATGAAATACAACTCGGATGAAAATGTAATTTGTTATAAAATGCAACATATTTTATATTTTCTGAGATATCAAAATAATTTGGAGTTTTTCAAAATCAATTTTGAAGTCTATTCAATCATCGTATTATATACTGATTTTGCCTTTCCATTGGCTACAACATGTTTAAACAGACAGAGACATCAAGGATAGCCTTGAAGAAACTCAAGGTCATCCTGGTATCCTAGAAAATATACGGTGTCTCTTAAAATACAATATAATTCATTCCAAATGTTTTTCGACACGATCAACAGGTAACTGGATATTTTTGACGGTGGTTCTTATTGATCCAGCTTGTGTGTCGTTCCTGTGCCTCCTAGACGAGGAACAGGAAGGAAGAAGCTGCAGGTGAGCACGTCAGTCGAAGCAGATGCAAATGTATGTATATACCTACATAGCATGCATGCTCGTAGGTACGTGGCCCGAGTTATCAGGTGTTTCCCTCGACCAACGGACCAACAGCACCTGCTGCTGCCAGGCTACACGATCGAATAGAGTCAACGTACGATGCTCGATGCTCAACCACGCGAAACTACTTTCAACGTTGCATTCCTAACAGCCTGTACACGTGTTGTTGTTCCCTCGCCCCCCACCCCACCCCCTGTCTCTTGCAATTTTAACGACTTGTTTTTGAGGAATCGTTTTACGGAGTTTGGACCACGTAATCTTTTTTTCCCAACGGAACTGTGCATTTGTTTTCGCGTTAACGGAAAATTACAGAAACCATCGATTTCATGGCTTGTATGGTTGTCAAGATGTCGTAGCTGTCCCTGTTCAACAGCTGAAGTGTACTGGACGGGCAGCGAAACATTCGGCTAGAATGAGGCTTCTTAGGGGGTTTCAGGATTCTTATAGCTGAAAAGGGTTTTTTTTCACACGAAAATAAGGTGTACTGATGGTACAAGTTCACCCTTAGTAGACAAGAATTAGTATAATAATGTCGTGCGCTATAGGCTTCACTTGGAAAAGTAACAATACAAGGGTAGTAGAATTGATATAGAATTTTATTTGAAAGGTACCTGACACGATAATTTATCCAGTCTATCATCCGTTTTATTTCTTTAGTAATTTTATTTTTGACAAATTTTATATTCTATTTCTACAATATTTTGTTATTTCTATTACCTGTAATTTTTAATATTCAATGAGAAAAATTTCAACCAAATGAATCAAAGAACTCCTAATAATATGGGCGATGGTTTCTAATGGAAATTCAAGTGTTATCCATATATGGGTGACGTGAGAGAGTGTGTGTATAATACAAGAAATTAGAACATCAAATGTACAAGATAGAAAATAGAAGTTAGGCTCAGGCGATATCATAAAACCCTCGTACTGGGAGTTGAGCTACGCTGATTGGGCGGACCTGGCTTCGACTTTTGGTATAAATAGCGGACATTTTGTACGAAAAGACAGAAATACCGGGGTCTCCTAATATGCCTTAGCCTTAGAGAGAAGACGACACTCTGTAGGCACAGGCCTTACCGAACCTCCTTTCCTGATCAGAGAAAGACGTATACACGGCACATCGATCATCCTTTTTCCAGATTGACCGAGAAAGCAGACGTTGCCTTCGATATACGGCACTTTCAAAGTCCTCTTTAAAACCAATGCTAGTCCCTGTCTTCTCTCACCCCCAGTTTGATTTTAACTGCGCCGTACTGAATTCACCCTCATCGCAAAAACTGAATAGACCCCTCCACACTACGTATTTAGTAATCCTATGTTTCTCTAGGAAGATTTTAGGGTTCTCTGGGAAAATTTTGCATTTCATTACAAACATAATGCGCCTTCTAGAGAAATTTTACGTTTCCGTGTTATGAAAGTTTTAAAATTTGTAGGAAAATTCGAAGATTTCTTAAGGAAATTCTAGTGTTTCTCAGAAATATTCTACATTTTGAAAGAAAATCTAGGCTTCTCTAGAGAAGTTCTAAAATTTTTAGAAGGAATACTTCTAAAGTTTTATGGCGGAATTCTGTAAGAATATTGTAAGGCTCTCTAGGGCTCTTCTACATCTTCCCAAAGAAATTCTACGTGTTTCTACGGAATTTAGAGTCTTTTTACGGGAAATTCTATATTTCTCTAGGGAACTCCTATGTTTTCTGGAGAAACTTCTAAGGTTCTCCAGAAAAATTCTACGTTACTGTTGAGGTATTCTAAGGTTCCCAAAGAAAAAAATTTTAGACTAAAAATTTAGACCAAAAATTCTCAATGGGTGAAAAATAACAAGCTCTTTTTAAAAAGGAATATGGATACTTTATGGCGGGAAATATAATTCATATAATTCAAATATTATTTTCCTAATCCAGAATTTTTCAACTAATCTTTATATTTTTGTAATCGATACAACACTATCCGAGTCCATTTTCAATATCAAGTATCCATAAAGTTGAAATTTTAAAATCATTAATTTTTACAAAGAATAATCTCCATTTTCAACTTTCACAACTTACCCCCACCCCCAAAAAAATACATTTGAATAGCACAGTCAAGTGCGTGTAACAGTTTTGGTGAGTTCTGGTTGGAATAAATAGATTGCGTTATATTGTAAAAAATAAGTTATTAAACCAAATATAAGATTTCTATTGTTTTTAACAACCTTCTTTCATTGCATTGGTAAATGTCAAATTCTTTTATTATTTTAAAGAATACTTCATGTTTTTATACTAAATTCCATATTATTCCATTTTATACCAATTCCTTATACTAAATCCCATAAAACTGGCGCGTCAATACAACGCAACCTTCTACCTTAATTTTCAACAAAAAATGATTCAACTCAAAACAATCAGTGTCTTGCCAAACCTATTGTCTTTGGTAAAAACGTATCGATTCTGACATCTGTTAATCTCTTGTTATACTTTAACGAGTTAGACTCGTGATGCACCTTATGCTTCAAATGTTACAAACTTGACTTTTATTTTTATTACAATTGAATTTTAAGTGTAATTACAACTATAATTGGCCAAGTATATTATCGTTAGGTGTAAATTGTATATACTATTAGAATTTTCTTTGCTTGTTTTTATACTGCAGCAATAAATATTTAGCTTTGTCTGACGCACCTGTGGAAAAAATAATACGGCAAGGGGTTAAGAATCCGTCTAAACTTTGCAAGCACGAAAAATATTCGAACGTTGTGGTCCGTTCCAATTGCGCAGAAAATTTCCTTTGGCGTCCGTTGTTCGTTCGATCGCGAGGTCAAGCAAGTTTCTGCCTGTGTACATACACGGGGAAACGAGGGAGGGTGGGCGAAGGGTAGTTTGGAGGAGCGAGAGGGATCAAGAGGGGCAGGTTTGATCACGCGACGACGACGAAGACCCAGGGTTATTGACATCTCCTCTGTGTGTTCGTAGCACGGCCCGTTGTCCGTGTCTCGGCTGGAACCATGAACGCTCGAACAACGAAAAAATCAAGAACGGAAGAAAACGCATCGAGCCAAGATTTCGCGCCCCCAGACACTTTGCCTAGCTCGTACGCTTTAATTACGCAGCCGCTAATTGGCAATTTATTCGTCGGCACCAAGATGGCCCTGTGTCACGTGTCATCCCTCGACCCGCTTCAACTCTTCACTCGTTTGGTTAACGAATATTTTCTGGCGCAGTGAAATTTTCAACCTCGACCATTGAATTCGGGCCTCTTGCTTTCGTATTTACACGGTGTGGGAACGATGAAAGCGACCCGGCATCGATTCACGAGGGAACAAGACTTTAATTCACCGTAAATGAAGTGTCTACGCGCCTGTCACCGTTTCCACCCCCTCGTGGCCTTCAATAGGGGGTGCACGATGCGAATTCAATGGCGAAGGCCTACTTTCCGACGTTCGAACAATTCATTGAACGTCATTTGACGAGCTAAGACACTTTTCCTAAGCCTAACCCCCAGCGGCCAGATTCGTATTAGTGCATATATATATATAACCGAATTTGGCTACTGTCAAAGAAATCTTTGCCTTTGTTCAGAAATTCGAGAGGCAGCGTCCGTGTTTCGCAAGTCGATGATAGGTTGGAGTAAATGCAAAAGCGCGGCGCAAGTGGCATGCACCGTGCGGGCCGGAGCATTCCTACGTGACTGAAATTTTGCTCGCAGGGGTTAACCCTGTTCCGTGGGGCAGGCTGCATCCTCGGGGAGCCGGCAACCCCAGTCGAACCAACTCATTCGACCATAACTCTTTACTTTTTCGAGCACACATGCCGACTGCTAGCCAGCTGGCACCGCAGGCAGATCTTCCAAGTGTGATTACCACTGATTGTCACCGAAATGTACTGTCACGTGTTCGTTTTCACAGGCTGCCGCACCTCGCATTGTCCCGGTTTACGCGCATGGAAAAACACCCCATATACGCGGAGATTAACCTTCAAGCACTGATACATTTTCTACAAGATTATTACAAAATGCCATTGTGCTGTGTCATGTAAATGTAGGGTGAAATCATGATATCGACCTTCGAACGGCGAAACCGGGTCAATCGTGACAAAAATTTCGAGAATTTAGCAACACATAAAAGGTTATACCTATAAAGAATTGTCTTACAGCCTTCTTTCAATAATTGGAAGCAAAGCCCTTTCCATGATTCGTCATCCAAGGCACGGACTATGAAGAGATCTAAAGAAAGTCGTCTATTTTAATTAGTAATAAAATTTTAAAGAAAAGTCTGTACTTTATACTTTTTCATAGGAATTTTTAAACCGATCAAGTTATTAACATAACATTATTGTTATACTCTTCTTTTTGCAAGAAATTTCACGATACCACAATCTTACAATAAATTTACAATAAAAATGTAATAATATTCCTTTCTTTTAATTTTTATTTTAAAAAGCATATATATATTTTTTTAATAAAATGCATTGAAACGTAAAGTTTTCCCGGTAAAGCATGGTGTTGCTATTTTGTCAATTATTAAATATAAAAAAGTGGCGTGAATATTTTAACCCTTTTATGGTCAAAAACCGAGACATATCCGGCACAAGATTTGGTCATACTTAAATATAATACTGACTTCGTATCACATTCATTACATGACCAGCCGATGTATCATTAATTATAGTTGAACAATTCCTTCAAATCAAATTTTATCAATTTTTTGTAGTGAACATTTAATTTTTCATTCGGTTTTTGACCGAAAATAAATGATATAATCTCTGAAACAATTGTTACCAAAAACAAGTAAACCCAACGAAGGCTTTTATCACTTGATTTCGAAAAAATGTCAGATTACAGAGGGTTAATAGGCGCGTCGAATGCGTGGCAAATGCGACAAAGTGCAATGGACTCGGCTCGCTTATCACGTGTGGAAAAACACACGCGGAGGACGTGCACCCTTAATTATTGTGTAACTATCGAGCACGTCTGCGCACAATGGGGGCCTCGAAACAGCATAAAGGCGTGCTCGACACAACGGCCCTTGACGGATGTTCGATCGTGCTTCCTGCGAAAAGAATAAAAAAAAAAAAAGGAAAGGGAGAGAGAGAGAGGCAGTCGCATTATCCGGACACAGAGCGGAACGGATACGCGTTTGTACAGGCTGCTCGCATAAATGTATCGCACTTGAGCATAATGCGAAATCGTGCAGGTAACGAAACGCGAACAGATGTTGGATAGTTCTTTGATCGTCGCTGTCTTTGAAACGTCGATCGTGGCGCATTGTCGGAAATGATGTTGTGGTTTGGCGGGTGAACGTCAGGGGATCAAAGGGGCTTAAATTGCCTGTGAATGGACGCGAAATTGTGACGGATGTTTTTGTTTCATCGATCAACCGTCAACCTTGCGTTCTGCTTTCATTGTGCCAAACAGAAATCAAAAGAAAAATTTAACACGTTCGCTGCACCGAGCATCACGTGTGACCCGCCCCACGTCCTGTGCATCGTATATGATACACGCTTATCGACTTGCACCCTGGTATCGCTCCTTGGGACGTGGAGGCAAAGACCAGACTACAGACATGGACAGTGGACGTATTAAAACGAATTTTGATTTTGATGAATTAGAAAATTATGGTCGTGAAAGATCCTCCTTCAAATTTTTATTATTATTATTAAAAATTGTAAGAACCACTTTGATAAATATCTCAGAACTTTTGCAGACTTTTCTTGAATGTTTAATAAATGACCTCGCTTGTGTGTCGTTGAAAACGTAAAAATACTCGTACTTGAAGTCTTGAATGAAGAATAAATTGATAAATAGAGGACGAGCGGAATCTTTTGCTCGTCCCTCTGAGAATATAATGTGGAAGGATTTAGCGATCACCTGTTGCATCCGTGCGATTCAACGGTGCAGCTACTTTTCGCGTGCACGATTCAAGAGATTTCCTTGGGCTTAACCCTTTCGCTGCTAAGGACGACTACAGTCGTTCGATACAAAGCGTGCATCCTTCGAAACAATGAAGGGACCAAAGGGGGGAGAGGCGATCGCTGCCTGCAAGGATTATAAAATTGAAATAAAATTATTTCATGCAGCAATTTTAATATAATACAAACATTAAATTAATATCGTGTAAAATTTATATCTTTTTTAAATAAAATAAATTATTTAATCACACACTTTGTTTTACATTCTGTGACATATAAATAATTTTGGTAAAAATGTTAATAAACAAACTACAAAGAAAAAGTTGCAACTCTTCATTCCTTTTTCAAAATTTCACTACTTTTAAGAAAGGCTTCTGAATCCTTTGCTTCGAAAAAATAGTTATTTGAAAGAGATTTTTGAATAGCGATTAAACGCAAAAATACATTGCAATTTAATAAATATAATTATTATAATCGTCAAACAACGAAACAATATTTTGATTACTAAGCAATACAATTTTTAAACCTGCATCTTGCATGTTGGACCAAAATATATTTATAGAATATTAAATTATATTTAATATAACGCTTTGTAGTTTCACAAAACAACTTTCTGCCAAAGTAATTTTTTTGACATAATTTTAAAATTATTTTACGCTAAAATGTTGTATTCAACATTTTTACCTTTTTTCTTTTAGAACGGAATTCACGAAAATATCTAATAATATTTTGCACGTCAGATAGTTTCCTAACGGAAACATTTGGCCTTTTGTGAAAGAGAGGCCATCCGCAGCTGTTCATAAATTGGATATCCAATTTCTAGTCACTTAAATCCTGAAGACGAGATCCCAAATTACTAAACGGTACATTTGGAGAATGATTTGCTGTTTTACGGGCTCCGCGTGTTTTGATACGCTCTGTACGTTGACTAATTTTGGATGACAAAGGTTCAGACGCCCGATCGTCGACGAACTATGAATAGAGTAATAGGAAATAGGGTCTTCGTTAGCCCAGTCGATCTCGAAACTGAACCAAAATACTGCCTGGATAGTGTCCAGAGAAATTTGTCCCGGAATAAATAGAAAGCAATCTGGGTTACGATACGGGACTAAACCATTAGCAGTACATGTATGTCAAAGCATGTTATCGTTAGTCTTCCCTATTTAAGGAAAATAATAAATCGGTTCTATTAACCGTATATACAAATATAAATTGTACAAAAGAAACCGAATCTGCAAAAAATGTAATTAATACATATTATATACCTAATCAGTTTATCCTATAATATGTAATTATTATGGTATGGAGTTTTATAATTGTTTAACTCAATATCTAAACGCAATTTTTTACCTAAACACTATTTTTTGCGTTAATTTTTCAAATGAAATGAAGTTTTGGAAAATACGTACATTGTTCAATAGTGAATAGCATCGTTGGTGGAAGAGGAAAGTGCATCGACGGTGGCGCTTCGCAAGGAAGAAAATCCTTAATGGCGTGTTTGCATTTATCGTGGCTGGCCAAGAACTGGTTTATCGTGCTGGCGTCGTATGAATGTCTGTAAACAGGAAAATTACACTAGCACGTGTTCTAGATTAATTTCGAAGATATCACGCTAATGTCAGGTCACGTGGACGCACGTTTATGCCCAAGGTGATTCTCTCGCCCGTTGCGTTACACGTATTGCCATAAGGGTGGTAATGGATCATTAGTGTCTACGCGGAAGAACGATGCGACAATTACTTAGCCCGTTTCGACTTTAATTCGATTTTCACCAAACACCCTAATTTCAACGGTCTATGACCTTCTCGTATAAAGTTAATGACACTTTATTTAATGCTTGAACATTTGAGTCAAAATGACTTGTTTGTAACTTTCCAAAAAGAATACTTTTATTCCCGATCGGATTACATTCGATGCCGTTTCATTTAATTTCAATTAAAAATGCATTTATTTTCTCAACCCTCGGTTATTGCCGCAGAGTGGTTAGAACAAAATTATCTTTGTTTCGTTGACATTTCATATAATTAACATTGCTCCTTGCATCTTCCTCTCTAACTGATGGAACGACCTAATATCGTCACGCGAGACACGGAAGTTTGCCGCATACGAATTAATTCAATCTTGATAAGAAAAAACAGATAGCTGCATCTTGAAGATGGCTGAGCGTTCCGTGTGAACCGTAAGGGGAGTCGTAATATTTCGCCGTCTGGTTGGTATGCATGTAATTACGCCGCTCGACGACACACATGGCCAATAAGTGGGTGGGTGGCTGCGTTGACGGTTGATCGAGCAACAATTTCGGCGTCTACTAATTAGTCGAACGCAACCGAAACTGCTCACAGCTTTTTTTCCCCTTTTCTTTGATCGATGCCACTGATCAGGCTCATATTTCTGCGCGTAGGAAGCTTTACAATGGCTTCCCTTTCCGGGATCGAAGTGCATCTGCTCGCTTCTGTTCTCCGTTCCACTCCCATGGCACAATGATGCCGAGTTTTGTTGAATGACACGCCAAAGGAGTGAGCGACTGCTTTTCGATGAAAAAGAACCGTTATTGGTGGATATCGACTAATTCTCAATATCAACTCTTTTCTCATGCATATAATCACTATTCGACCTGAAGTTTTGAGATATTTATTGGTGAAAATATTTCTGATGTAGGTTAGCTTTGAATTAGATAGTTTCTAGAAAAACTAAACCTAGCTCTTTACGACGCTCTTTGGTGAGCGTCTCATTAAACAACTCTGAGACGCTCACCAAAGCTTATTCAAAGCATTCTTGTATTAAATGATAATAAAACTGTTAATAATAGAAATTCCAGTTTGCTTGTGCCTTCAATAACCCAGGTTGTCTATGAACACTTAATTCTACAAATAAATACCAAATACATTAAACAATTTAATAAATAATAATAAATACACTAAATTAAATAATTTAATACATAAACTGAATAATAAAAATAATAAATAAAATAAATGATGTTAAGTTCATGCGATAGTGAATTTATAACTCACTAATAAATTCCAAGTAATATTGTAGTAATTAGTGTAACAAATGAAGTTATAAATATCATTTAGACAAACCGTATGCCGAATAAATTTCAATTTATGATTATTCAGATTTATTAATTTATAAATTGACTCACCTCCCTTGTTATAAGCAATGTTTTGTATTTTCTCGTGTTCTGATTGTATCGTGAATACCGAGACACCCTGTCTGTTATTTATTATAGCATTGTGTAAAAAAGTTACTAGAGTCACGTAGGGTTCGATGAAACGTAAGATTTTTGCAGCACGTAGAAACTGATTAATTTCTTCAACGGCGTGATATCGATGAGCGGGACAGGCCATATATGCAGACACAGAGAAGAGGTTAAATGTGGCAGGTATCTTGGTTACAAGGCACGTACGGCCGCTCTTGGGCTCCCACAGTTCTTGCATCCTGCATCTCCGCGCATCCTCTCCTTTACGTATTCCGCTACGAGTCCAGGAATTCTTCTTCGAACAAACTTCAAGTTTCTTCAGCCGGATGAACGAACGCTCGTCACCGCACACTGCAATCTCCACTCAGACCACTCGAACCAAATTTGATCCGATCACTTTGTCCCATTAGCGAGCCGAGAGCCACGTTGGCTACTCTATAATTGAACTACTTTTCAGAAATTCTATTACCTTGCTCTCTTTTCTCCACTCGACCCTATCGATACTGAAGACGACTGTATTCGAAATGGTTCTAGCGACAGCTTAACCAGGAACTTCGAATAAAAATTTAAAAACTGCTGCTTAATTACTTTGATAATAAAATGTAATTGATAGAGGCTTGAGAAGACAGATTATTTTAAAATGTAACGGTTTTGCGAGGACCGACTGTAAGTCGTTTTATCGTTTCATGGAGAGCGACTATGGTTGTCCATAGTAGCGAAAGGGTTAAGGGTTGTGATTGTCGAGCAAAGCGACGAGCTGAATTATAAGTCCGAGTATTGATGACCCACCAACTCTGTGTGCCAATATCAAGAAGTCCCGGGTCGATGGATACTCGCTCCCACGATCTCTTTGGTCTCGAGTTCCACGACCCTGTGGTATCGGATCACTAGAACCAGTACCAGTACTTGCTGGCGTCAAGTTTCATGACTCGCGAAATGTTCTTATCGCATCGTGCGACCCGACCAGTCGGGACTTATTGGTGCCGCCACGCCACCACGGTTTGTCTAACCATTTCTGACAATTATTCAGGCTTTTAATTAAATTTAATTAGATTGTTTTATCCATAGGGAACACTTCCAGTAATGGTGGTACGGTATCGAGCAGGCTAGGCTCCCATAGGGAAAATGAAGTTGTAAGGTACCTTATACTTGAAAGTTACTAGACATTTATGTCCAACTTATCCCATCATCAATTTTACTTCGTTACTAAGTTAACAAATTTATCTAACCATTTCTGACAATTATTCGGACGTTTAATTAAATTTAATTAGAACGTTTTATCCATAGGGAACACTTTCAGGAATGGTGGTATAGTATCGAGCAGATTAGGCTACCATAGGGAAAATGGCGTTATAAAGTACCTTATTCTTGAAACTTACTAGGCATTTATATTCAACTTATCCCATCATCAATTTTACTTCGTCACTAAATTAACAAATTTGTTTGGAAATGATTATTGTTACTTTTAACATAATCCAAAGCGTGGCTGCTTCCTAGAATAATTCCCTTTTCCCTAGAGAAACGAAAATAATACAATTCTTATTAAAGGTGTTCCATTTGAAGTGATCTCCCCGAATATCTCCGAAATTATTTATAATTGGTTTAGAAGATATTTTAATTTCAATATTACAAAACAGTACTGGAAGTCCAATGTTTACCTTTTTACGATCAATGCTAACTGTCCTGGAATTAAAATTAAAATTTCCTAAATTAGTCGTTTTCTCATATAAATAGGTTAATAGTTTTTTACATGTAGTTTTTACGTGTATATAGCCTTTATTACTTCACTTATAAAAAAATGTATTAACATCTGTTTATTTAATTTTTATTGAAACCATTTTTTGAGATCATAAATAATTTCAAAAATGTTCAAGGGGATCGTTTTATGATTTCATTTTTAAGGAAATTCTCCAAAATATTCATTAAAAAAATATTATACGTTTACGATAATTTTGTTCACTAATTTAATAGTATAAACTTATTTTGAGGTGTTCGAACTGTTTCTTTTTCAATTAAACAATAACACTTCTTATCCAAGCTCCGCTCGATCGAAGACTGGTATCAGTATCAAAGATTCTCTTGAACTGATAATGTTGTTTAACAAAGAACACCTAGAACCAGTTGAACATATTTTCTTTTTTATAAAATATCCGAGGAACTGGTCTCGCGTCAGAGGATGCTCTTCAGGTTGAGTAGCCTTGGCGAGATCGAGCCAAGGACCGTAACAAAACATTAATTGTAACGAGAATGCTTGTTTCCAACTGAGCTCTCAACAGAATAAGAACTGTTCCATGAAACGGTTTCCTAGAAATTCGTAATGGCGGTCGGTTAATCTGACTGCTGAATCAGCTTGGAACGATTTCGAAACTTGTAGTTGAATTTTAATTTTAAATTGAATGCGTAGAGCGGTAACGTCAATCTGGGTCACCAGAAGTTTTTCAATGTTTCTAATGACACGAATTGCGACTGTTAGGTTAGAATCGTGCCGTCTGTTAGGTCATCCCTTCAGTCATACCGTTTTCAACGGTACGTTACAAACTGTGAACACTTTCTTTACTTCGTTCGCTATTGTTTTCCTACTTTTCAGAACATGTTTGATGTTAACATTTTTTTAAAAGACCAAAACGAGGTCTGCTAATTCTCACACACAGTGTCTTTCAGTGGCACTTTCTACATAAATAAGGATTCGTAAGAATTACATGCTAAATTTTATTTTTCTCAGATATGTATTCGTTTGCTCCAAATGTGTTACTTATTTTCAATTAGAATAACTGATACATAGTAAACTGAATTAGTGATTCCTAACTTAGGGGTCGGGGCCTTGAAGGGAGTCACTGCAGTTATTATTTGTTAACAATTCGTAGTATACCTGTATTATCATATACTACTGATTTTTCATAAACGAAAGAAAAAGAATGTCTCTTTTTAAATTTACGTGTGTATTTACTCGTTTTTATTATGTTTTGAATTCATCAAACTTTAGACGAAGAGGGAAGATCATAGGTTATTTGAATATCATAAAAGAAAATCATAACTCACAAAAGATTGTATACTTTTCTTTAAGTTGTTTACATATTGAGTTATTTCTTGCATATTATTTAAACGAAGTGTTTTCGCAAGAAAAAGAAATTTAACATTCTACAAGAAAAAAGAAGAAAATATGTGCCAATCATTGATATCCTTAGTGTTAATATCAGTTCTTATTTATCTTTCAATATATTTCATAATTAAAAATCGTTCATAAAAATAATTACCATATTTTTTTCCTCTATCTTTGTAAATTAATTTGGATGTTTCTTAAGTAATATGACATTTACATTTGCTAAATATTTCTGACCCTTTAAAATAGAATTTTATAATATCATCTACTTTTGATAAATTACTATTCTTTTGTACCAGGAATTGATAGACTGATTGAACATTTAATACTTTTATTCTGGTCAAACCTTCTTTCAATGAAATTCTTCCACCATGATAAAAATTGTTAAACATTGTCACAGCGGAACAGAATTAATATGCGATTTAATAACGCCGAACGACTTTATATTAGTACTTTTTCGTTTTCAATTAAAAGACTCAGGATAAATGGTGCTTTATCCTCTCGTTTATCATATCCAACATGTACGATGACGACATTAATTATCGGATGACCTAATGCATCCTAAGGTCTTAAGTTTAATCCGATTACTCGGGCGAAAATCGAACTGGAAAGTATCCAAGCGCAATCTGAATCCCCCTCGGATTAAATATTGATAACGGATGTTTTATCTGCGGAATGCGCTTGGCATAATGCGAAAATGTTATAAGCAACGAGCACAGCAATAAGAGATAACCAGCCGGTACACATATATAATTCACTGGCACGAGCAGCTTTAAAATCCACTTGCTAAACCCGCTTCTCGAAATTTATGCCTCGACAGATAATTAAACGCCTATGATCGCAATATCAACGATCGATGATCAGATTTTAATGAGTTTTTCGATTCTCGCCTCGATTAATTTGGTAAGAACGAAACCAAGCTGAAGTTACAAATTTATTGACACTTTAAGTAGTTTTTTAAAATATGCCTTGTAATTTTATGGAAATTTTCTTTTGCTGTAAAATTTAAGCTTTCAATTCTTTGGGTAATATTGATATTCAACATTATTTTAAGGCGATTTTTTATAAAAATTTATTAAAGAATTATTAAAAATTCTTAGTAAACTCATACATTAGTGATTAACAATTTCTTACTTCGAATAAAACAAGAGCTAAAATAGGTAGGCCCCCTTTAAACCTGACCATCAGGTAAAAATAAAAAAAGTGTGAATAACCAAAGCAATAGCAATCATTGTGTTTATAAATTGTAGGTATAATTGTAATCATTATTCTCATACGGTATAATGTGATGTCGCATTTAAAGTACTTTAAAGACTTCAAGATTTTTAAACAAAAGCTCCATACATTGTACAAGTTAGCAAATAGGAGAAATTTTCGTTTGAACTTTTGTGTTTTTTCGTATAATTAGCAGTGGAATAATGGCATCGTTCTTAAAAAGGTAATTGAATAAGATCGTCGCGACTTCTTTTCTAAATTAATACAAAATACTATAAACTACAGCAACACTACTCTATACAACTGTGCAGCAAATAAGTAAATTCGTATCGATTTGGAATATTTAATTGTTGTTTACTTTCTCATGAATCTTAAAAGGCGTTGCCAAATATGAAGCTCTCAATTAATATTTATAAAAATAGACGACACATTGTTGGTAAAATATAGTCGCCTTAAAGAATGCAATAAACTCATTTAAAAAAACTTACATTAACATTAAAATCTCGGTAAATAAGAAAGTAATAAAACATCGAGACACTTTATTAAATGCTTCCTCTGAATTCACACAATTTTCGTATAAAGCATTTTCTCGTATGTTCAATAATTACGGAAATAATGGCGTTAGGTTAGGGATGTACCGGATGTAATGTATAAATATTTTTATTGTCAATAAACCTCTGTTCGAGGTTATACTTTAACGTTGGCTATAAAATTTGTTATAGTACAACGTTGCCAAATTGGTGTACATAAAGCAAACACTGACACTTTTTTAACAACCTTAACACTAGGTTTATGGGAAAATTACAGATTTACAAATATTACAAATTTTGTATAAGTATGTGTAGGACCATTCAAATTTTAGCGCTATAGAATGAGTGTGAAGTTGAGCGAATGAGGCGAGCATGGATGAGAGAAAGAGGGAGTGAGTGTTTAGGCTCATAAGTGTTTAGGCAACAAAGCGACAATCCGGCCAAGCTCAGGTAAAGGGTGGTAAAATTAATCCGATATAATGGGTGTCTAGATAATATATAAAAATATATATTTAGACATGGGTGTCTAATTGAATGGGTGTGTTTTAGAATTGCGTTTTAGATAAGTATTTCATTATGTTTTTTAGTAAATATAATTCTGTATCAATAATACATGAAAAGAGGAGTGCCTAAACACTTATGAGCGGTAGTGTATATAAACAAGGAATTCGCGAACCGCGAGGACATAGATGAACAGTTTCATTTATAATTTAATAGTGTATAGTTATGTTGTTTTTAAATAAAACAAGTCGTTTTAAATCAAATAAACGAACAATAATTTTAGTACGATACAGTACGCCTCATTTCAAAATTTCAGACGTTTGAAGTAAAAACTAACGTGATGTCAGCCGACGATAACCCTATAATTATTACAGTTTACTCGGCCTATTGTTTGTCTAAGCCAAGAGAGGTGCCATTCGCGAGCAGTACTCGAAACGAGGACAAATTGGGTAGGCAAATACTGGATACATAAGTTAGAGCAGGCGTCGTCGGGCGTATTAGGTATTTATTTTAAGTTAAAACGAACGTTTGTTGTCTCAGCACGAGCCCAGCACGAGACTCGTATCCCTTCTTTCTCGCACCCGCGCGCACACCTTGGCACTTTTTCATTTCTCCTCAAACCGCAGACCGTAGTTTATGCTCGAACCTTACGGGCGCGCTGAGAGAGAGAGGTTTCATCAAAAGCTTTCGCTACGATACGTTTTATGCCCGTTGGAACGCACGCGACAAGATGACATCCGGATGTCGGGTCTATTTTTAAAGTTGTTCGCCGTTAAAATCACCTACCCTCGAATATTCAATGATCGAACCTCAACGGTTATTTCGGGCTTTTGTTTGGAGTACGGCGAAGAGCGCGTTAGCCCACCCTGCGTCCTAGGGAAAAGATTTTCACCACTTGTATCGGTACTCGAGAATTGCTATTTATAATGTGTACATTCTTGGTTCAGTATTTATTTTACAATGAAATAAAATTGATGGTGGACTAAGTCATAGCACCATTTTTCTTAGGGAAGTTCGCTAGAAATAATATCTTGACAGACCTTGATGGGTTTCTGCCGATCATCTGATGAATTAGGTCGCTGCATATTAAATAACGGATTTCGAAACGTAGAAATGATTCGATGACATAAATTCTATCGGTGTACATGTTACCTGTTGATATCCTTGTCATAGACAAGGCCGATTCTAGTAACTTTAAAAAGAACTCTACAACGACGTGTTGACGAATTCTAAATAATTAGTGTTGGTTAACAGAAGTTCGTAAGTTATGATATAAGCGAATAAACTTTTGATGGAAAATGTTTGCGTTGAGTTCGAGTGTCTGGAAGCATACCAACTGACAATTCCGGGCATATCTCAGGAGCGTTTACTCCTTTTTCTATAAATTTCACAGCACGAGTTTCCTCATTAGCATCAATCTTTCTGTGCAATTAGCAATTAACCGAAGTAACGGTTATCGGACCTTGTAGGAAGCAAGCTAACCCTTTCAAAGCTATTAGCGCTCACGGGTGCTCGCGCTATATCACATAAAAATATGAACGTGTATCGATTGCTTGACCTCCCTTGTAAATGTAACTTCCATCTTTTCCATTGATAATGACTGTTATGAGAACGTTCTATTGTACGAACAGTACGTATATTTC
This sequence comes from Anthidium xuezhongi, assembly GCA_022405125.1. Classification (NCBI taxonomy): domain Eukaryota; kingdom Metazoa; phylum Arthropoda; class Insecta; order Hymenoptera; family Megachilidae; genus Anthidium; species Anthidium xuezhongi. The sequence goes on along the minus strand of CM039639.1, from coordinate 13,197,072 downwards.
CTATTGCAATTCTACACATTTGTTTTTCTAGAAAGGAATCTATTTATACAGATTCCCTATGAAATTGATATTATTTTGCAAAACGTTTAAAATAACGGCTACGAAGTGAACAGTCGCGACGTAATCAGTCTCATTTTATCATAAAATGATAAATTTGATTTTCTTAATTTCGTTAAAAAAAAAAAAAAAATGATTAAACAATATTGCTTGAATTGAAATGATTAAACAATATTCCTCAGTTATCTTGTTGTTTCTTCTTTAGATTGTTTTTTACTTCGAGAAAGAAAATAGTTTTGACTATTTCTTTTTTTCAATAGTATTTGGAAAGAAAAATCCTAAAATGAAGGATTTTGGGTGGGCAGACCATTATTTTAAAAGTTAATGTATGTTTTTAACGGAATAAAGTAACCTGGACGTCGTGTTAACTCCTAGCAATAATTCAACCAATTAGGAGAGTCCCTGGCCATAATCGAATCACGTGGGCGACGGTTATTTGATTTTAAATATGGTAAGCGGATGTCAAGAGATTTTAATACTCGTGTGGATCAATTACGTCATAAACGTCATCAGTTTTTATCTGATCAAGATTTAGCAATTCATTGATTGGGTTAGGTTGGGCTGCATTAACCTTCCGCCGGTAATATAATTTTACGTTGACGCGGTCGGCATAACGGGTCTTTCACTTCCGGGCTTGATTGTTAATTGTTCTAGGCTTTAAAAAGACTTGAACTACTTCAGAGATACTTATTAAAGTCTCTAATTTAATGTGCTGGTTAAGCTAACTGTTTAAATAACTGTCCAATCAAAAATAAAAATGTGAAAGGAAGTCCGGCAAAAATAGTAATTGGTTTAAAAGTATACAGTTTTGTAATAAATAAATACTAACAAAAACTCATGGGGTTGTACTCTTTAAACTATGGCTTATCGAAAAACTGTAACGGGTTTTGTAAAATTGTAAAATATATAAAATGAATATCTATATCGCACAAGTTTTACAGTCAATTTTTCCGCATTTTCGAAATATCGAAGGTCGCATACGAATATTCAAACATTTATTATTCCAATATATGCACTAAGATAACAAAAATATACATATAGAGAAAAATTCTTTTATTTATCTCACTTGCATTTTTGTAATACTGACACTTACAGGTGTAAGTTTTCTTCAGTTCATCCTTTCCATATGAGAAGAATTAAATATTCAAATTTCCCCCTAGAATTCAGCGACCCATAATGCTGGCGGGGGGGCTAATGTTCCTGTTCCGCAGTCTGGAATTTATTATCGAAATCGATCTTTTTGAATAGTTATTAACATTTGAATGGTCGCTACCCCCTGTGATTTGATTACGGCCAGGAGCTCTCTCGATTGGTTGAATTATGGATAGCAGTCAACGTGGCGTTAAACTAACCTGCAAAATACGCTAAAACCGCTCAATGTTATGAAATTTTCTGTCAGATATTGTGGAAAATAAAAAATCCAATCGAATACATCACTTTTTCTGAAACAAAGTTCAATCGTTCCTTATGTGATAAGAATAATAAAGTTAGTCGTGTTTCGTTTGAAATCCATCGACCGCTGTTATTCTGAAAGACGGACGTGAGTCAGTCTGGTTTCGCGTTGAAATCTGCTAGGATGAGAAGGTTGTCTTAAAAATAAGGCGGCTCGTGTAAAGGCAAAGTTCGTCGGGATGACCCCACGAAGTGTTCACGCGTTTAATTCTCGCGTGCAAATTGGCTAGCCGGCGAACATAAGAAAAGAACGATGATTGCCACTTGGAAAGGAACGCTATCGCGGCTCGTGGATTTACTTGCAGCAACGTTGGCTTTCGGTGTCGGATTTTACCGTGTAAATACAGCGATTCCCTCGTAATCGTAGCTTAACTGCGAGCCGTTGATTGCATATTTTCGTATCCGCTGCTTAGCAACCGCTGGTACGTCGTAGCAGCGAAATTTTTCACTGGGAGCCTCATTTTCTTCACCCTGTAGAGAACGATCTTGACGCTTCGACGCCTTGTGCGGTGCCGGCATGTGGTTACTTATGGTCAGGGTTAAGTAAAACATAGGTTAATAATACAAAAAATGATGAAAACAAGAGACTGTATCGTTTTCTTTTCTTATTCAATCATTTTATACATAGGTATTTGTTTATAATATTTATTCTTTGTTTCGATTCATTTTCCCTTATCACGAACTGAAATGTTGTCAAAAAATATGGACGAACAGATATAAATATGTAAAAATAAAAAGAAGAGACAATACAATCCTTTATTTTTATTATTAACCCTTTCCAGATGATTTTTAAGACAAATACAACTAATTTAATTTTCTTTAGATGATACTATATTGCTAATACTATATTGCTCACTGTTTTGTAATTAAGTATTCTCGAATTATTAGTAAATAATTTGAAGAAAATTTCAAATTGCAAAGGGTTAACAACATCCAGTCAAAAAATACACTTTTAATTATGACTTGATCAATAACCTTTTTGTGATAAAAATAACTATTTATTGCTTATACATTAATAAATGAATAGGTAGTAAATATACAAAATTAACGTATAAGCACGGAACCACTGATTTATGAGTATTAATTTATCTTCACAATGATTAATCGATTAATGATTGCAACTATAGAAATGATTACACACCATTCAATTACTTCCCAATTTTCTATATTAATTACTGTTAAATCACAATAACACAACTATGAAATACAGGATATATTTATTTACTTTGATGTGGAGTAAAATATTTAATTGTAAAAAAACAGTTTCTATGGCTTGATCTGAATAATAACGGATCTGAATTAAGGAAATTAAATTTTGATCGTAAAATTTTAAATCGTAAACTTTTTTACGTGTCCTAAGCGTAGACAGAATAATAATAAAATATTGTTGCAAAGTGAAAAATGTTAATTAACGAAAAATAAAAAATGTCCAAAGTTGCTCAAATGTCACTTTACAAAATATTAACAGGTGTTGAAAATATATTCACAGATATTAAACTAATTAGTAATAGTTATTTGATTTTTAATTTAAGTGTCACTTTTTCCCGTTTCTTTTTTTTCTTATTTGAATCGCATAAAATAGTGTTTGTTTTTATTTGTGGTGTCCCCTAGGTCACCAATGTATATAAATAAACAAGTGGCATTACCTGCCGGTTAATTTCAAACACACCATAATGTTCGTTTAGAAAACATAAAACTGGCGTTTAAGGATGGACACTTGTTCGCCACATCCGAACGTGCGGACAAAAATTCAGTGACCGGGGATTTAATAGTATGTACACAGCCGCAAAAAGCTATAAAAGAACGGTTCTGCGTTGAAATTGAGCACGGTTGTCGTAAATGCGAGCCATATATGTACCTATGGATCCTTGCTTGCGTCATTCTTGGCTGGATCCGAGCGACGCGACGTTCTAAACGCCAACAAAGGTACAGGCCTTCCGGTCCCGGTCTGTAAACTTTACGCAATCACCGTTTCTTCGGCCGTTTTCACGAGTTCGTGAATTCTGTTGCGCTAGTTGAGGAGGCATCAATTAAACGTCCTTTAGTCCTTATGAAACCGGCTGTATATCGTTCAGGACATAGTCACGTAAGTACACACAACAGGTTGGACGTGATTCTTCGAAAAGCGGCGAGTCCAGTTCTACGACGCGACGTTCAATTTCTTTTCGCAATCGGGCTTTATCCGTCTTCAGAATAAAAACTGTCGTAGCGGGGAACTTGAATGTCGGTTTCTTTTTATTATTCTCAGTCTCGAATGATCGTTTTATTCTAACCTGTATTAGGAAATAGGTATTCGTCGAATTACAACAGGGTAGTCGGTTTTTAATGAAAAAAACATCAAAGTTATTACAATTTGATCCTTTCGCAATTTTTAATTTTAAATCCCATTCATTTTTATGTTTAAGTTATATTTTATGGTATTGAATTTTACGTAGAAGTTGTCTCATATCACTGGCTATTAGATTTTTAAATACCAAGAAAAGTATCTTTTTTATAATAAAGCGACTGAACTAGATGAACAAAGCTTTTGCAATATTTTATATTACCCTGTGTTTTAAACATTGAAATAGTTAATGCAAATGCAAACACGAGTTAACTCATGATCGGTAAACAATATATTAAAAATATAAGTAATTCAATTTTAATTCTACGATGCATGACAAAATATAGTTGGTTGGTAAACAACGCCTGGTGGAAGAAATGTTTCTTTCCTACGGTTGTAACTTGAGGAGCACCTCTACAGGTAACTCCAGTATAACACGATCGTTAAGTTCTCCAAAATACGGTGTCATATGAGTCTGTGTTGTGTACTAATATCTAAAAAACGTAAGATTAAGTTTCAGGAATTAATAAAACTATATTATTTTTTAATAACCGTTTTCCACAAAATTTGTTTCTTCTTTTTTATTTCTTATAGCGAAATATTATTATAACTTTAATGGTGTTGTAAAAAGTTTTTTCAATTTTTAAGCCATGTTATAAGAACACCGTGTTGTATGGAGACTAACTGTAGCGTATAGGATATAATTGCAAGTGTGTGCAGGGTAACGTAAAAAATTGTCTAAGTTATAATTTACTAAAATTTTACTAAAAAGTAATGACTTCTTCTGGATGCAATGCGTTAATGTAATGTAAAAAAAATAATTTCTTACCTGGACCACGGTCACCTGACCCGGACAAATCACGTGAAATTTAGATCTATAATGATTTTTCGTTTCTCGATATCATAAATCCATATGTATTTATTCTCGCGAATATATTTTTTAGTTATTGATCCGTTTTTAAAAATGGGCCATCTCCCGCTGACTTGCACCTAACGCACGACGTAATGAAATATGTGAAATGAAATGGCATTGGAGCATGATGATGCAAACATAGCTGGAAGATAAGCAAAAGCTGCAACACGATCAATAACAGAGAGGCCGCAGCAGCAACCGGCCAAGAGTTTGGCTAACGCTTGATCGAGAAGAGCAAGGTGAAAGCCCCGTAGATCCGTTTTACCGGAGGACAACAATGAGGTAGTCGGCCATAAACATCGCATCTGCCATCCGGTTTTATCTTTCTGCGCTCTTTTTAATCCGATCCCTCGACAGGGAGCAGTAGACAAGGCCGACCCCTGATTGCAGCCCACCAAAACGAACGGTCAGCTGCCTCCGCTTTGCTCCGTCCTATGCAAAATCGTTGTTATGGCCCTTTCGAGGAAGGGATAAAATCCTGCCACCGCGTCTCCGTTAATTACATTTGCGACGTGTTTTTTTTCGCCCGGCCAACTGCGTACTTTCGACTACTTTTACCGGGCCGATCGATCCAACGGGAATTTCATTTGTCGCTTGAATTCGTTCGTTTGCGTCGATCTGGATCGGTCTAACGGAACCATGCTACCCATTGTGAACCCTCATTGACAGATGTAATCGAGTAACATTTTATTATTCACCTGTCGCCTTTCAAATTGACGCTGGATTTTCTATTCAAAATGACAGATTACAGAATTTATTGGATACTTTCGTCGAAATACTAATTAAAATACGCAAATTAGTAATTTTACAGGCGCAAGCTTTTGAAACTTTGAATTTCCTTATAAAATTTGATCTATAATTAAAACTGACTAAAATTTTGAATTATTCAGATTGTATGTGATACAAATAACAGAAAAACAATCTGTTTTGTGAAAACAGAACACTTTAAATATTTTTACAAAAGCGAGGCTAATGTAGTATCCCCCAAGACAAAAATCATAGAAATTAACAGTGATTACGTTGGAGATCTAAAGTAAATAAATTGAATTGTTTCATCAAAACATTTGATAATATTTTTTAATACAATGGCAGTTTAATTAGAACGAATATACAGGTAGCCCTCCTATAACACTGTAGATAGGTTCCTAGAAAATGCCGTGTTATATGAGACCTAGCGCCAGTACAAAAAGGGGGGTTACATTCCTAAAACTTATTAAAAACAAACATTTTTTTTCAATTCCATATAAGCAACTTAATTTTTATTTAAAATATAAATGTTGTTGTAAAATATAAACCGTGTTGCAGGATGTCGTGTTGTAAGAGGGTTCTCGCAATTTATGAATCGTGTTACAGCAAAACCGTGTTATAGGGTGCCGTGTTGTAGGAGGGCTACCCGTATACATTCATTCTCAAATAAGTAATATCAATTTGCAAAAGAAGAAAAAGTAGAATATTTAAGTAGAAGAAAGCTAGGTCAGGGTTAAGGTTAACCTTTAACAAGATCGATCCGACTGGTTTAATTTGCCAAGGAATACCGTCGCCGGTTCGTTTATGTTCATTCTTAGCGCAGTTATCAAATCTGTTATCTATGTCCGAAAGGGAGCCGACAAAGCAAATGTCGATCGCGGTCTCAATTTATATATCGATATGTCGTTCGGAACGAGGCTCGATCGAACCGTCGTCTCGATAATTTCTCGGGAATTATGATGCATCGGCGGAATTCGCGGTACAAGAGGACTAACGTAGCTTTACGGCCGCCACGGCACTCGCAATAAATTCAGCGGAAACGCGTCGCGATCCTGCGTATACGCGAGCCCGGCTTTGCGATTACGCTCCGTGTGCAGTCCTCCACCCTCCTTCCCCTTCGTGGAATTTCGATTTAACCACTTTCATTTCCATATACAGAGCTTTAAGTGGTAGACCGTTGCGACCAACCGTTTCCTTTCCGCTTTGTCCTTTCGTTTCGTTCGCCTGGAAAATAAACCTGTAAGTACGAACAATTTATTCCTCGATTCTCCAATGTTGACCTACGATTGTTCGTATATCCACCGTCTGTGACAAATCTGCCGAGTATTTTTAGTTTAACACTAATTAGAATTTGCATGGTCTACCATAGGCTTTTCGAGGGTACGTGGCACCTTAGGGCAGAGGAAACCTCGTTACTCGTCTCGGTGTTAAACAATTACTATACATGTTAAACTTAATTGGGTCTAAATTAAGTTGAACACGACGAGTATTCGATTTAGTAATTAGTTCGAAGGGAGTTAGTTAATTTAGTAATGATAATCACTAAATTATTCATTATTTTGGGGTATTTGCTCATTAATGATAGATTATTAAACTATTAAATTGCTAACAAAGGAAAAACCAGTTTCAGAAACTTTCAGGGTATGTAGAGGATATACAAACATGTATTAACATCTATGCAATTTTCTTGCTGCCGAAAATCACTTTGACTGGGAACATTTTCAAACAAATAGATGAAAGAATCCCTAATAATATGGGCGATGGTTTCTGATAGAAATTTGAGTGTCACCCATATGTGGGTGATGTGGCAGTCAAAGGGAGTCAAGGGAGTCAAGGGAGTCAAGGGAGTGAAATTCACCCCTGAAGATCCGTCTATTTCTCAGTTTTGTGTTATAACTCGTAAATTGTAATCGATAGACAAAACTATCGATCTGATTATCGTTTGGTAACAATTTTATCCAATAAATTTGTCGGTTGTAAGTTTAAAAATAGGCAGATTTTTAGGGGTCAATTTCACCCTTTTAAAGTGATTGTAGGCAGCAAACAAAAATTGCATAGTAGTTTCATAATTGTTTGAATTCCCGGTGGGGATTTTTTCTTACAAGGCATTTTGCGTAGGCGCCATAATTAAACTAGCTCATTACCCATTATACCAAATTACCAATTTTCCAATTTAGTTAATCTCGTCGTAACTTAATAATCTCTAGACTATGAATCCAATTAAATTGAACTGAATCCAATTTAAACCACACCTAACCCTGACTATATTAGGATTGGACTTTGTTTTTCTCGGACATTTCGAAACGTTAAGATAATTAGTGTGCAAGGAAGATAGTGCATATATTTGTCCAAGGATTAATTCCAAGTTCAGAGATTTTTTCTGGAGATTCATAAGACGAAGCTGTAATCAAGGCAAATTAAAGAAAATTGAAATATTATACAGAGCTTAGTTAGCCCTCCCTAGGGTAAATGGCAATCTAAGGGAAGAAGGGATAATTAATTTAGCTCATCGCCCATTATACTGAATTACTAAATTACCAATTTACCTATTTTTGTTTTAATTTAGTAATTTTAGTAATGGACGATGGGTTAGATTAGTACCTTTCTTTAGATAGCAATTTTCCTAATTGTAACTGCATTTAATGCATCTATAGAAATAAATCCCTAGCAGTGTACATATTACCTTCTTTGTATATTAATTGCGCTAACATTTCAAAATGTTAAAGAAAAATAATAAAATCGTAACTTAAACTCGGACAAAGTTAGGTTAGATTTAAATTGGATTCTAGTTATGTACTACTAAACTAAACAGCAATGCAAAATAACGAATTGAGCTATTAGATTTAAGAAATAATTAATCCTTAATTGCAACAATATAATTATACAATTATATCAAATTCTAAGTGGATGACAGTCAAATTGTTGATAACAAAGGTTTTGTCTTATAAACTTCCTAACGTTTGGGCTCGCAGTACCTACAAAGTTTTATCTTGATCGGTCCCTGGGCTCGTTCGTAACGATTTCCCAGTGTAGTTATCATTAACAGTGTCGAAGAAAGTCGAGTTAATTCTGGATTAACGGTCAATTCTGTGCGTGTTGTTGGAGGAACACATCAACTGGTTCCCGAGTCTCGATACCTAAATTAAAATTGGACTTGTAAAAGCGTACGCTGCTCAATGGCCGGAGCCGATCGTAAGCGTACAGGGTGGTTCATAACAACTAGACGCAAAACGATGCTACAAGAAACAATGACTCAAAAATCGAGAAAATCGAGCTTTAACAGTTTGACTTTTATTTATAGTCGTATTAAATCAACTTTTATCGAAGATAAAATTAATCGGTTATAATTGTTGCATTTGAAACAATAAAACACTGTGTATAGTTAATAAACTATCACCCAGGAATAATTTGTTCTTGTTACCCAGAACACGAGACGTAAAGGAAAGTCTAGTCTTATTTAAATTTTTCAATTGATTTTCTTAAGAAAATGTTAAATGATACCAGTTGCAAATTATCCTGTACAGGATCCTTCAAATATTTTCGGAATCCTTTATCATATACAAAAATATTTGAAACAAAAGTGACATGAAATAAGAAAATTTATTGTGGATCAATCGGAAGGTTAAAAAATTCATCAACGACCCTTGTACGTCCTCTATGCGTCGATTTGCAAAACTCTTTCTTCCTGAAACCACACCACTTTTCCACGAAATTTGTTTTTTACAATAAACAATCACGAAGCTGTTTGAGGGGATCGATTTAAATGATCCATCCTGTATACGTAGAGGCGAGTATCGCGGTTTGCCGACGGTACGGAGGTCCTCGGCCATCGTTTCACAGCGGACTGGTTCGCCCACTTCTTTGAACCCTTGAAAGAGTTCCAGCGGCAAGAATTCTCACAGCCCAGGGCCCCGTTTTCGAACAAATCGCTTCTTGAAATCGATAAGCTACCGGTACGGCCGCCCTTTCATTTGAAAATTCTTCACGACTTTGAAATTATCCAGTAACAGAAAACCGATCGCAACATCCGTACATCTAATCGCAGTAATACCAATTAGTTAATCAAAATATTTTCATTCGTATCGTCTCGCTGTCTTATCCGTTGCTGGGCACCATTAGTCGCCATTTTAATCCTGGACTATTAGGAATATTAGCCATAAACACCCAAAATTACAGACCAAATCTCAGAGTTAATTATATACGAGGACCATTCAATAAGTAACGAGACAAATTGATGTAGCTCAAAAACTTTTTATTCAGTTCATACAATATTTTGGCTACTTTTTAACATAATCCCCCCCCCCCCCATCACTTATACATTTTCCTCGTCGTTCCTCTAATTTTCTTATGGCCCTAGTGTCAAATTCTTTCGGCTACTGTCGGAGCCACATCTGCACCGGTCGTCCACTTCGCTACGCATCGTCGACACTTTCGCGGCCATTTTTAAACTGCTCTACCCAGTTGTAAATGTTCGAACGGTTTAAACACCTATTCCCTTACATTTTTAACATCCTTGCATGAATTTCGCTACCAGTAACACCTTCTGCGACTAAAAATGTAATCACAGCACGTTGTTCTTTCACGGTGCAATTCTCAATCGGACTTGACATTTTGAACTGACCGAATTATAAGATAGGTTTACGAAATCGTGTCAAACAGCTGATCAGAAGTCGTTGGAAGGATGCTAACTTGAAATATAGAAAGTTTTGTATTGGTTCACGAAACCGTTTAGGAGCTATATCAGTTTGTCTCGTTATTTATTGAATGGCCCTCGTACAAGTAAACAGTTCCCTTTAATCTTAAAATGTCTTTGGCACGATTTTAGAGTACACAAAGACCAAACAAACGATAAACAGACATTGACATGCCCAAAAACGACATTACCTTCCGGTCCCCCTAATATTTGATCATTTTTGCTGCAGTGCAAAAATAAAAATAACTTGACCATGAAATTTGTTGAAAATCTTAGATTTGAATATCTTTCGAACAAAATTTAACAGTTGAAGGGAAGTATTTGAATAATATTGATACAGAATATAGCAATTTTTAAGCACCATTTTTGTAGCGTTTGATTAAACTATTTTGAAATTGAGTCGACGAAAATAGAAACAGTACCGGTTCAAGGTGTCTGGAACGAAACAGTTGGAAAGAAGGTGTAGAAGGGGGGAAGATTTAAAGACGGATAAATAGCGTGAATTTATGGGACGACCTAATATTTGCTCGACGAGCAATTAGCGATGGATGAAGGATTTCCTTTGCCGAAGAAGGTTCGTTGAACCGCGGTTCACCGGTCATCCTCGAGATTCTCTAGCCGCGCACTTGTCTCGAGTCGCGATTCCCTTATTCGGAGCATCTTTGTACCTTTTGCTGCTGCTTGACACCGGCTCTTCCCGCGAACAAACAAACTGCTTGCCACCATGCTCGGTCTCAGACAGGCTGAACGAACCAATAGAAAGTAGAGGAAAGTGAGAGGGCGAAGGAAGAGCCCGCGATAGTCAGTGAAACAGAGAAAGGGTACGAGAAGCGGATAAGATAGCTTTTATAGTCCCTTTTGCTGTTCGGACTTGGCTGGATTTGTTGTTAAATCCCCTTGTAAATTTATTTTTTCGTATAATTGTAAATATCGAGTTAAACTGGGACCGGTGCAAGCAACAGCCTTGCATTGCGAACGGTGGATTTGTTAAACATGTAACTACGAAGGAGTTACTGTATGCTTTATGCACTTACTGATCTCTTTATGAAATAAATATTCATTTATGGACTTACTGGTCCTGAATTCGTATATTCAAAATTTATATTCGTTTCTTCATTTTTTTTACAGGATAAATGTATTCATTTTTCCCAAAGTTTTAACACCTTTATTTATTTGGTTGAAAATATTCCCACTAGATAACAAAATATTGTGGAAATAGAATATAAACTCTGTCAAAAATAAAATTACTATCAAATGGAATTTATAGCAGCTGCAACGTAGCACTAATTAAAATTAAAGATAAAGTCGTCCTTATTTAGTTGGTTTTTTAATAGGCATTGTTCATATGAATTAATTCAATTTCTTCAACTAACAATCGTTTTTTATGAAGATGAATTTATTTGAAACTGTTTAATATGAATATTAAACAAAAAAATACATACATTTTGGTGCTAATTAATTAATTTTTTATTTTTATCTACCTATTACGCACATTTTTAAAAAATAATAGTCATATTAATACGTTATTATTATAATGATACAGAAGCATTGTGTATATCCTTAATAGAAAATCGAATTTTTTACAATTCTTTTACGGTTTTTTGTTTTTTACAACTAGGGTTTTCAGTGAAAACAATCTAAAAAAAATTTCCCTACCGAATGTTTACGTATCAGTAAACTGGGAAACGGGGTAAAAATTGAATATTTACTTCCCTAGTTGAAATAGGGGGTTGAAACTTACTAAGATGTTTTCCCTACATAATTATAACATTTTTCCGACATTTTTAAAAAAGAAATTGTTGCTCAAGATCGTCTCAGCTACCCCTCCATTTTCGGTTCTTACACTAATTCTGGAACACTCTATTACCGAATGGCGGGTTACAAACTGAAGTATTGTAAGTGTTCTAATCACTATTTATTTTATTATACCCTTTTAATACAAAATTTATAACTTAATTGTTATAAATTACGATAAATAGTCAATTCAACTAATATAATTGCAAATAGTGACCATTCCTTAATGTTTTGAAAAAGAAAATTCCAAGACAATATTAATTGCATTTTTTTAAAGATACATTTATAACCTAATTTTAATAAAAATAAAAACCTTGTCTATTAGTTTTCATCCATTTTTCTTAATCGCTTATATAAATACAAAGCATCTAAACCGCTTATCTAAATACAATCTAAATACAATCTAAATACAATAATTTTCTGTTTATCCCTGTGTAGAAATAAATAATTTATCCTGTACAGAAAACCGTACGGTTGGAAAATGAATCGTGTACAAGTTAGCTCTCGGCGTACGCTCGTGCGATGATTGTGCAGACACGCTTTCAGCGATTCTATTGCATGTCGGGTCATAAAAGTTTGATCGTAAAACCGCAATAAATCCGTATTCGACGCTTTCCAGTGCGGTTTAGCAGACGAATCGACGGCCAATTTCAGTAGTGCGGCCACCGATCACTGTCGAAATCGACGAAAGGAGTTAGGCTTTCATGCAAATTGCACCCGCAGCTGTCCAGACGCAGAAGAGAAAAATTCTTCTCCAAGTTCGTCCCTTGACACCGAAAATACACTTCTGGCGCATCGCCAAGCTAACGGTGTGTGTACGCGTCGTTCGTTCCTTATTCCGTTCCTTTCTTTCTCTTTTCCATTTCCAAGAACTTTCTAATTTTCTTTACGAGCATCACCAAGAAAATACGCCGAACACGGAACATTTCTAACCTTCCGCATAATTGACGGAGTATTTTTAAGATCGTGACTTTTTCCACGTTGGACAATAGATTTAACTTGCAAGGTAAAACCTTGACTATTCATAAAGCGTGGCTAATTGTATAAATACTAATTAACGATTAATTGCTATTACCATCATCACTGCCTTCGGTCATTTGAAGATCTGCAGTTTCTGACATTGTCAACAATGGATTGGACTTAGGCCACTTTCAGTTAACAACAAATTACTGACAAATGGACTTCTTTTGACCACTTTCAAAATACACGGCTCAAATAACTCCGTTTTTAACATATAAAGGTATACATATATTAGGGTTATTTTGTAAACATATTGGATGGAAGAATGTTGAAAGGACATGGTCTGCTATTCAAACACAGACCATAGAAAAAGCTACTAAAATGTTGCAACAAAATTTTGTAATTATCACCTATCTTTACAGCTTTATGATAATAAGAACTTTTCTTTATATTTATTAACAATGAGCACTCGGGGAGATTCGAGGAATCGACATCGTTCCCGTCGCTATTACCCTCCCTCCCTGTACCTATTTCTGGTAGCTCATGGCTCACTTGCCAACTAAAAATGATAATAAGTGATATTATTACAATAATGTTGATGGAATATTGAATTAGACAAAAGTAAAGGTTTTAAAACCAACTACATAAAGAAAAGAACAGAAATGAAAGATAGTGAAAATAACAATAGTTGAGAGTTCAATTAAAGTCACATTAATCTGTTAATTATATTTGTCAATGATTGCTTTAATAAAAGAATGATCTGTAAAATAATGAATCAAATACTTTTAACTTTGATTCTTTTAGATTTAATTGATATAAAATTTTTTAATGACACAAAACAAATAGTTAATTATAAAGTATTCAGTATTACCAAAAGTCCCAAAAATGATGTTCTTAACCGTTCAATGATGAAATTTCAATTTTAAAATACGTATCTGTGCGCGTTATTCAAATTAACCGCAAAGTAAATGCATTTATCGTAAATTCAAATCCAATTATAACAAAATGGCAAATCTTAAAGAGTTATAAGCAGTTAATTTATTAATAAAAATAATAATATTTTTTTGTACCAACATTCAATAGTGTAATAAATATTGTTGGTATAATTTAAAAAATTTGTTTTTAAGAAAAATAATGTGCTTATATTGTGCTTCAGCTAGTGAATTTTTCTTTCCATTAATCAATAAGTAATTAAATATATAAAAGATAGAGTATAATAAATAATTAAATAAATAAACTTATAATAAATATATACATTCTTTTTTCTTCTCTACTTCTCTTGACCAATTTGTTATTTCTCTTTTCAGTTTGGATATCAATCGTAATTCATCACTTCTCAACTTAATCCTTGTCAGAACTTTTAAATTTGTTCGTATTTCTCAAAATATCTACCGTCATTTTTCAATAAAATATTCAATTTTATTTTATTTCTTCTAACAGTTTCTCGTAAAATATAAAGTTAATTAAAAACTGTGCAAAAATGAATGAAGAAATAGACAGTAGCATTAACAATATCAATAAATTTCTTTTTTATACTCTTATTTTCTGTTTATTTAACATTTATAAACATTCTTACAAATAAAAAATCACTTCACAAAACGTATACAACGTCTTTTTTCGTTTCTGAAGTTAAGAAAGTAAATCACTGAAATATTCTTGAAGCGATAAGGGTTAACCCGTTTACGTTTATCAGTGAAGCGATATTACACATTTAACTTGAATAGGAACAAATATAAAGCTACGTAAGAACGAATAAAGGGCCTAGTGTAATGTGGGCGGTGTACGCAACGTTGAGCGATGCGTCGTCCGTCGCGGAGTCGACTTCTTCCTACCTTTATGGCGGTGCGGAGTCGTTTCGCGAACTACCCTCGCATTAACGAAGAAATCGCGAACATTGTGAAACGTCGTTGCGGGCCTGAATAATGGAAAAATGTCTGAATAAGTGGACACGGTCGCGAGGGTAACATTGGCATCGACCCAATTGCTGAAACGCCACGGCCAATTTTCAGAAAGAACAGCGGAAAAAAAGGTGCGGCTGTTACAAAAGCAAAAGGTGACGACGCGAGTTCGATGCGACTGGAGTCGTTCCAAATACTTTCGGCTGACTTTTTCCGGAAGGGAAGAATTTTTATCGCGAGGTTCTTGCACGCTGCGCTCACAACGTAAGCTTCTCTAGGGATAATGGCGCTGTTAAAACTTGTTTTTCAATTGTTATTCGCTTCGACAGTTGGTTAATTTAATAAGGATGAAAAGGATTAGATAAATTATGTAACATTTAATCCGTAGTAATGTTAAAGTTAATATTTTGTATTGTTAATAAATAAATTTTCATTCAAACAGCAAATATGAGTTTGTTCCATGACAAACATACTCGCCATTAATAAAAGAAAAAACCGTCACCCTTTTACGACGAGTATACTCGACATGAACATCAAAAGTCCCTTTTTTATAAAGATAAAAATAGTCGCGTACGTTAGTTCTGGCGTTGAAACTAAATATTTTTGTTTAAATCAATCTCTATGAAACCTTCAGCGGAACAGCTACGTCCTAATAAAACGTTTCAAAGGTCCGCAGCGATGGCCATTTGGAAAATGAAAACTAATGGCAGATGTGGGCAGGAAATCGTTGTTGGTCCACGGTAGGTCGATTTAACTAAATACTCCCAATTCGCGCCAGCATCGCCTAATGACGGCAGAGGGTGATCGTAAATTTCTTCCATGGAGGTGGTGTTTGTGCATCGCATCGGCCCTCGAGAGTCGAGGGACTCGTTCGCCGCGCTCGCATCGCATCGAGGAGAGATCTTCGCGGGCCACCAACGTAGCAACAAGAAAACACCGCGAACCTCGGCCAAGAACGACGAGAAAGGAATTGCAAATTACGCGAATCGCCAACGAATCGTGATCTGCCGACTCATGAACAGACTTTAACGCGTTGTCGGCCGATCGTCAAGAAATTACCGTTTTTCCCTCTTGACGAACTTATTGACTTTCCCATCGTTTATTTATCATTTCATTATTCGGATAAATTGTTAAAAACTTCAAATTTTTAACTTATCTGTACCTTCTTCATTTGTGCCATATACTTTATCAATAAAATTTTGGATATTGAGGTTGGTACCGGCCCACGGTGCGGAATGTAGTAGATAAAAATAAAAAAAAGGTTCAGATTCAATGCTGATCTAATTATGCAACATTATCATTAGTCGGTGAGCAAGGAATACGAATGTAAAAATACTACCATTAGAAATCAGTAGAAGATTAATTACAATGATTCGTTTATCGTAACCTAGACAGCAATAATTAGTATTCTTGTGTCTAATTGGCTTCTTTTCATTGATTTTCTGTCAAATATTGTTTGCTACATCTGAAATATGGAAAATATTTCCAAATGTATGTATAATTTCAATTGCCAACTTACAAAATTCATTTTTTTCTTCAAAAATCAAACAAACTTCAACATAAAATCATTCTTTCACTTCATGTGCATCATTATATTTTTAAAAAAACTGCCATTGTTAACACTAAACCTACCAGCACTTAATATATCAAAAGACCAATTGTGGTGGATAGAACAAACTATGCATTTTTCTCACGGAAAGATAACATAAAAGGAACGATAGAAAAAGGGAAATTAATTAACCGAATGATAAGAATTTACATGAAGTCAAAATGAACGAAAAAAGAATTAATGCAGAATGTCGAAAGAAATCCTAAAACCGGTCATTAGAACGGTCATGGTACGTTTAGTGTTCATTATTTTGCGGAAATTCCTGAATTGGAAACTTCATGTAAAATTAAGACCTGAGACTATTCGAGCGAACAGTACCGTGTTCAGCTGTCATCGAAAAATTCATACAAGAGGTTGAATATGATTAATTATAAAAAAAAACACTGTAACATACGAAAAAAAAGCGTTAAGTAGATAATATATTTTAATAGTTGGGCTGCATGGAGTGCAAAGGGCTATTTCGAGTTCCCTAGCGACTGCGTCCGGCCACGCCACCCCTGTAGTTATATTTAACACCGGGGCCACTAAACACTCAAGTCCAAGGGTCTTTGCGGTAACTGGACGAGCGGTGCTGGTAAATGTCTGGATCTTTGTCTTCGGGCGCATCGGCTGTCTAAATGCGGTCGAATACTTATGTAGCTTGACGATGTCAAGGGCCGCTTAATATAGGTGGAACGCGCGAGACTTCCATGCTCGAGTGTGCGCGAATAACCGCCGTCTGAACTCCCAGGTATTCGCCAGATTATGCAGACTGTGAATCAACGCCGGGAACCTTTTACCATTCCCTTTCTCAATTTATTATTAACCTTTCTGCGCGCGATGCTTACGGTATTGTACGAATTAATGTGAGCATGGACGATTTCCTGATAAATATCATATATTTAAAATGAACCTAGTGCTAGGTGCATATACAAGGTTTTCTCACTACTATTTAATATGAAATATGTCCCCCCTTCCCTTTGAAGACTGCCTGAACTCTTCTCGGCGTGGAATCGATTAGGTTTTTGCAATTACCCTCGACTGTCTCGTTTCGAAGCTACACCTGAATTACTGCATCTACCATTTTGGTTAATGCGGTACAGTTCATTTTTTGTAATCTGACCTTGCAAATGGCCCTCAGATCTTCAATTGGATTGAGATCCGGTGAATTTCCGGATCATTCCAGAATAGTAATCTTCTTGTCTTTGAAGTATTTCACCATAGTCTTGGAAACGTGGCATGGAGCTGGGTCTTGCTGAAAAATTGCGTCGTCGTTGACGTGGACTTTCTCCAGCTCTCGAGCTAAATGTTCTTCCTGCATTGCTTTATATTTCTCACTGCTCATCGTGCCTTCTACTGGAATTAGAGTGCCAGGTCCGAGTGTGAGAAACAGTCCCAGAACATCTTCATCAGAAAACTGATTTTTGCACTGTGTTCACACTAATTTGCACAGTACTGTATTCGTCCATACTGTGCACTGTTACAGAGCTGCACACTTTTCAGGGGAAGTCGAAAAATTTTGTCGAAGACATTCACATGTCTCCGGTCCTTCGCTAAATTCATTAGTAAATTACTAACTTTTCAATTATTATCACCTAGCCAAATATTATCACTCCATAGGTATCTACTGCCGCTTCATTTAGAAGAATCAGTTTCTTTGCTTTAGTTTATACAAATACGAGGCCAGTTAATAAGTAATGAGACAAACTGACATAGCTCCTGAAAGGCTTCATGAACCAATACGAAACTTTCTATATTTCAAGCTAGCATCCTTGCAACGACTTCTGATCAGCTGTTTGACAAGATTTCGTAAACCTAATCTATAATTCGGTCAGTTCAAAATGTCAAGTCCGATTGAGAATTGCACCGCGGAAGAATAATGTGCTGTGATTAGATTTTTAGTCGCAGAAAGTGCAAATGTGGATAAATGTACAAGTGTTGGGGGAATTATGTTGAAAAGTAGCCAAAATATTGTAATAATTGAATAAACAGTTTTTGAGCCATATCAATTTGTCTCGTCACTTATTGAATGGCTCTTGTAATAATATGTTTCCGCAGATACTTCGAACTTGATTAAGTTTAGATTTGGATGAATTACGGTCTTAACTGTATGCAAAATATTCCATATTTATAGCTTCATTTTATTCGTTACTTGAAACAAAAGTGGCAGTAAATATACGTCTTTTGTTCGATCAACAATGGGTTTTGCCCATGAAATTGAAGTTAGCGCGATGCAACTGAATAGGTAACAGAATTTCCTAGTTGCATTCCAGTCGATTGAATGGAATAGAGGTGTCCCTTTAATGGAACAGCGTGGGCATTTAACAAACAAGACACGTGGAATTACGTGTTTTGCGGTAGGCCAACATTATTCCTGGGAACGGTAGATTTACGTATTCTATCGCGCTTACGTTGCCGACCAACACCAATAAATTCTGTGTCGCGAAACGGATTTATACTTCCGCCCCTGATGCTTGAAAAATTGCGAGAGCGTTTGGAAAATTGAATGAAATATTGTGTTATCGGTTGCCCTCAACCTCGTTAAATATTGCCACGGGCTCGTAACGAAGTATTGCATCAGTGTCACAATAAAATAAAATAAAATATTCGTTTATATAAGAATTGTTAGTTGCGTTAACTATTTAAAATTTCATATATAGATGTCTTCAATATTAAAAAGTACCGTGTCTGTCATATTCGCTTGGTTTGTAAAATAGAATAATTCGTTTGCAATATTTCTTGGTAATAAAATGATACATTCAAAAAGTTTTCACAATATTAACGTAGCACTGAACCGATTAATAAATCTCTAAAAATTATTATTGAGTGGTAACAATGAAACAATGAAAATTATATATAAAATCAAAATCTCGAAATGACAGATTTCATTTTGTTAAGTATTTTTCTGGAAATGTAAATTAGATTTCGTGGAGGCAAAGGAGAACTATTTATGCTAATTTCTGTTCTATCCTATTTTCACTTATTGATCTACTTTATTTTCAATTGAAACAAAGATAAGTATAGATTCAGCGCCGGTAGTTGTGGTGTTAAATGCAAAGGGAGATTGGGTGAAGTATATCATATACTAGGATCTTTTGTGTGACTATTACCAAAGGTTATATAAGGGTTAATAAGCATCCTAGCGCTCACGGACAGCGGCGTACATGTATACAACGTTAGACAAGGTGCAGCCTGGAAGACGTACGTGTGCGCGTAATAGCCAGATAAACAGGGTCGTTGACAATTACAATGAATCATACAAGACACAGCAGACTGGCGTACACGTAGCTAGCCGCGTACAGCACAGAGCTGTCTTCGACAACTTGGACTTATCTGTGTCATCAATGAAACAACTTTGACAAACCTTCTTATCCGAGTTTACTTCTATAACAGCTGATTAGAGCAGTGCGATCAATCGATAACGTAAGGTGTGGTATCGTATTTCTAGCGATGATAACCGGTACGTTCCTTCACCTATTTTTTCTAAAATTAAACGAATCGAAAACGCTTTCTTATACAAATTAGGCGGTAAATATTGTTGCTAGTTTATTTTGTAAGAAATTACAAAATTATTATTCTTTTACGTGCTGGACGATTGTAAGCTTCCCTAGGGAAAATGGCGACGTAGGGAAGGAATATCTTACCATTCTATGATACTAATTATCATCCTGTATGACAATTGAATTTACTTAAATACATTGGACATAATGTATAGCGACTGCTGGGGGCGCCATTTTCTCTAAGAAAGCCTATCATAGTCGACAGTGTTAAACATAATTGAACAAAGTTATTTATTTTACGGTTATTAAACGAGCGTACGGGAGCCTTTGATGTCAGAGATTGAGGTCAAAAAGCAGCAAGGACCAACGTTAATTAGAGAAAATTTCTAAGTTATCCAAAGTTCTGTTTGTGTCCGAAGCATTTTACGGTACTTGGATAGCGAGGAATTCTGAGTAATTGTTGGAGGCGGTCGGAGAAAACGGCTTCGTGTTACCCAATCTCGATCCTCGAGACGGTGACCGCTACTTCAGGCCGGTTTTCAAGAGGTGACGATAATACGATAAGATCTAGCCAGGCGTGAAGCAACCACAAGGCATAATATCATTCATAGGTTAGCACGGGTTTACGTGCAGGTACACGTGCGACGGGATTCGTGTGTGTACGTATACATAGGTGCCAGCCCCGTATGGAGAAAGAGATCGACTGTACTTATGTGGGCAGATGGAGCCCTCGGGCCTGTTTGCCCACACATGGCAATTCTTCCTTCGGCTGTGTGCACACTCGATGCCAACGATACAATAGTGACCTCTTAATCCCTTGCGTCACCAATTAACCCTTTGTGTTCGAAAATCGTGATTGACTCGATCTTACCTCCACTTCACCGTTCGGGTACTGCTCGAGTACACCTAAGATTCTTCTTTTGCGATACTTACTTATGCTACTAACATTATTTACATTTCTTTACGCATGTTTCCTAATAATATTAACACTAAATGTATCAATTATCAAGCAGGGTCAAATGACTTCTTTCAAAAACTTAAAAATTGTACATTCATTATTATTTCTTTCGCTCATCTGATTTTCTCTAAATGTGTCACGAATTTCTTGAAAAAGGAAAGGAAAACAAGGAACATCAAGTAACCTAAGCAATATTTCCCAATCACGAAGAAAATGTCACATAAACTGATCACTAAAACTTGTAATTAACTGGTTATTTTATTAGAAATCAGAAGTTATGTTGTGAATTATTTCCTTTAATAAATTAAAGTACCGGTACATTTAGCGTTAAACTTTGTAGAAAATTAAGATTCTATTAATCCTTTAACTTTTTTGGGTACGATAGCGGCTCCTCCTCGCCGATTTTCCTTTTTTTAAAACATTGTCGGTACGATGGTTCCAAATATGATTTTTCTATACATTTTACCGGTAGGTTCAATTTTTTGCAAAAATCGTTTGCGAACATTCGAAATGCGAAATTAAATATTAAGCCAAAATTATTGTTTGAGTTATAAGTTCACCCGTTATACCTATTGGTTTTCGGCCGTAGCCATGTGTTTATAGAAAGGGGAGATATACCCCGGTCCCGTGCCGGCGCATACGCTGCTACGGACGTGTATGTGTACGTAGAATTCATTATAATAGTAGCAATTTCTTTTTTACAAATATTCTGAAAACTAAAGCCGAGTCGCGGTCATATATAAAGGAAAAATTCCGCATTCCGTCGTGAATAAAAATGAATTTTTACATACTCTTAATTCTCGTTATTAAGTTTTAGAATATTTCTTAAAATAATTTTTCATTTTTAGCTGTTGAAAATAATATCGCATATTTTCCAATTCTACACTGTCAACGAATTTGCAGTAAATTTTATTTACATGTGCCGCCAATTTCGCATGACCGGGGACAGTTGTACGAACGGGCACGGTCAAAACGTTCATTTACATAACAACGGATTAAATCCACGCGATTTACATTTCCTTTCTATTCCTCTACATCATTTCGCCTCTGTTCGCTAACGAAAAATCAACAGAATGGGGTACCGTCGAAATTGGAAAATAATTAAATCGAATCCGCGCCGCGGGGATACCCGTTGTTTGCGATACGATACAAATTTATAATGTTGCATTCGATGTTAATTAATCTGCTGCGTTTAATCGAATTTCACTCTCTGAACATTATAAAGCAATTATTTGCGAACATCGATGCGCTTCTCGTTTTTAACTGAAAGTTCGGTCGTTTGTCGAAAAAGCGAAAAAATTGATTGGACAAAACACACCTACGCTCCCTTGTTACGGCTCCAGCAGTTTTATTAAAATCCGCGGATAAATATAAGAGACAAATTATCTTCTATTAAAATTTTAGTGTTCTTAGTTTTTCGAAAACTAACGGTTCTAATAAAAGGATTGAGTTTTTTATTAAATTTTCTGACAAGATTAATCAATTATGAAATTATACTTGTCTATAGTCTTGTCTGCTTTGCTCCACTGATTTGTGTATAGAGAATTATTCTCTACTTATTATGCGAAGGCCATTGAATAAGTAACGAGACAAATTGGAATAGCCCAAAAACTGTTTATTGAATTAATACAATACTTTGGCTAGTTTCCAACATAATCCCCCCCCAACACTTATACATTTGTCCCATCGTTCCTCTAATTTTCTTATAGCCCTAATTTAAAATTCTTCCAGTTACTGTCGGAGCCACATTTGCACCGGTCGTTCACTTCGCTGCGCATCATTGACACTTTCGCGGCCATTTTTAAACTGTTCTACCCACTTGCAAATGTTCGAACGATTTAGACACTTATTCCCGTACACTTTTAACATCCACCGCACGTTGTTTTTCCGCGATGCAATTCTCAGTCGGACTTGACATTTTGAACTGACCGAATTATAGCTTAGGCTTACGAAATCTTGTGAAACAGCTGATCAGAAGTCGTTACAAGGATGCTAACTTGAAATATAGAAAGTTTCGTATTGGTTCCTGAAACCGTTCAGGAGCTATATCAGTTTATCTCGTTACTTATTGAATGACCCTCGAACAAGGTGAGTTACTTAGCTCCAACATCGGGAATGTTACCTTAACCATAGGGAACCTTACCCTAACACTAACCAAAAACGTGTATCTCCGTTGTTATTAATGGTACAAGAAAATGTCTAAGGGATAAAGTATTTCGTTTAGAGGGGCAGTTATTAAAGTATTTTCATCTCAGAATCATAATTTCATAAATTTTAGGCTCATCGTTATTTTTCTTAATTCGGGCGACGTTTTTTTATTGATATCGTGCTGTATTCAATTAAAAGATGAATTCTACCATGTATAATACGTTGGCCTTTGACCGATTATCTTTTAATAATAACAATGATAAGAATAAAAAAATGACTTGTGTCAATTTGTATGCAAACATGTTAAGTAAAACGCGTTAAAAATTTGATTAAAACATCAAGTATCGTTAATCTCAGTGTGAGCAATGGAAACTTTCGATAATTGTTGACAATTTTACTCGATCCAAGAACGAATCATTTCCGCGAATACTCAGCAATAAATTACGGAGTGTCCTTGTGCTAATTTCTCTCGTAGATCGATCAACAAGTATATACATGCAAGTACGTAGCTGGTTGTGCTTGAAACGTCTGGGTGCTTAACATTAAGTTTCGTGTCACTTTCGTAGTAAGAACTCTGACCTCGGTACGGTTGTCCCCAATTTCGAGACTTAACCTCTCAACGAGCTGACTCGCGAGCAGTCTAACTTAATCGGTTAATTAATTCTGCCGTCCGGTCGTTCGCATCGCTTTCACCCAATTAACTGAATTCAAGATAAAATCCTTCAACTTGAATCGTTGCGGTGTTCCTTTTTCTCTTTTAAAGAAATTACATGAATAATGAATTTCCGTTCTTACGAAAGGGTTGAATTGGGTCGTAACGAGAGAACTTCCTTCGAACTCGAACGTAACATTTCATACGGATAGAAGTGCACAGCGAAGGAATTTTATTAAATAAAAAAGAACTTAGAATTCATTTACTTTACAGTATTCATTTTAACGTTTCTATAACCTACATACCTATTTTCGATTTCATCGAGATTCTCAACGTCCGCCTACGCGAACTCGTGTAAACACCTGATCGTATGTCGATTTTATTCCAAAGGGATTAGGAAAGTTCAAGGGATTTGCATATCCAGTAATTGGCACGGTATTCGTGAATCGGAGGCGAGCAGGAAACGAAATCTAGAATACGGCGGCTGCAAAGGCAGACGGTTTCGAGGTTGGAAGCGGAGGGTGTTGAATATGGCAGACGAGGAAAGAGAAGGGTTTCGGCCGGTCGTGTCTCAAGGTTTACCCAAGCTTATTCAAGCAAAGTCTCGGTTTCCTTCTCTCGTATCGTTTACGGTCCCGTCGCTGTCTCCTCGTATCTTCAACAGAAATAACAGGTTTCCTCGGTGTGCACTGATTGCGTTGACAATTTTCACTAACCCCTTGCATTTCTATTTGCCGTAACTAAATACTAGCAACAACAACAACAACTACAACGTTCTTTGAATATTGATTTAATCGAAATCGATGACTTTTTGCACAAATATTGTGTCTATTATTATTATATCCATTATTAAAATATGAACTTTTACATACTAATAATTATTTTTAATTTCATAAAAATCACGTTTACATTTGCTTTATAAGTTTAATAAAATTAATGTTTTATTGTTTATCATATGTTACTAGAGTTATTATTCCGGTTAAATAAATATTTATAATTTCTCAGATTCAATTTTATGTTGCTAAAAGGACAAATAAATCACTATAAAAATATAATTAAAAGTATCAATATTGAACTAATTAAATAATATATTGCATTAATTTTTCTCAAAAAAAGAATTCTTCAGAAAATAATTTAATTGCATTATTAAAAGGTTGTATAATTTCTTTAAATCTAATTTTATTAGGTCCTTTTCGAATTTGAATGTATCCTAAAACTTTTCGTTCCGGTAATATTAAAAATAATTAAATAAATATTCTACTAAAATTGTTGTTTATATAAATTTCAATTATATTTTATTAAATTCATGTCTATGGGAAATTGGACTTACACACTTTCATAATCAATGGCTACGCAATTTCTTTTATCGGCCAATTTTAAATTGCCCAAAGCATTGGCATTTTTTATGATATTAAATACTAACTAGTTATAAATTAAAAGTTTACACTAAATTAAGCATAAATTACATGATATCTCATTTTTTTAAAATAAACACACCATTTTCAAAATAAATGGTTGAATCGGGGCCGAGTTAAAAGTTCCTGAATAACCCTGAATATCATAAGTTATAATAAAAAGCATTTAATACAATAATCAAAATTATAAGTTGAGGCCCACCTAAAACGCAGATACTGTGGACGCAACCCTACTTAGCCCTGCTTCCCCCCTAATTCGGCCATAGAATAACACTTACTAAATAGATTAAGTCCAAAGTTCTTTAAACCTTCAATTGTTCACTAAAAAACTCTTTCATCAAACAACAATGCACCTTTCAGAATAACGAAAGGTTTGTGCGCCATCAATTTTCGATAATTGTCGAAATGAAAGGTTAAGATTGTAGAAGTCCTCTCGAGAGCCTGATTTTTTCAAGAAAAGAATGTGAAATGTTTGTATTGTAATTAGAGACAAAACTCGTTAGCTCAGCGTGCTATTCTAGAGTTGATAATAAGATGGACGGGTTATGGGTCTCTGTCAAGCAGTTTGAATATCCTGTTAGAGCAATTGCTCCTAATCTCATTTGAGTTTAACGAATAAGTGTCCTCGGCTTTTGTCCGTTTGTCCGTCGAGCGGACAAGTGGCATTCACGGCGTCAGAACTTTATTCGGCATGATCGATCGACGCGACGGATCAAGCAATGAAACGGTTACCGTTGCATGTCATACAGAATCGCCTGGTGAATGGGTCGCTTTGATCGGATGAACGATGACAAGAAGCTGCTCGGAACGATCTGAAGAATTTTTTTCCTTTCAAGCTGATTATCGCGGCTGACACTCGCGAAAGGACGAATGCACCTTTCATTCGAACGAATGAATTACGATTAAGGTCAATAACGTTCAATAGTTGATACGAATACTTTTTCAATGCCGTGTTTGATCGACGAATTATTGTGATTGATGGAATCGCATTTATCGTTTCGACAACGACGTTTAACTACAACAATGATGGCTGGTATCGCTTATTCACGCATTAGGTGTTAATTATAGACTGAAAATTAGTACGAATGTAATTCCTTGAGTAATTAATCGAAAATTACGAAGAAGAAATTTAAATTGACATAGCATAAATAAGTACTTTATACGTACTTAATACGTACTTTAGAGGAAAACAATTGGAACAAAGTTTCATGATTTTGAGAGGAAGTTGCAACTGTGCCAACCGGGTTTTTATTTTGCAGCCATCTTCAAGGTCGTTTTAAGGTCAGCCTGTATTTTCCTTCACTGAAACAAACGCTTACTCGACTAAATAAATGTCCTATTGGGACAAAGTCCGATGGAAAAGGAGGCCACTCTTCGTACGCGGACAGTGAACGTGTTAATAGTTTAAGCAACGCATGAAAATTCCTGGCTAGACAGGCAAGGTAATTTAAATATCGAGGGAATAGAGGAGGAGCCGGCCCGCAGAGTATCAAAGCGTGACAAGCAAATTGCTGCGGTCTCGCGTGCCGCAAATCACAAAGAGCCGCTTCCCATCGTTGACTCACGGTTCACGCGAAAACGTGTAAATCGGCGCGGCGCGTTATACGCGTGCCGTATCTGTTGTTTCATCTTACCAGGTCATCGATCGATCGCCGGCCGATAAAACCGTGACTAGAAACTGTTTGCTAGTTTTATGATGCCGGCTCGCTCCTCGTTCCGTGATAAAGGCACGTTCGTTACTTTCCACGAAACTCGTTCGCCCAACTTCCTCCCTCTGCTCAGCGATGGAAAAACTATTTCGATCGCGAAGAAATTGATTCTGGAATGTGATACCAGTTCGCTTTATTATCTTATGAAAATTGAACGAGAGTAAACAACGAGGAATTCCGCGCGGACATTTAATGGAAAACCAGTCGTACAACTTCGGAATGATCGTATCGAGGGTTAGCATCTGGTTACTCAACGGTACGGTTTTTTGGCCGAACGAGGAAACGATAGGCAAGGAAAGAAGGTAGTCGGTGGTTTAACGAGTCGCTTGGAAATTATGAATTATTCAATGATTCATGGCCCAAGATGGAAGAGACGAGCAACCACGCCGGTTACGCTGCTGACAGGTTCACGCGAACGTGTTCTTTATGCCCGCTCGATCCTGAATCGTGAGAACGCCGATAGAGCTTACTCGATTGCGTACACGCCACTTTAATTACCATTGCTCGGATCAGGGGAAGATACTGGTAAAGGTAAAGGTACCAATAGTTGACCGGTTCGAAGAAATCTTCCGCTTGAGTAATGATAATCACTTTCTCTGTCGTTAAGTGGCCGCAGTCGATACCCAAAGATGCTCCTTAAGCTTTCTAAATCGTGTAAGTACACGAATTTTATTAAAAAATTATCTTATCGACATTTTAGAACTGTTATAAAAAATTAAGTAACCGCCTTAAAAGTTGACCCGTTTCGAAAGATAACGTTAAGAAGTGGACAGCTCGGTCATAAAAAGTTTATAACCTGAAAATATTTTTATCTAAACTATACACCTGATATTAACCAAAGTATTAGGGAGATATACAATTAGATGGCACAAAATTAGTCAATCTTGGAGGATTTTTTTTTAATAAGAAATAATTATTCTAGTCCCATGATATTGCAGGTACATTGAAATAATGTATGCAGGTATCCAAACAAATTTTTTTTAGTCAAATTAACTTCAAAATGGCGGAGCTGTCGCCCAAAGTTGCTAGAACAGTTGCAAAACTGGCGTGGAACTTAGATGTCTTTGATTTGCAACTAAAAAACAATATTGTTATATTTAGAACATATGTAGTTTGAATATGTCGTCGGCGAAAATGAAAAAAATGGCATGCATTTAAAGGAAAAAATCGATATATTAAGCAAAATTTGTGTACCTTTTCGATAAAAAAATGGTTTTCTTTTCAAATATTTAAAAAGCAATTTGCAACATATCGAAGCTAATAATGTTATTAATATGTGTATAAAGTTTCAAGTCGATGGATTCAATAGTTTTCGTAAACGTGTTTAAAGTTTTCACACCTCCAAATCTGAGCGGTGAGGCGCAGCATTCACGAGGCTGTAATTTTTGAAGTTTTTCGAATTTTGCTTTGAAATTTTGGGAAAACATTCCACAAATGTAGCTCTATCGTTGATGTAGCCGATTTTTCAGTGGCACTTGTTTCGAGATATGTTTGGAAACCTTACCATTTACCTTTATTTGAGCAACAGTCAACTGCTGGTACCTTTACCTTGCCAAGAGATAATGTTAATTTTCTGAACTGCAAGCAACAAAGATAATTTCGTTTTATTAACTCGGCAACGATAACATTTAATCGTTGCTGTTAGCTTTCTCCATGGTCCGCCATTTGAGGACAATCGAATTCTGGACTGTTTTTCGTTTTTATTCCTTAAACATTCTTCGTTTTTTAATTATTAAGGAAAAATACTGACCAATCAGTATTGGGTCATGATGTTAAATTTTAGTTCAATTTTAGTTCTCGAGTTCAATTTTCAAATACCACGAGAAAAGACGAAAGGAAAGCGTAATAATTTTCAATAATTATCTGTTAATAATGGAAGCCTAAATAAGATTGATGTGAAATCGGTTTTATCGAAAGCCGCGTTTAGATTAAAGACAAAAATCTTGAAGAGAAATTTGAGATCGTCTAATTCTGTCAATAGAAATTTTTGTGACTGATGCGGTATCTGTGGTAAGACCGCAAGACAGACGATCATAATGGAGTTTCCTTTAATTAATTTTTTTTTTCTTGCCCGTATCCCGTTTCAATGGTACTATAAAAGGGATCGGCGTTGCTTTTTATTAAATATTCATTACAAGTTACACATAAGGCTCGCTGTATCCCAGTTCTTGCCACGCTTGTTAAATACAAGGCTGATTCATTATGTATTACGCTTCACGTAACAGGCATATTAAATAATTATCTCCGTATTAAAATGGCCTTCTTGCTTTCTAACACAATATTATATGGTTGGCAGAGATCGCGCCTTGACCCCCCAGTTTTTCGAATATTTATTGTAGATTAGCCATAACTGACGAGTCATTGTTTGTAGAAACGATTTTAAAGATAACTATGTCTATGTTTTGTTGCTTGGCATTAATAGTGTCATGGCTAAAAACAACACACACACTTTGTCTTGATTACACACGATTCAAAATTGAATATATTTTCTATTATGATTTTACATTTGGATAGCTTTTATTAACCCTTTGCACTCAAAAAATTTGTCAGATTATTTATCAGCAGCTGAAAAATACTTATTGTTAGTTGCAAAATAGCGAGTAACATACCATCGTCAATAAGATAATACAGATTAGGAACAATTATTCTATTTAAATTAATCATTTACTTTATACATATAATTGTATTGAATTTTACTTAGGATTTAACATTTTAAAATATTCCTGATGAACTGGTGGTGCATATGGTAATGAATCCATCATGTCCTTATATTTGTCAGACATAATAGATCTACTTTTTTCATACAAGGCAGGTAATTTTATATTTGCAAAATTAGTTGGTCTTCCACGTTGTGATGATAAATCGATAATTTTAAATTATTTATTAGAAACTGAATTACAACTTACTTGCAAGTTGATGATAGAAGTCAATTATTATTCTGAATTCTGTCGTAATATATTCAGTTAAAAATAATTTCAACCTAAGATGGACTTACACCATCTTCAAAATGAACATATCTATAATACCGTTAATAGCTAAAACTTCCATCTCCCAAATATTAAAGAAAAAAGATCATATTAAGTTTCTATAACTATCATCTTCATTTTTTTTTCAAAAATGAACTCGCGTCACTTTCAAAATAAACAACTCACTAGTCGAATATATGCATAAATTTGTAAACTGCCAGGAGGGCTAAGTTTGGCCGTAGGTGCGCGTCGAGCGCGATCGCCCGCGAAGGATTAAAACGAACCATGATCGTTTTCCCGCTGGCACGTAGGGCCGCTGGGGCAGGCTAGCTAAAGCCGTCAAAGAGACATTTTCCTCGAACTGCTCATTAATCGCGACGGTGTTAGGGCGCTAGATGGAAAGAGAGAATCAGATGTACACCAGTGCAATCTCGGGATGCTATATATGCGGTATACTCGGTTGCATCGGGGGTCAGTGTACTGTGTGGGCTGGAACTAAAAGTCACGACACACGTATACACTGGCATAATACGTCGAAGATTGTATTTCATCGGAAAAAGGAGAGTTAAGAAGAACGCCGGTATATGCAACTAACGTTCTCCTTACTGGAATGTCGTCTGCGGTGCTGCTTTCTCGCTCTAACCGCACACAACAGTACACAGATACCGTAATTCTTGTATACGCTCGAGCCGACGTTCAAATTTGATCGCTTACCAACCTCACGACCCGTCACGGTCCTCGCGACCCAACTCATTGCGCCCATCAGGGTGCTAACTCGAGGGGGTGCATCTTTTTGCGCTGCGAGACTGCGAAATATTGGGTGATTAAGCACGGGATTAGGCACGGACAAAGTAGAGAAAATGTGTCTTTTATTTGCCAAAAGATGAAACTTTATATTTCATTTGTCAAATTTCATACTAAACCCATTAATTCTGATAAGGGGAAAAATTAAAAATTAAAATCAAGAATCCTCAGGAAAATCTGTTTCCCGTCGACCTTAGTGTCCCCTTGTCAGATGTCGAAAAGTTAATACAAATAGTGAGGTAAATAATTAATGTCATAAATAATTAAATGAAATGAATGGGTAATAAAGAAAAAATCAAAATTGATGACAAAATCTTTAACAAAAGATTGCTACAGGTATTAACACCTTAACTTATGATTTTTCTAACGAGTGCGCCAGTTATATAGCCTCCATGTTAAAACAAATGAAGAAAATCGAAACATTATATGTATATATTCCACACTTGCCAAGTCTTGGCCATATAAAATTGAATTTTAATCAAAATACAAAGCACCGAGGTCAATTTTTCGATTATATTTCCCAGTTCCTGGGGTTAGCCTATCTGCGGAAACGTAATCGAGGGTTAAAACATCAACGAGCGACGCGTTTATGGTGTGGGCTGAAAAAGGGACAGCGCATGGTGGGAGAGTTTTCTCCCAAAACGAAATTCACAAAATGTAAATAGTTAGTTAGTGATACGACAGGAACCGAGTTAGACGGTCTTCCAATAAATTGTTCTGTGTTTTCGTACAAGTTTTTTATCCTTGGACTTTAAAGTTGCTTCCCTGATTCCCCCTTACCCAGGCCAATTAATCCGTTTCTGATTGAACAATAATTACCTTTTCTACGTGTATGCTGAAGGTGGGCACAAAATTTAGAAAAAATCCTGTGAGAACACATTCTCAAACGAATTTTGGAGACCATACTCTCAATAATCTAAGGTATCTACAAGTAGAAAAGGTAAAAGACTCCTTAAGCACCGAAACACGTTACGTTTCCGAACAAAAGTCTGAAGTTCTTAATAGCTGAACCCGTCTTCCTCGAAGTGCTCTATGATTATAGTACTTCAGGACTTCAAACACGCATCAAGATACGGAAGTGGTAATAAAGTTGTCGGATAACTCCATTACCAACATTATTGATAAAGAAGATGGTGAATTAGTGTTGAAGAAACAGTAAAATAACGTTTCCACTGATACGGCTAAATAAGCATCCTGCTATTGAAACTAAACAAGTTAAAAAAGCATAATGTCGAATGTAATGTACAGGAACTTTGAAATTACCCTACATGCGTACGTTATTATGTATAACATATTTATTACGAAAGATAATACGAATTACAGGCAAAGTGGTCCAGCAAGAACTAGTACTTGAGTATCTACGTTTTTCTGGTGATATGAACAAACTTTGAGAGGACTATAAAATGACGATAAAATTTATCTACATAAATTAATATTTTTTTATAGAGAATGTCTGATGCATTAACAAATATATGACCCATTTAAAAAAATGGAAGTGACCTTAAAAACTTCGATACTCTTTCAACTACAAAATCATTTCTGCTGCCACATTATAGCCCTCTTTAAATGGAGCAATTTTTGTTAATAATATTTATTCATACATAAAAAAATGACTGATATTGGACTTCCCTGTATACACCTTATGTATTAGGGAAACCGGAAAGTAATGTCGCTTTGTTACATTGAATTCTAACGAATAAATCTTTAACAGGTTTTCATTTTTAATCATCAGCAACCTTTTGCCATCTAGTTTGCAAATTTTCAATGCCGGATCCATAAAAATCAATTGGTTTTTGAGAAAAATATCTGGAAATGGCATTTTGGATACTATCCAAATATTTAAATTTTTTGTCACGTAGAAGGTGTTGCAGTATGCAATACCGGATATGTAGCTTTTCTGGTATTTGGTTGGCCATTTCATCCAAAATTGTAAAAAAAAATTAACCAATCAAATGACCGGTCGTTTTGGGTAAGACAGACTACAAATTTTGCTCAGAAAATAAACGATAAAAAAGAAGTGAATGTTGAAAAATGTATTATAAGTATATTTTAGGAAAAGTCGTGAAGTCGATAGGAAATTCTAATCGAAATTTTAAAACCGGTCAAATGACCGGTCGTGGTAGAAATAGTGTTAATCCTTTACACTCGAGTGGCGCTATATGCAATTAACTAGGATATTTTAAAATGTAAAGTTGAAATCTTGTTTACATTAGAACGTAGCAAATTAACGGAAGGAGTAAAAGTAAATAGATCCTAAGTATTTGTAACCCTTTCCCCCAAAATAAGGCTTTATTGTATAAATAAACAATTCACTTAAAATGTCTTTGGCTCGATATTGGAGTACACAAAGACCTCATAAATGACAAACAAACATTGACATGCGCAAAAACGACGTTACTTTCCGCTCCCCCTAATATACAGGATGTTACATACAACAGATATCACACAGAAAATTGTCAATGAAAAAAAATAAACGGTTTAAAAAACACTAACTTATATTTAAAAGATCATGTCTCGTCTTTAAATGCAATGATGCATGTACATATTCGTGCCGTTGAAAACAGATGGCTACAGATATTGTACTAGTTCGTTCAGCAGCCGTTATTGCTTGGAGGTTATACAGTTTGTCATTAATAAGCAACAGCCAGTCAACAATCTGCCTTCATCTGTATAAAAAAAGGTGATAACGAGTTTTTTTGTTCCAAAGAAACGGCACGAATTAAAGCAACCTACTAATACAACAGCAAAGTACCCGAGTACCTACAAAACCTTGCCAAAAACTTGTACCTTAACTTTTTAAGGTTCGTTGTAGAGGGAAAACTTCCTTTCGTGGTCTCGTACTAAAACAAATTCTAAAGAAAATTTTGTACAGAAAGCAACTTTAGTTGTTCACTTCGAGGAACTGAAGTTAAAGATCTGAAAGTGGAGACTTCATGCTTTAAAGTTACAATAGTTTAACACTTTGACTCTCACGTTGGAGCTTTTCAAAGCTTCGTTTGATAGTAATTTTATTTTTAACAAGTTTTATGTTGTGTTTTCATAATACAATAATAAAATATTTTCTACTGAATAAATAAAAGAATTTTTAATAACACGAGCAACAACTTTTTATGAAAATTCAAGTGTCAGCCATATATGGCATTCTATTTCTTACAAAGAGCAATATTTGTTCTTTTATAAGAAATACATTTAACATAATAAATCTTCGTACCATAAAGATTTATTATTTTTGCTACTTTTCAAGAATCATGCATATATGTTCTTTAAGAATCGTAATTTAAACGTGTAACATCCACAATTATCCGTACTGTTATTAATTATTAGACGTGTTTCCTAGCATCGAAAATGAAAATCGTGTCAATCGACTTATTAATCGTCTGGGCGATTGTTAACTGATTTCTTGCAGGTCGTGGCGTGGAATGTCGTAGGGCAAAAGGGTCCGTTGCAAGGTCGTTCGATGGTTGTGGGTGGTCGGCTCGTGTTTAATATGCCAAGGAAATTAATCTTGGACGAAACGCGACGAAATGACGCGTTATACGCGCGCAGTCGAGAGAGATTGGATTCAGATTTGATTTATGATTAATTTTTGCACGCCACCTAGGATTGATCGACCTTCCTGTTGAAACACTGTGTTGCGGATGGTGAACGGGTTTGGTCAAATAAAATGAATCTTTGAATATACAGGGTGTCTCAATAAAAGTGCTATCTTTGTAAATATTAATATATAGATCTGAGGATTGATAATAATTGGTTTAATTTTCTTCGTTGGCAAGTATAGCTTCTGCAATTTTTTTTATTTGAGGGAATTTCAGCCAATGTATATTGGATACTTCCGAAGGGTGAGGTTAGGTATGCTTTTTGACGAGAAAACCAAGTAAATCATTTCTGTAAAATTTTTAATTTTAACTTCTGTATACATTTTCAAGCTACGTTTAAGTTAATATATTAATTTTCAGTTAAATGTACATCAAATATTTATGTTTCAAATTGCACTTTACTAAGATTATAACATTATTATTATAAAATGATACTAAAAAATTATGTAATCTTAAAGATTCATTTGATAGTGTTCAGAAAACGCTGAAAGACATCGATGTAAAAGCGCAAGGTAATAAAATAATAATTTATATTTATCCTGAATATTTATAAAATATAATATTAACTGCTAAACATCAATATTAAAGTGTGTTCCTATTTATTTGATTGTGTGAAACGTGTACCATTAATCTTTGTAATAAGTTAATCTGATTATATTCTGGATGCAAATATTTGCAAAAACGTATTGGTTATTTATAGAATACATGGCGTTTCGCCAATAATGCTTTGCAAAATACATCTTATATTCACAAACAGAAAGTAATTTAAATTGAATATTAACAAGCCTTTGTTTCTGTTTATATCGTCAGGCACGATAGGGTTCCCTGAAGAAAATGGCGTTAAGTTAATTATTTCGGTAATTATTTCAATTACTTCAGTTTAGGAATTATTGCGCAATCAATTGTATCTAGTAGAATACTAAATTACTGATGTACTTATTTAGTACTTAGTAATTATTAAATTAGTGATTGGGAAATTACTAGTCATTATTCGTTATTAAATTAAAAAATTAGTAACTTAATAATTTAGTAATTCAGTAATTTACTAATTTAGCAATTAATAGTTGTCAAATTACTAATTTAAAAATTACTATTGTTAAATTAAACAACTCGGTTTTAGTAATTATTTATTATTAGAGTGTAAAATTAGTAATGTTGTAATTTAGTAATAAAAACTGATCACTTAAGACATTTGTAATAGACGATGGGCTAGATGAATTAATTATCATTTCTAGAACTTCCTTCCCCTCCCAAGGGAAGCCTATAATGCTTGCCACCGTACATGACTGTTGTTGGACAGACCATAAATGTCGCCATAAAACTTTAAGTCCTTTATAAACTTTACAAAAGGTTATGTTTCACAAAATTAAAAAACAATAAACATACTACAATTCAAACGATTGGATTAATAAATATGTACAAAAAATGTTGAACGGGACACGGGGATTAAAATCATAAGGATGGTCATTATGATCTGCTGAGTACCACTTAAATTAACAGCTGGTAATTATACGTTTGATAAGCTGCAAGAAATGAAGGATCCTTAGGTAGTTGGCTGGTTTGCGTCCCGTTTTCTCCTTTTTGCCAGTGCGTTTCTTAACCCTGCGCTCCATTGTTGTATTATCGGTCGATCTTGGATTTGCAGTCATGTCAACCCGCGAAACCAGACGATCTGATAGAACCTTATTGTCTCCGGCGTTCCTCGCTTCGTACAGTTACACAGTTTTGCTCTTTTCCCTGACAATACAAGCGGATAGAGTGTAATCAAGATTTATAACATAGGCACGGACACCAAAACCATATCTCAAATTTCAGTTTCGCAAGTCGATTTCAAGCATTAAACAAATTAAATTGCGTTATACAAATATTTTCAAACTTTAATATCGCTACAACTATTAAGTGTTTTTAATAGAAGTTAAAAAAGGAAATAGTACAAGTTTGAAACGTAGCATACTTATGATATTCTTCGTACATGATTATGTGCAAGAATTTTAAAGTCCGACATTCAAGGTTTATTTATCACTAGAACTACCGACGTTAAACGCACACTTCCTTTCGAATTGGGAATGAAATTTATTATTTTTATTATTATAAAACTCCTTGCGCATCATGTTCTCCTGATACGGAACTTTACTTTCGAGCAAGCGGGATTTGGAAATTCACTTTCAGTAAAGACTTTATTTTCGAGCAAGCAGATTTAAAGCGGCAGGTAATGTGTTAATGTTTATTGAATGTTTATACATATACACGTTCCGTAAACGTATTCACTTTTATTCCCTTGGAAAGCTACAAAATTTTAATTCACCAATCAAATATTAGAGAGTCAAATTAATAACAGTATCAAGGCATTTGCAATATTTCAGATATTTCAATTTTTAGTTCCGTATACATTTGAATTTATTAAATTTATAAACTTTATCATTTTTCTGCTTGGTTATTAAATTTATTAAATTATTATTTTTGTTATCATTATTATTTATTTATTCAATATAATATTGTATTCTTTTTTAACAAATACATAAAGAAGTAAAGATAACAATTTAGTTTTCAATTTAATACAAAAATCCTGCTATCCATTATCCGACAGATTTGATGAATTTGGTTGATTTAATTTGCGGGGAGAGATTGGAAAGTGAATTCGCGAACGAGCCAAACTTTTTTGCGAAAACTGTACGCGGCGATGCTTTGCCAAGTAATCCTGTTCCCTGACTGTTTTGACGAACGTTGATCCTGATAAATACGATGCTTTTTTCCGAATGATAAAAAGATCTCTCAGCTTTACCTGTAATACAGGCGAGATTTATGTTCTGGAAAAAAATGAATGATCGCTATGCGTCTGGCTTCCGAAATGGATGTCAAGGACCTAGTAACTCTTGCTTCCTATCCGTCGATCCATATATTTTATGGAGGAAAACTAGAAGCGTGAAGTAAACTGTTAAAAATGTTTGAAAATCACATTTTTATTTAACAATTTCAAAAACTCCATAAAACATTATGGAATAAAAAATTTAAGTATCATACGTGATTTTTAAAGATCTAGAAATATTAGGGAAATATTAAGTCTATTTCTGTTAATTTAAAAATTTTGCAATATTTCAGTGAAAGAAAACAACTGTTTTGTGATAAATAAAATTGAATATTAATAGAACTACATGGCAAAAAGTTTCAGTTTAATAAAAAAAAAAGAAAACGCTTCGAGCTTACGTCGTGAGTTAACAGTATAATTCATTTGTCGTAAGTTTTATCCAATTTGCCATTTTCTATAGACGATTACTCCCCGGTATTTTACAAAGCCAACTAATCACACGTTGCGGGCATCCGAAAGCAAAGTTATCCATCACTGGGTGATCGCAAACACGACAAGGAAAAAACGCAGAAGAGGAGAGAAGAAAAAGAAGAGAAAAAAAGCGAGCATTATTCGTACAACTTTGGTGCATCTTTTCTTCCTTTTAGCTAGAACAATTAATTTTTCTTGCTAACTCAGCGATCGGAGAAACGATTAAGATTCCATCGGGGTGTATCGAGAGAAGGCAAGGTCAAGAAACAGGTAAGGACGAAGGTTCGTTCGTTTGCCTAGAGAAGAGGGTCAGGTGAAACGCGGTACGTCTGTGTGGGGTCCTGACAAGCTGTAGGCTAGGGCCAGGATGCCAGGATCGGTGTTCTAGGAGGGAAGATGGTCGGTTGGTGAATGGCGCGAGCGATGATGCCACGCTGTTTTCCTTCTGCTCGTTTTTCGTGGTCCTTGTCGGCTGTTGCAGGACCTGTACGAGGACTGGTCCGCGATCTACCGTAACCGCATTCCTTCTTACCTCGCCTTGCCCTTCCATCCCTCCGTTTCTCCCTCCCTTTCTCGCCCTCCCTTGCTATAGCCCCCCCTTATCCTTCTTTTTTCCCCCAAACCGCTCTTCTCGGCCCTTTTATTCAGTCCTCCGCGATCTTACATCCTTCTCCTTCTTCTGCCTCTTCTCCTTTTCCAACGAACACCCCGGACAAAAGACCCGAGTTCTGAAACGTACTCGTTAAGAAACTTCCCTTCGAGCCCACACAGACTTGTTTTACCCGCAATTACACGGAGTTCTGAAGCTGCGTGGCCGCTGTTTACCTGGCCGCAAAACCTGGCCATGCGCAGTGTCCATCAAGGTGTACGCGTGCCTCCGACTCTGTCAACGTTTCGTAGCTTGGAAACAGGTCGGAACGTATACTCTGTTTCCTCTCTTTCGAAACAGTTTGCGTACAATTCTGTACTAAGTTTGGGCCAAGCAAACATAACATTTTAATAATCTTCCTCGAGTCTTTAGATTAGCGTTTCCCAACTTTTCTTAAAGCATGAATCGCCTCTAGCATAATAGCTTTCTAGCATACACATATTTCTTATAATCTTATTTCGTAGCACATCTCTATGTATTTTCACCTCTCGTATTAAGTATAAACATTTAAGGCTTCTTTCTCTAAATTTTTATTTCGACATTTCAGTGATCATTCTTTTACTATTATATGATAGTGCGTCATTTCCTATTTGCCCCATCTTTAGAAACACTACTTCAAGTATTTGGGTGTAATATCTGTTATTTTGTATTAACGCAAATTCTGTATAAACAAATACTGATCTAAAGTTACTGAAATGAAGATAAATATTAAATTAAAGTTGATTTTTTAGTTATAAGCTGTAAATAAGTATATTTAATTGAATTAAATTGGCGTAAATCGGTAGTTTGGGTTACACTTGCGGGTAGAAAGGCTGCGTAGAAACCTTTACACAGCAAACTAATAGAATTCAGCTGCGTATACGTGCAATAAGGATGTGCAGAAACCTTTGCGCAGTGAATTGATTCAAAAGACGCATGAAAATGATTAAAAGTCTAAGGATTATTTTCTAAACAGTTACTAATTGTAAATAAAATGTTTCAGTATTGTTAGGGAGCACGTACAGGTATAACTTTCTTTAGACTCTCTAATTCTTTTAATTGAAAATGCTATTAAATTGCTGAATTATTCAATATTATTTAACCCGCGTAAAATAAAAAATTCGTTGTGATTTTTAAACAAGTCGTAAAATTGTAATATTTACAATATTCTTAGGATTTTTTCGATATCTTAATTACCTAGTTAATCAATTACAAAAAAAGGTTTTTTGGTATCATTATCTCCATAATTATTACAATTTTCTAGGGAATTTTTTATTTTAGATATATCAAGAGATAGCAAATAATGTCATTTTATAACATTATTGAAAATAAAAGGACCGGCACGTTTTGCTAAATAATTACCCAAAAAGAAACGTTTTAAATTAATGATGAAGAATACCAAAGTAAAAACTGAAAATTGAAAATTAATCAGTCGGACTCGAGTCGATCACGGGCGTCGATGTAATAACTTCATAAGTTTGTTGAAATGGTTAAATTGAACGTTTAGAAGGCTATTATCCAGCTGTATGTTGAAAGTGCAGCTACCAGCACGTGCAGCTATCACCGACAGATACATATGAACCAGTATTTCCAGTCATATTTCTATTCTCATGACCGAGCAACCTGTGCAGCCGACCTTGGCGCGTAACTCGCTCTGTTCTGGCGGTCTAGGAAAAATTCTATCGTTCGGCCCTATTTTACCAACAACCGTGACGATACCGGATACCGTTCCGCTCGTGTTTATCCAGCCGAATGTGTACACCGAGCCTAGCTCGCGATAGTCGACGAGAACAGCGCGTGGGATCGCTACGATAGACATATTCGGCGCCGAATTTAGCGAAACTGGCCGTGAATCATCCTTTGTCGTTTCTATTCACCGAACAAACTCGTGGCAGATTATTGTTATAAAACAATACGCGTCACGATTAGTTTCGTTCAGCGTTTAATTGCCGACTCTTCGTACGTTTTAACAATGCTCAATGGGCCTTCGTGTCACCGTGGATTCCTTTTTCTTCGTTCTTGCCTTTATTTCCCTCCGCACAATAACACCAAGGGTTAATCGACATTGTTCCGGCACGCGATAGGGTCGTCGTGCCTCCCTTTTCATACGAAACCTGGCATTCACTGTTCACCCTCGCGTCCCACACCGATCCAGATGAACACGAGTTTTCGTTGTAAAACGCTAAAACGTCATCCTTGGCATTGTTCTGTTTTGTCGATGAACGCAACAAGGTTCGAGAATTGGGAAGAGCTCGATGATAATTCGCAACGGACCACCGAGATTGCAGAGCGGTCGAGCGAAATGACATCATAGAAGGAAAGCAAATTGCCCGTTCGAGTGCTCGATACTTATTTACCTCGACAGCCGTTTTATCTTACATCGTTCTCGCTGACTGTACACGTATACCCCCGGCTCAAGCTGCCGATTCGCTCTGACATTCATTAAATTTCAATCGCGTGAGCCAATCAACAAAACTGCTCGTCGTATCTTTATAGCGTATACGCATGAAACGATCGGAATACGAGAACGAGTTTCATTAACCATTATCAGCGAGTTTGCACATGGTAACTTGCTGCTGAAACGTTTCAATGAATTAAGGAGTCCCCTAACGGTACGTTCCGTAGCCCCCTCGACGGGTTTTCTTATATTAAAAAAAATATCAAGAAGTTATTTAAATGTTGTTATCTTTATTTTATACAAAATTTCCAACCCACATTAAAGCTACCAAGCTATCATTCGTTTTCAGTTTTATAGCTTATTACATAAAATTTCATACTACACGATTGCGGTTAATTAAAAATAAAATTAATCAGGATGAAAAACGAAGAATTGTATCTTGTGGTAAACCGAATGTGCTGAATAATATCAAGCCACCAGAAAAGTATCATAAATGAATAATAAATAATATTAATTACACTATACGCTATTTACTAAGCCAAAAAAGCGTTGCAAAATTCAAAACAGAAATAAAATGTACCTGATATAAACAATTATGAATATTATTGAAAATCGAAATATTTAGATTAAATTTCCTCGATTTCAGATTATTGTAAATTGATACGGTTGTGCGTAAAAAGTGCTTCAATGTTGTCCCTTCAAACGGTCCGAGCATATTTTATGATAAAAAATAAAAAAATAATGTTTTTAAATGTTTTATATAAAGTTATAACATAGATACAAAAATTATAAATTATAAACTAATTCCTTGCTTGCAAACTTTAATGGCGGATCTAAATTTTTCACAAAGTGATTTAAAAATGATGTTAGGAAAATGATGTTGAAATTCTAAGGAAAATAATGGCGTAGGAAAAAAATATGTCATCGGTCGTTCAATACTTTAGAACAGTGATAACGAACCTTTTTGAGAAGTGAGTCAAATTTGAATCATTATTTTTTTTTAATACTAGCTCGTGGGTCACTAAATCAGTGGCGTCACTTGGAAAGGGGTAGGGGAGGATGGTTAAAACTACTTTTGTTGGTTCTCACTTTTAAAATCCGCTAAAAAGTTTACGTTTCCATT
This sequence comes from Anthidium xuezhongi, assembly GCA_022405125.1. Lineage (NCBI taxonomy): Eukaryota > Metazoa > Arthropoda > Insecta > Hymenoptera > Megachilidae > Anthidium > Anthidium xuezhongi. The sequence continues at coordinate 13,155,473 of CM039639.1, read as the reverse complement.
TTGTTTTACAACTTTTAAAAAATAAAAGGCCAGTCGCCATGGCACTGACAATGAGTATTTGAACGAACAAGAAATAAAGAAAATCATATATGTATTATGAAATATTATATATTAATAGATGCAGTTACAGGTATGCGTATGTATAATAAAGTTGATAATAAAGTTGAAGTATATTAAAAAGTAACGAATTTATTTTTATTCTCGTATAACTTTTTCGCATCTCGGGTATATACATTAGCCTTAAGGCTGTAAAATTATCAGCACATATAGGATTTTAACACCGTCGTACGGTCGAGACTTCGAAGATCGCTAACAGCTCAATATTTGCAATGTTACAGCGGAGTCGGATATTTGCACGTTCGCGGCGAGGAAAGAGAATTTTCACATCGTTAACAAACCATCGACATCGCTGTTCACGTTGAACACCAGACCGAAAGCCTTGAGGGAATTGTACGAGGCTGCGGCTATAGTCGCTGTCAGAAGTTTGGATAGCCTGAGGAGGGATGGCAGCTCCATGGATATGTTCCTGTGCACGCCTGTCCTTGGCAAGAAAAAGAGAGACCAAAGCCTCGACATCGAATCCAGAATCGTAAGTGCATGTGTCTCTCTACCGTTCAAAATTCTATCATCTATTTTCGCGAATCCGTAAATATACGAATTATTTAAATTTCTGTTTAATTAAATACAATATAGCGTCAGTTATTCATACATATCACCTGAAAATTTGTATATTCGGACATTCACGTTTTCCTGTTAATACTAAAACCTTCCTTCCTTCGTTCCTTTCTTATTTTATATTACAAAAATCAAGACGCTTTTGTCAAAGTATAGGCTAATTTTTATTAAGATAAAGAATCATTCTGTGTTATATATCATATTTCATCCGTTATTTACTTCGTTCTACATTTTATTTTTAATTTAAAAGAAATAGTAAGTTGAAGATCGGTAGGTCTAGTATTAATTCCACCGTAAGAGGGTTTATATGTTCACCATCCGCTGACCCAGAGCGTGAACCTTCTTTACACGTCCAACGAATCGATATCGTGCCACGTTCCATGCATCACATGTGACGCACGCGTTCGATTCATACAACGGGTGGTTCGATACGGGACGTGTGGCACGTTGAATGAATCAGCGAGCGTGTGTCACACGTGATGCACGGGACGCAACTCGAGGGGAGTGAACGCGCGTTAAGCAAGCCTGAAAACAGCCGATCCATTTTAGCCTTGTTCGCGACGAGTGCACGCACAGAAAAGGAGCAAAATGTAATCCAACCCGTTCCGTTTTCCGTGCGTGAAACCCGCTTGGTCACCAGGTGACATCCGATAATGCTCGGTGCCCACGCAGCGCTCGCTTTTCGCCGCGGCATCAAATTTCTTAGAAACAGAAGCAACCTGCGCCTCTGCCGCGACCCTCCTCCTATTTAACGTTCGCTACCCCGCTAGAAGAAGAAGAAAGGGGGACCGCTAACTTTATTTCGACGTGTATAATTCCAGCCAGCCGTTATCGAGGATCTACGAAGATGGACATCCACGGAGGCGTTGGGGGACGTTACTGTACCACCGGATTGCATGTCCAGGATCCTAGGAGATACAACGACCGACGATGCCGTCGATCACAAGCTCCCCAGCCCCGAGGAACAGGTTCAAGCTATCGCGCTCAAGTAAGAAGGAAATTTATGCCATCGTTAAAGATAATGGATATGGCCGAGTTAACTTTTGCCGATCCTTTCGACTGTAAACGCTTCATGAACTACGATAAATTCCCTCTGCTTGCCAGTCACATGATCGCTCCGTAGTTGGCACCCGTCGTCCCCGCATTTGTACGTTTCAACTACCTACTTTGTTACAATTAACGTAAGATGATCCTTGGATGAGGTGCAAGTGATAGTTTCATTAATGCTCGTGTCAACAACCAACAATCGTCAAAAACTTTGACTCAGGGATCATCTTAAACCCAACGTTGATCGGCGTAAAAGGCTATCCATCAAACTTTCTCGTTCTTTAAATGGGTCTGGTGAGAGCAATGTAATTTATATCCTAGATTTCCGGCGGAAATTGTGGCGGTGGACGTGAGCGGGCGAGGGTTCGAAAGAATGTCGATGAGAAGGAGATCGCTGCTGTCGGGGCCGGAGAGCCAGGAAACGGCCGTGAAGAGACGGTCGCGACCCCGAAGGCCAAGGGGGAAGAGACGGAACACCATCGCTGGAACCGACCAGAAGGAGATTCGACAGGCTATCGGAGGGTGATTTTTGTTTTCTTGAAAATAATGACCGCTGAGAAAGTAAAACCAAAAACAAACGAATGATTTGTTACTTTGTTGACTTTCAGAGAAACAATTGGAGAAGAAACGGAGGAGGCGAACGTAGCCTCGAGAGCCCATCGGTCAGCCAGCACGGACATCCTCGGTTCGTCCAAGAAGGAGTCACCTAGCGAGAAGAAGTCCCACTTCAACACACTGAAGGCGTGGGGTATGTCCAGACTGAAGCTGATCAGCCCAAAAGCTAACCAGCAACAGGAGCAGCAAGAGTTGACAACTTCGAGCACAGAGAGGTCAGAGCAGGATCAAGGTCAGTCGGGAACAAGGGAGGAAACAAATATTTACGAAACGATAACACCCAGGCGCAGGAAAGACAAATCGCACGAGAGGAAGCCCAGCTCGTCCAGCTCGAGCGGGAAGAGCACCTCGAGCATACCGGTATCCGTCCCGACCGCGGAAAGACAACCGAGCGTGAAATTGCGCGAAAGCGCCGCCCAAAGAAGAGAAAGACGAAAAGGAAGCAGCCGGGACGAGCCTCCTCATTCCAGCTCTGGAAACTGGAGTGCGTCCTCGGAAAGTGGACGAGCGAGTATCGGTAGCGAAACTACCACCACCACCCACCAGCCAAGGTACACATCTTCACAATTTCGATCGATATTACTCTTTAACGATTGAACGAAAATAAATATTTTGAATAATGCATAGATCCACGACGACCACCTCGATTGGCACGTCCTCGACTTCGTTGAGTCACGTAAGGCGATTTAAGAGACGAGATACGTCCACCTCGTCTTCCGTAACGTCAGAAGGTACATTGACCCCGGACATCATACAAGATATCACGGTGGTACCTTTCTCGGACGATGGCGAAACATCGTCCGTGTATTCCTGCGATACCGAAGGTTATTACACCTCGTTCCACGTGGACTCTGGTCTAAAAACGCTGAGGGAAGAGGATCCAATCCCTCAGAGTCCCTTGACCAAGTCCAACGATGTTAACTCCGATCCTACCTCACCGATTGTCGAGAACGAGTACGAACTGTTCGGAAGAGGCTCGACGTCGACAACTACCAGTTCCGCGGGCACAGTCTGCACGGCCTTGATGGCACCGCCGCCGCCGGAAAGGAAATCCAGCCTTACCGTTGTTGCTATGGTGAGGGGATATCCTGTTTTCTATATCTACGAAACATCGGTAATCTTGCGTACAATACTGAGGGAACTTTCAAATCCTGTCCATCTAAACTTAAAACCTCTAAATATCTTGTTTTATTAGCCTTTTCGTTACTAAAGGTCACAAAGGGAATACTATAAATCAGTGCTCTGAATTACTTGTACATTTCGGACCGATTCCTGAGGCACCGCCTGCTGTACCCCCACTACCGCTGGGTCTCAGGGGCGTCCTACGATGGATACGTCTGGATTGTGGATGCGTTTATTTTTTTTAGTGGTTTCCCCTATAGGCCTATTCCACTAAACGCTAATAAAAACGATAATAAAATATGTGGCTTGGCAGGAAAACCGAAATCGAAACTATAACCGTTTTAATTTTTATCATTTTCTTAGTCATTTACACGAAAAAAAATGTTTGCAATTTTATAAATTTATAGTATAAATTACAACTAAAACTTACGGGACAAAATTATTTTATTTCCGTTTTATGTATTAAGCTTAACAATTTAATATTCGTCAACAGGTCCATGGACCAAACCAAAATGGCGGTGAGTCTCCGGATAGCGGGCACAATACCTCGTCGTCCCCCGTGGAATCGGCCTCTAGTCCCGCGTGCACGGGAAGATCGTGCTCGGAGTTCGAGTACTCGGAGTCGAGTGACCTGGAGGGTTGCGAGAGAATCGAAAGAATCCGGTCTAAAACGGCTATCAATACCAGCCGCATACCGTCCATGTGCGTGATCACGCCACCAGGCTCGGACGACGAGCACGCGAAAGATTCGGATCAGACGAGCAAGAAGAACAACAGGAAGAGCGATCTTCAGGCTGCGGGCTCGGTTCTCATGTCCGCCACGGTGGGCACCTCCAAGATGGAAGTGATTAACGGACAGGATAAGAACCTTTACGCCACCATTCAAGTGTTACCTTCTCCGACGAGCGAGAAAGCTACGGGTGTACAGGCGTCGAGCAAGATCAACCCACTAAGCGGAGTCTTAGGCAAGCTTCGCGGTGTACTTCCGAGCAGAAAACACACGCCGAAAAGTACGGTTCAAGAGCAAGGAAATCCAGACTCTGGCGACTATGTGACCATAGCCGACGTGAGAAACAACAATGACAAGCGTCAGGATTCTGCTACCACCGTCCAGTCGTCGGTTACCTACGCCAATTCCGACGTTTTCAAGAAGGACGCCGAGTACGTTAGTTTGAGCGAGTTACCGAAGAAACCAGACTCCTCGTTGGAGAGGAAGAGACAAGGCGCGAGGGTCACTCTGGACTCCGAGGGAAAAGTGGTTTACTCCTCTGATAGCTTGAAGAGGAGGAAGGGTGCGCACACAACGTTTAACCCAGGTGTGTTATCGATTCGATAATTACGAGACACGTTCAGAAAGTAAGAGTACTCATTTTGTGTATATTAAAAAAAAATTTATTTGTGCGAAAAAACTTACAGGATTATGTTTGTATATATGTTAGTTATTTTTCTATATAGTCACCCTTCCTTTCAATGCAAACAGAGTGACGTGAAATCAATTTCTTAATGCCACTGTTGAAAATTTTCCCGCCAGTTGCTTACTCCATGTCATATCATTCTTCACTTCATCGTCGGTTGAAAATTTCTTTCCACCCATATGCATATTTAGGGTGGTGAATAGGTGATAGTCCGACGGTGCCAGGACGGGGGAATATGCTATGTATGCTTCTACCATTCTTAAATTCACGACACCACTTATACACATTCGTACGGTTCATAACTCCTTCGCCATAAACAATTTTAATCTCCTGAAAAATCTGAAACGGCGGTTTTCCTTTTGCGAGAAGGAAATGTATCACGGCTCGCACCTCGCACTTGGCGGGAGATTACATAGACATGTTTTGCGCGTCAAATTACTGCAGCCACAGTTTTAGTCTCATTCGAACCAGGAGGACTTCCAATACAATATAGTATAACTAATTTTGTCAACAAACATTCCCTTCGCCCGCGAGGACATCAGTACTCCTATTTTCTGGACGTGCCTCATAATTGATTGGTCGAATTAAAAATTTAATTTAACGTTGTGCCACTATTCGTACAGGTCCATTCGTGAGGGAAGGCGCGTCACCGAGTCCGTCCCCGCTGCTGCACCGGGCCACGCCAAATATTCGAGCCGTGACGAAGAGCAACGACGTCGTCGATGGGCCGGAAGCGAAATTCACGCCACCCACTTCGCCCCAGTTGGGTAAGGTGATCATTAGAGCCGCGAGGAGTCCCGAGCGAGCCGCCAGTCCGGATTACGTGCGAACACCGTCGCTGGTGGTGGGTCCCACGAGTCCGACGACTCCTCATCGGCAAGTTCGCGGGGCATACGTCAACGTGCAGGACGACGAAGGTAAGACGGCTTCTGGCACGAGCACTGACCAACGTGATTGCACTGGCTGCGCCGGTAGATTAGAAGCACAATGTACACTTGCGATCGATCCACGTCGTAACGATAAGCTCGCCACGGCTCTGATCACAAACGGGAGTCCGTTGCTTTCAGCTAAAAGCACCCGCCGTACGGCCGACATAGTCGCACTGTCGCCGAGTAACAAATTGTTAGATTCGAACAAGCCTAAGCTCTGTTCCAATAAAACGAGTATGATTGACCGCGATGAGAATCATCCTCCGGAGGTTACTAACGATAGCCCCGTGCCGCAGAGACACCACGGAGTCGTGAGTAAAGCAGACTGCTCGATAATGGACTCGAAGCCGACCAACCTGCGACTCGATTTTGAGAAATCGGGCTTGTACCCGACGAACTTAAAGCCCACAGGTAACACGCCGAAATTGAGCAGGAAATTGCTGGTGTCCGACCTTGACACGCCAAACTTTTGTAGAAAAATAACAAAGCTGGATCATTGTAACGACGATGTGAACACCTCGGACGTTAAGGTGAATGAAAACGAGGACACTTTAGCTAACGAAGGTAGTTCGAATCCTAGCGATATGATGGTAGACGCCTCAGACGTTGTGGACGCGTGTTTCGATAACAGTTATACGAGGAAATTTGAACTGGCCAGGGGAGGTAGGGTCGAGCGTAAAGTGAAACGGAGCGACAGTTATCGAATGGCGAACAGTCCGATAATGTTCATCAGAAAGTTCTCCGGCAATCCGGAAAAATCGTTCAAGATTTGTAGGACACCGTCGGAGGAATTGCAGGAGGAATTGTTGAAGGAAAGAATCAATTATCCCGAGAGCGTGTCTAGTCCCGAGCCTCAGATCGATGCCAACGTAAACTTCGATACGAACTTCACGATTCCGATCCCTGCTGCCGCCGCCGCGAAAAGTCCTCGGCCCAGAGCGACCGATATCGAACCCGCCAGAGTACTTAAATATTCCAGCAACGATACTGAAATTTGGTAAAGCGATAACGGCTCGATGAAAGCGACGAAATATGTAACTTGTCCCCACTACAGACGAGAGCATCTCCTTTGAGAGGCCAGGAAGTTCGTTCGTCGATGACACTAATGTTATCTAAGATCCAATATGTCAACGAACTAATACTACCGCGATGCAAATTATCTTTTCTTTTGCTAATATATTTGTGACATTATTTAGATGACATAATTTAGATCGTATTTATACGAAAACCATTCAATAAGTAACGAGATAAATTGATACAGCTCAAAAACTGTTTACTCAATTAATACAATATTTTGGCTACTTTTTAACATAATCTCCCCCAACACATACATTTGTCTCATCGTTCCTCTAATTTTCTTATGGCCCTAGTGTCAAATTCTTTCGATTGCTGTCGGAGCCACATTTGCACCGGTCGTCCACTTCGCCCAGCATCATCGACACTTTCGCGGCCATTTTTAAACTGTTCTACCCACTTGTAAATATTCGAACGGTTTAAACTTATTCCCGTACACTTTTAACATCCTTGGATCGATCTCACTACCATTAACACTTTCTGAGACTAAAAATCTAATCACAGCACATTGTTCTTCCGCGGTGCAATTCTCAATCGGACTTGACATTTTGACAACTTGAAGTATAAAAAGTTTCGTATTGGTTCATGAAACCGTTTACGAGCTATATCAGTTCGTCTCGTTACTTATTGAATGGCTCTCGCATTATGCAATAAGTGAAGTATAATGCATAATCCAAACCATGTCGTGTTCGGTCTCGTTTTAATCGGAAACATGCCACGAATATCCTGATAAAATTTACATAACCAAATAAAATTCTACTATTTTATTATTACTCGTGTTATCGAATTACTAGAATTTGTTTTGCTTTGCTTTCGCTCACCATCCGTTTTAAAAAAAATGTCGGAACTGCACGATATAAACAGCAATTTGATCCCCACGATTTCGCTTTCATCGAGTCTTTAATCTGTTTCACTTTGGAGCCGCAATTTAACTACTGCAGTCGAACTTTGGTAACATGAATCTTCGAGTTAGGAAAATTTCGTCTTTTCTAGTTTTCGAGTAACAAAAATTGAACCTTTGAGTACCATAGCAGGATAAAAAATTGATAATGGTACATCTTTGTCGGTGTCTTATGGTCTTCTTTTACGTATGTCAAGGTAAACAAATAAAAATGATGTAATAGTGGTATCTTCGATATCTAAGCCTTGGCAGTTGAAGGTAAAAAAGTTTGACTTTACAGAAGTTTTGTAGAACGCTTCAACCTTCGACTTCTGAAGACGTGAAAAGAGACATATTTAACACGTTAACCGTCACGTTGCAGCTGCTAAAATTTCCATTCGGTAGTAATTTTATTTTTTACTGTTAGTTTTTTACTGAGTTTTTCTTTTTCATTTTTGCACAGATGGAAAAATAAAATTACACCGTTCTCTTTCTTATATGCTGCTCTTTATTTCTAATATATTAACATAAAAGGCTGTTTTTTCTACTCGCATTGAAATTCATATAATCATAACGGACATACCCAAAATCTGGAAACGCTAACTGAAAAATCTCTTTATATATTCGCACATGATTGGCGCCCCCGGTCTTGTGACGCTGCTATTTTATCTACGCGCATTATTTGAAATAGAATTGCTACTCTAACATTGACGAATTTTATATTTTATTTCCCCAATATTTTGTTATTTTTATTATCTATAATTTCTGATATCCAATATGAACATTTTCAACCGAATAAATGAAAAAATTGTTAATAATATGGGCAACGGTTTCTAATGGAATGATGTGGCAGTTAAGGTGTTAAAAAGGCAGTTTGCAACCCCCTCATAAGAGGAGTCGTGGAAGAATAATTAGCGGTGGACGGTGTTTGGTGCAGGAAGTAACGTGGTCGGCTACGACTTTGTGGGGCCCGGGTTCGATTCCCGGCAAGTAAGATCCACTTTTCTTCGCGATTTCTTACAACTTGGTGTCCAGAGTGGGATGGAGGGGAAAACACCGACTACTACATTTGAACCGAGTAGGGAGGTTGTATCCTAGGATAAAAACATACAGAGTTGATGAAGTGAGGAGATGTACCACAGAGCAAAAAACATATATGGGGTGTTGTGATGGACATTCGGTGGCGAATGTCGATGCAGGGTGGCCAAGTGTGTAGAATCGGAACCTCCATGAACCCCTCACTCTTAAGAGGACTCGTTAAAAGAAGAGTAATTAAGGGCGGACGGTGTTTTTTGTCTGAGGAATAACGACCAGCTACGACTCTTTGGGGCCCGGGTTCGAGTAGGGTCCGCTTTTTTCCACGATTTCTATCTTTCTATCTTAATTTTATTTTATTTTGTTATTAGGGTGCAAACAACTGACGATCGCAGAATCATTGATCTAAATTCTAATTGTTAACGGAAGTTTGTATTTCCAGTTATCGAGGTTCGACTGTATCAATTTAAATAAACGTAAACTTACAAGATATTTGTGATCGTATATAAAACTCTTTGTTCGAATTGATTAATGTGGTAAAGTTGAAAAGTGAACAAGCATGGCTGCAATTTAATCATTCTAGCGTGTTTGCAATCGTCCCCGATTACACAAGACCCGTATTTTCTCGTTCGCCAAGTGGTTACGTAAACCGACCAGAAGATAATTGCCAAAGTCAGAGTGTGAAGGCGACAAAACGATCGGTCACGAGATCTCGTTAAAGACCACCGCAGACAATGAAAAAAGAAAAAAATACATGAATCAGTACATCGTCGGATAAGTTAAGCTTCTGCAGGAAAAATGGCACCGCGGAGGACGATACCCCCACCATCAGCTAATACATTAGATATCGAAAATAGTTCGTGCGAATTTATTGGTACAGATATTTCTTACAGCTTCAAATTTAATTGTGGTAAAACTATTTTCTGTATAAAGAAGTAGATAAAATTAATTCTAAACCCATCAAGATTTCACAGACCTTAATTAATACGAAGAAACAAAATTAACTTTCTTTATACGTATATGATGAATTGTCTGAAAATGCTTTTAATTGAATGCTTTTAATGCTTTTAATTCAAGATTTATATGCTAATAGAAGATGTAAGCATAAAAATATATGAGGAAAAAGTTATAGAAATAAACGATGATTATTTTATTAAATAAGATTGAATTTCATGAAAGTTCTAGCTATTTTGTTTCATAAATTCGCACGAACTTCTTTCAGTACCTAATTTTAGAAAGTCCCGCTCATTCTTGCTAAGTTAGGTTTGAATTAGGCTAAACAGGACGAGCATTCGGTTTAACTGAATTGGTTAATTTATTAGGAGTATGCAAAAGTTTTTAACGTTCACAAAGTTCATTTCTTTATTAATATTCCATATTTTTTAATATGTGATGTCGAAGATTTATCTCTAGGGAAAATAATGATGTAATGTTTCACACCACTCATGTCGGTATTCCAGGTATGGAGAATTTAGTTACTTTCAAGTACTGCTAGTTACTAGTTACATTTTCAATGATTGAGTAGTTACTAACTAGCTATTACAGTCGCTCAAAAACAACTGGAAAAAGTTACTATACAACTTTTATTTATTACAAAATGAAAATATTTGATTCCTAATTTTTAATTTTAATTATAATCAACAACTTATATGAAATATTTGATATAAGTTACAGTTTAAATTTTTTCTAACCTTGATTAATTAATTACAATTACACAAAAATAACACAATTTGGGCATATATTTTACAGGAAATGTTGATTATTATTTAAAAAAATCATTTCTAAATAGCTAGTTAGTTACTTTTTTCCCTATCTTTAATCCGAGAATTATTATGAATTATACCTAGGTTAGATCCAAAGAAAGTTGGGTTGGTCATCATGTTTAGTAACTTTCCAGTATAATAAGAATGCTGGAATTCCTTCTCCTTATATCGCCATTTTCCCTAGGAAAGTAGTTGCAAACGTACTTATTTGGTATGTAGATTACAGAAAAAGAGAGTACATTATCGTAAGAATATCGTTATTGGTTAAAATTAATGAGGGTAAACAGCAAACGATCCGTCGAACAGTCACGATAACGAGATCGAACAACGTTTTTCCGCGTTTCAAGCGTAGACACAGATAGAGAAGCAAGAAATGTGGTCACGTTTTCTTTGAATCTCTCGTCTCGTTTGATCTTTCGCCAGCTGCAACATCGCACTCATCTCTATGCAATGTTGTGAAACGATAAATTGCGAATACTTTGATCGTCGCTGTTATAGAGCACGGAATGTTTTAAAGTTCAACTGTTGCTTCCCCTCGATAAGCCATCCGTAGCCATACTTTTCACAAGGTTAATTGATAACGTTACTCACGTGTTTCCACCAATTTCTTCATTTTTACACCACCACTAGGGATTTTTCCGATTCGACAACGCTAGTGCATACAACAATTTCCATTTGCTACGAACATTATTCAAATTACATTAGTAATTTGAAATGCCAAATTGTGCTAAGGTAGGGTATCTCCATTAGTGAGCCATCATTTATTTCTTTTCATTAAAAATGACAAATAAAACGATATATTGATCAAACTTAACAAAATCAACGTTTATTGTATATTTTTTGCCTATTTCACAAACCGTTGCTTTATTACAATGTCCATTAACAAATACAATTAATGGATAAGTGTGATGTTGTTTATTAACATAAAAGTAGGCTTGACGTTGAACAATGGACAGACCCAACAATTTAACTCGAATTTTCATCTATTTCTTATTGCAAAAAAGTTAATAATTATAAAATTTTCAACCTTAACTTAGTTATAATTTTTAGTTATGTTATCATTAGATCTCTCCATGGTCCGTCGTTGGAAAATGGACCAAGTTCTGAAATTTTAGATCTTTTATTTAATTATTTTATTGCTTAACAATTGAATTGCCATAGTATACATTTTCTAGATCTGGATCATTATTGACTCGGCTTCGTTCGAGGGTTGATATAGTAAATTATGAAATCATCAGTTTTATAATAAAAATGTATATCATTTCAAATGAAACAAAGAAAATGTGATGTCAATGTTTATTAATATAAATGCAAACGTTCATATTACACATGAAAATTTTTTAAATATTAACTAACATTCTCAATAATTAATACATCACACAAATGTTTGTATGTGTTAATAAAGAATGACTAATATGGATACACACAACTAAATCAATGACTTTAAATTTACCACTAACAAGATATTCATAAACTAAGAATTAGAATCGCTAACTAAACTTTTGTATGAAGCCATATATGTTTTATTTTATTGTCTGTACAATTAATTATTTGCTTTAAACAAGTACTTACTTTCAATTTCGTTCAGAAAACACTGTATAATAAATATCGAAATTTCTTTTTCACTTATCAGCTTTTTCAATATTCAATATTTTTCGGTTTTTTTCAGTAATTTTAAATCGTGCATATTTTATTATACCCACCCTTTTGTAATTTGATTACACGTTACAGTGTACCTTGAGCATAAGTTTCCTATATTGCGCGGAAATCACGCACATTATCGAGCATGGTAGGTTTCCCTAGGGTTAATGGGGATACAAGGAAAGGAGGCAGCATTGTTCAACAGTTACTAAACCGAATATCTAGTTAACATCGGACGATCGTGCCCAGGCATAATATGTGCCTAGTAACTTTTGAGTCAAAGATGAACGGTGAGGCTTTCTTTCTCTATCATGTTATTTTTCCCTAGGCAAGGTTAACATGCTCGCCACTGTACATGATCTACGCAATCTTCTACTGTTTTTCTTTTAAAAAAAATATCACTTTTTATACTACTAATTAATTTCAAACGTTAGGCAAACATTCAAAACAGTGTGTATTCGAAAATGCCACTAGATAAATATTAAAAAAGATATGAACAATCTATTCTTAAACATCCAGTAATCGAGTCATTTACCTTATTAGATAAACAAATACGTCACGGTAATGAAGTACGGAAACTTTTGCGTATTCCTAATATCTCTCGAAGGGTGAACTGTTTCTCGTGTCACGTTTTAAAAACAATTCTCTCGTAATAAAATTGATCGTTCGCGTTAATCGCAACCTGGCGGCGATCTAAAAGTAGGGAAAATTTGATCGATGGGAGAGCGAATAGGAAAGATTGGCGTGCAATAACGCGATTAAGGAGCGGGGGAAGAGCAGGCAAAGACGATAAAGCTGGAAAAGTCCGGAGAGCCCCCAATGAAGCCTCACTTTGTTAGCCCTTATCGACATCATTAACCGCATGGCTCAACAACGACCAGAATTGCATCAGACGCGATGTTTATCCCGGCACGATAATTCGAAATCCAGATAAACGAAATTCCCTCCTACCCAGCCAAGGATTCAAATACTTTCCATCAACAGCCACCGCCCTCAGTCCGCTTCGCGTGCTCACGTCGCTCGACGCGCCTCCGTCGAATCATCCCCTTTCTTCCTTTCATCCCTCTCGCGACTTCGATCGGACGAGACAAGATCTGAACGTTTCACGGCGAGCATCGGGTCCCCCGTTGAAAAACCCCCTGTTCGTCAATGAACGTATTGTGTGCATCAGGAAGTTGCCGGACGTTTGCCCGCCAGGGGGGGAATAAATTCACTTCACGCTTTTTACGGAGAAATAATGATAAGACGGTATCGGTTTAGCCGCGAAGAGGAAACGTTGTCGCTAGACAGGCGGTCGCCAGTTTCGATACGGGCAGACGGTTTCGGTCGCGAGCCGATACGTACTATTTGCGATTTGACACTCGATGCTGGTGCATTCCAACATGCTGGCGAGACATCTCCTCTATATTGCGACCAGACGCCATCGTAAGTCGACAATACGTATACGCTTCTCGCTTTTCTTCCTCTCTTCCCCTCGAAACACCTCCGAACTTTTGCCGTGAAAATCGTTCTTTTTCCTGGCTCGACGTGTTTCTGTACGTTTATCGCTTTGCTTGCCTACTTCCGCCGACTTTCTCCTAAAAATTGCGCCGTTTCAAAATCATCGATAGCCTGTCATCGTTAAACTCGCTTCTCGCCATTTCTTTTCATTTTATTACAATTACTAACTTAACACGAATCGTATTTGTTCGTGCATGGTTGAACATTTGAGAGGGAAAGCTCGTTTTCGTTTAAAAAAAAAGAAATGGTGTAAGACCACGTACCAAAGTTCACGATCGAAATCGAAAATCTCATTGAATGTATCGATCGGTCCGGCATATTAATTATGTGTTTTGCTTCGCTGTTGTCGGTTTTGTTTTACGTTACTTAATCGTTATCTCGTTGAAAATATCGCAACGTGCGACGGTTCAGCATTTCGGCGAACGTGGACACGAATTGTGATTATATAAAATACGCAATAACATTGCGTTACTTTATCAATCAACGTTTACGTAAAGAGTGCAAAGAAAAATACATGTGTTACGTTACTGCTTTCATACACGCCTGTACACGTTGTATTAGGTTTGCAAAAAAAGAAACGAGCCGACGATAAACAATATCGAATAAATTGCTTCACCCGTTTCAGTGTCGATAATTATTAATGAATCAACAAAAAATCTTTTGTACAATTGTTGTTTGATTAATCGAATGAATTATAAAAAGAGATAATTTCATTTACTTTTAGAAAGAGAAAGTATTTGATAAAAACGTATGTTTGTGCTCTTAGAAATTTTACCTGAGACTATCTTTGCATTTACTAATCATTTCACTGCAAACACTGTACACGTACACTCTCAAAACAAAACAGTAAAAATACCTGAAAGGCCTTAAAAATATATTTTAAAATTTCCAAATTTAACAAAAAATTTGTATTAGAAGATTTAAGATCTGGAAATCTTCGAATTCCTGTTTTCAATTTTTATTAAAAAATACAATATTTGCTCATTTTCAAACACATAAACACATAATATTTTGATATTTTTGAGTTTCTAAGGATAGTATATTTTTTTCAGATAAATTCCTGAAAATCGCTAGCTTTGTTAAATATCTTTTCATGATAATGAATTGCAGATCAAATACTCATCCGAGCTTATAAACATTAACATACATTGCTGTACATTTTAATTTCGTTAATTTAACAGAACCAAACTCCTTAAATTTGTCAACAGCTGGCATATTTTTAGAAGCTGCGAAACAATTTCAGAATCCACCGATATAATTAAATGATTGTTTCTCAAAGCATTGTGTTCTTTGTCTCTCAAACTATAGCGTCATCATTTCTCGGAGATGCTCGGCCTGGATTCAACTGTACCCTATCTATTCTCGATAGACGATCAATAAACAAATTTATAGCAAGTTATCAAAGTAAGAACAATTTTTATATTTCTATTCATTCGATCATCGTAAAGCTATTCTAATTGAATCATCGAGAAAGAATGTCAAACAAAATTAACGCTTGGAGTGCCATGATAAAATTGCAAGTCATTTTATTTTCAATCAAACTATTATATCATTTGCATAATATAAGAAACCTTCTCATAGGACACGGTTTATAAATTACGACTATCCTTGTACGACACGGTCGCGACTTACAAATTGTTGCAGAAATTTTATAATTCTGTGTTATACATTTGTTAAACAGTTTATGTCCTTTTAATTACACGAAACATTATATTACATAGATAGCGCGTAACATTTTTGAAACCTAATCTTCGCGTTATTTTATTTAACTCTCTGTATTGAACAAACCTTCAGGTATTTAACTGCTTGATGAACTTTTCATCATTCGAAAACTTATATAATCTGGTTTTAAACGTTGCAAAGTAAATTTGTTTACACTCATAAATTTTAAACTGAAAATTGAAATATTACATACACTTCGCACTCGACATGCTTTGACTACATAAACTGCAATTATGAAACACGGGGTGCGTCACGAGTATGACGCGACATCGCAGGATAAGGGGTTAAGGATTCTATGGATTGATTTTCAAATGTAATCATTCAAATTTCTATGTTGCACTGTTAGTATAATACTAGCATTTGTTTTATAAATACTCCATCATAAAAAATTTGGGGTGCAGATTATGGGGTTTTTTGGTAATGAAGGAAACTTAATTTCTTTCTTCTAGATTGACTCTCAAACGATGAAACCGGTATTTTGATTATTAAATGATAAAATATTTAAAGGATTGCTCTCCCCACTATTCAGAGTATGAACCATAAAAAGAGTTAACGATGAACATAGCCATATTTATGCCTGTAAAGGTGCTAATTTTTTAATGTTTTGTGAATTTGTAAATTCTGTATTTATAAGCTTTTTTATAGTTTTAATTTAAGAAATGATTCTTCAGTTTTCTTTTCAAAACGAAATTCACTTTTCGTTGAATTTGATGAAACTCGAAACTGAAGTTTCGTTTATTAATAAATAAATTGTACAAAATCTCATTTCTCGAAAATTACTGTTAGATAATAAAAAAGCAAGTCAGAGCCAAGGGTCTCATGTAACAACCCTTTATGCACGATCGACGCATATATGCGTCTAAAAAGAATCTTCATACTAACTTATAAAATATATTTTTTCTGCATAAGACCACTGGAACGATAAATAACTTGTATTATTAACTTAAATTTTACACAAAAAAGTGTATTATTTTATCGATTTCTTTATTTATTGTTTCGCGAAGACTTCTGTTTTTTCAATTTGATAAATGAGTATAAATTTATTGAGGGTATGACCGCAAATAATTAACAATATAAGGTATTTTAGCAAAATTTATGACGTTACTGATTGAATTAAAAACTGCACAAGTCTACATTTTTATTTATAATATATTAATATATTAATAATTATAATAATGCATACTTGCAACGTCTATGCAAAAATATTGTTATTGTTATGTGAATATTTCACACGAGTCCATAATAATAATAATAATTATAATTAATAATTTGTGAACAATTCATCAGCAAAGACTTTGTTAATTCTTTTAATTGAAGAGTAAAAAATATTTTCTATAAAATCATTCAATCGCCTGTAAAACATTAATGGAGAAAATTGCCTTAAAAGCAATAAAAATATTTACTTATATTTAATATATTAATGTACATACAAAATGTTTTTGAAGTAATATTTCAAAATGAAACTTTACACCTTTAGGGACACGCAGTTTAATCAAAATACTTTTAATGGTCAGTTTGTTTAATTCTTGGTACATTTTTCAACGAAGACCCTTCACCTCCTAAATTGAACAGTTCTTATTAATCTTTTAATTCTTCATGCAATTTAAAATAATCTACTGGTTTTTGACATTTAAAGAAATTATTTTTAAATAATCAGCAACTAGTATATTATTGGTGATAATTTTAAATAAACTTTAAAAAATATTCTTAATAGTAGTTGACCAATGAGAAATGTGCAGTTTCGTAGCTGGTGTCGGATAAAAATCTGATTTTGGATCTAAATAATAGGGTGACAAATTGTATACGGTGTGAGTTTATTACTTGTCTAATTTGTAATCGGTCCGTCGCGTCGCTGATTGCTCTACTCGTTGCGTCACGGAAGATAACTTAGGTCACGTAACTTACACTGCTGGAATTGTTGTCTGATAAACGATCCGTTTCTACACACACACACACACCTACTTGTTTATGTACGTAAAGCAAATTTCGTTTTACTCATTCACTAGTCCGGTCTAACCGATCTATGGAAAGTTTCGTTTACAACTTTCGGTCTGTTTGCTCGCTGCACATCGGATGACTAATTTCGAAACGCGAGTAGCGATCTGTAGCTTTGAGCTTGTGATTCTTTCGTCCTCGGTCACTTATTACTGTTAAAGGAATAAAAAGAGCGTGTTTTACATTTAACGATTCTTTATTGGGCCAGTTATAATTCGAATTAAGTTTGTTGAATTAAACACGAGCCAAGTTTGTCGCATTTGAACTGTTAAGTTAGAAGGCAAGGGGTTGAAGTAACGTTTCGTTAATATTTTTAACACAACGACTGCTACGGTACCCATATTATTAGGAATTCTTTCATTTATTTAACCAGTAAAATATAATATTGTTAGTTCGGTAACTAAATTCACAATCTACAAAATTGTGCGAATGATAAGAAATTAATTGCAACGGTGCCAGCTTCGATTAGAAATTATTATTCAGTAAGTTTTAATGAACAACTCTGTGGTCGCGAATTCAGCCGGCATTTTAGCAGATAAAATACAGGGTGGTCCACGCAACTTGCACACCTCTATAACTTCCAAAGTATGCGTTGCACGAAAAGTTGCTACTAGGTCGCCCATGTTAACAAACTTTGTCAGAGGTGTGCAAGTTGCGTGGACCACCCTGTATATTTAATAATGAAATTTTCAGTAGCTTCACTCTTGTTAATACAAAATTTAAGGGAACGTTTTGTGCGCTAAAAATATTTTATATGTACACTGCCGGGAAAAAGTATGGGACCACCCACCAATGAACACATAAAATAAATTTTAAATATTTAAAAATAATTCTTTCTTTTAAATCATTGGCGTAAATAAAAAATGTTTTACATGTCAATTTTTAACTGAAATCGGAATATCAGTTGAAAATAGTTAACTACTTGTATACAATTAAATATAACATTGAAAATAAAGTAAAAAAGGTAAATAAATATAGAATTAAACATGTACTGGCATATAATGCAAATACTAATCTTCATAAAAGGTAATATATATTTAAACGAAAGCAGGAATCTAAATCTCAAATTATTTATATTTTTTATCTGTTTGTTTTATTTCATCTTAACCATCAAAGATTCTAAACATATTGAGATTTACGAATATGTTTTAGTTTTCGCTAAAAGTACAATTTAAATACCAAATGGAAACTAAATTTTAGTCATGATACAAATATGTTAATATGTTATGTAATTAAAAATAGGAAACTTTAAATCCGTCTTTTTAACGAGTTTGATAGTTCCACCGTTAATAAAAGAAAGGATATAATCTATTCAATTTTCAATTTAACGTGGTTTTGAAATTATAAATAAAACTTATATTTAAAATCTATTCAGCAAAGTGATCCCGCACTTTTGGCCGGCAGCGTATTTCTTTCGGTCACCGATCGTTCGTATCGAAGGGACGAAAACACACCCAAAAGTCGAAAAATATACTTTATCGAATACATATCTCAGAGGCTATTAACCGTGGACGAAAATTTTACTGTGTAGATTGATACAAAGAAAAAGACTAATGACTCACGCCCAAGTCGTTACACGTTTTTGATAATTGCTTTGATGTGTGCATCATTTTGTACGCTTTGAAAGTGGAGCAACACGGCGTGTACATGTACAGTCAGATAAAAATGAAAGTAACCGTTGAATGGTGTTGACGTGATTGCGGGCTCGTGTTAAATAAAAAAAAGTATAAACGAAACGAGCAATAAAAATACCATTATCGTTTTGCGCATTCTGTTGACCGTCAGTCTTCGACGAGTAACGCAGTACGTGTTCGATTAATTATTTAAGTTGCAGCGTCGAACAGATTCCAATTCTTTTTATTTCTTCTACAATTTTCTCCATCAAAAGGGTTGGTGAATTTAAAATTCCCGTTTCTGAGCAATCGTTGAGTAAAATAGTGGAATTCTGGAGACTGTTAGGCAGTTTTTTAATTTCATGCCCATGTATTTATTATTTATCAAGGTTACAAAATGGCAGAGTTATGCAATGTTACTTATCATCGTATCCAGCAAAATTTTATTAGCTGCATACAGTAGAACCATGAAATTATTTATCTGCTTAATTACACGTCTTTGCACGTTATTTTTTATACAATTATCTACAATATAGCCTACGTTCTCGTTTGATATCTAAATTTCTTGAATTTTTATAAATATTTAAAGTTACATTCTTTCTTTAAATAACCGTCATTTGTTTATTTTTTAAAATTACGAAAAAAAGTTTTACCCTGCGTTAAAGAAAATTTATTTCTGTTCGAGTTCAAATTAGATTTAAGTACTGACTGCCAATTGACAAAGTTTTGCTGAACTTGATAATAAACAGTATTGCATAACTCCGACATTTCATAATCTTAATAAACAACAAATATGTGAAAACCAAGCCAAGACACTATCTAACACCATCTAAAAAGGTTCCATTGTTTTACTTAATAGTCGCTTGAACAATCACTCTTCAGTGTTCGAAAAAATCCTGAAGAGAAGGATTTAAACAAATCTCACCACCTAACTGTAAAATATTAGGATATTAATACGATATTAAATATTACGATAAATATTATTACTAGGAAAACTTCGTGCAGATTTACGATACAAAATTCAAATAATCTTATTTATATCTTATTTATAATGTGTGTTATTTATGCTGAATCTTTTTAGAAAGTTTAAGATGTATTTGCAAAACATGAATAAACGACTATTTTAATCAACTAAAACAAGCAGTAGTTTCGAAAAAGCAACGAGAAATCGTATACTTTTATGTAAAAAAAGGATTCTTTTAATTTTAATGAACGTAGGTTAAATTTTCATGAGCTGAAAATAGTTCAACATTTTTTAATTTATCTTTGCACGATTCTGTTTTTAGGCTTTTCCGATTAATACGATATAAATTCACATACTGCAGGTCAGCGTAAAACAATTGGCACGAGTGTGAAGCAATTATTTTGCATGGTTAGGAAACAAATGAAAAATACGCTGATAAACTTTGTTGACGAAAGCCTTTGTTTTTAAGCTGGCTAATTGCACAAAGTGCATTCTGCAACAGACAATAAAGCAACTGCATGTGATACGATAGAAGAAATACTTTCACAAGCGCGAAAACAAGTAGTTTTCGTTATCCGTTGAACGACCCACAGAGTTGAAAACACATTTTAGTAGATTCGGTATTGTCCTCTGAACGTTAGACTCTGTGCTTATTTAGTTTCTTCCGAAATTTATTTCTAATTTACAACTAACGCCCACTGCCAGTTGTTCTGGTGCTAAATTCTATTCCATCGCTTTCACATAAAAGACTGTGAACGCTTTCTAGTTATCACTATTGTGAATAATTAATATAGTAATTGTATTACAACTGTACTTACAAAATTACAGTTATGTAAGAAATATTCCGTCCAATTATTTAAACATATTACGCCAGCAGAAGCTACACGACGTATTTCTGTTACGTTGTTGCACATCAAATGGCAAATCTTGAAACATACATTTAATTTAACGAAGAATTAGTCAATTTCTTTGTGAAGAATACTAACGAGGATTCGTGCAGTTATTTTTACGAAACATTAAACTTCGAGTTCATGTCGAACTATTTATGTTCAGAAATCTGCGATTCGATGTGTATCAACATCTAATAAAAAATGCTCTGTCGTTAACACGTTCTGACAGCAATCTTTCACATGGTCCATATTAAAAAAAGCATATTATTCTTAAAACTGTGGGAACTGCGCAATCCAAGCGACAGTTCAACCCTTAACGTTTCGCTTTGACCGAATCTTTATTTTTCAATCGATAGTCAAATATACAAAAGTCATATCATAAAATTATTTTACCTGATTGTATATTACCGCTTAATGGCAGAGATGATAAAATGGTTGAAAATGGAAATTGTTATGGTCGATCGAAAAAAACGCGAAAACTAATAGGAGAATAAATGAAAAATTGACAAAAATCAGATAGAACGTACAGGTAACCCTCCTATAACACGAAAGATAGGTTCCTAGAAAATACCGTGTTATATGAGATCCAGAGCCAGTACGAAAAAGGGGGTTACGTTTCAAAAACTTATTAAAATAATGACATTAATAATTCTTATTAAAAATATAAATGTATGTATTACACAAAACGAAAAAACAAAACAATATTATTTTCATTTAATGTAACCTTAATTTAATTTTCTTCCGGAATTTCTATCGGAATAGAATTATAAATAAATAAATTATTATTTATTTATATATTATTAGGTAAAGGCACTATAGTTCGTTATTCCTTCCCGTCATTATTTTAAGGTAATTTAGTTTATCCAGTGCTGTAGAAGCACAGTGTTGTACAAAGATTTTCGCAATTTTCGTATCGTGTTAGAGCAAAACAGTGTTGTAGGATGCCGCGTTGTAGAAGGGCTACCTGTACATCGTTGTCAACTGGACAGACTGTTGATTTGAAAAAACGATTCTGAAAAAGAAGACTCGATTAAAAATCGAGCATCCCGAACGTATCGGTTAGACATATCAAGACTGATAACGAATTTAGTCACTAGAAAAGCAGACACTGGCTAACAGGGAACAAGAATCGATTATCGAGCATTGTTCTGCGTCACGTACGTGCTCCGGAATAATACAAATCTGGAATAATAACAGGAGGAAAAAGTTGGCCAGACGCTTCATACAATGAGACTTTGTTTTTCGATAAACGAGTAATTGGCCGTTTCTTTTATCGCTCATAGTTACTCCCAATGAAAGACAGAAATAGTACTTGTTCGATCCAACAATATAAAAAAGAAATACAAATCGACGTTTGCAAAAAATCTGTCACGCCACGTTGCGGTGTCTCTCTTTCAACCCTTGGGCGACAGGCCACGGAGAGAGCCAACAGTTTAAACGAAATTTTCAATTGTTTCTCGTTTCTAGATTTGAAATTTCAAAGTTTTCAATACTCTCTTGTTCCGTGTACGGGGGATACACAATCGGAACACCGTCCGGGTCATGGTCGACCCGGCCTCGTCATCCGAGGGTTAATTAAACATCATTTTAATCGCTCCACGGTTGGATCTCTCCGTTGCCTCGTGTCAAAAAAGTTCGAACACAATGCTTTCCAGAACTTAATTAAGTTCCCCTTTATTCGATACAAATTCTGTACGTCTGTTTCGAAAAATCATATCGATAAGCAGCAAGTCTAACAATCGAACATCCGAACGTTCCCTGACATTTTTGTTCGAACTTGGAAGGTTCACTGTATCACCTTTGTAATTAATCTGTACCAAAACACACTCTTCTGTGAATAATTTAATACTCGTGTTGTCCTGTCTATCGTGCGGCTCGTATCGTATTGCGGTGCAATAATAAATTATTATAGAAAGCGACCGGGTTCAGATTTCGGCATGTGGTGAAGACCAGTGTGCCCCGACTTGCCGTGTAACCTACTTTATATCGGTAGAGTAAATGTTAGAACATATTTACGTTGGGCTGGGAGGAAAAATTCGTTTACTGTAAAAATAAATTTTGTTGTTTATCTTTCTAATCTATCATAATTTATATTGTTAATGTGAAAATGTACACTGTCAAACACTGTAGTGTTTCTTAGGGAAAAGTGAGGATATAGAGTAATATCTAAGTTATTTTAAAGTGTGTTAATTAATCCAGCAATTGCTAAATTACTAATTTACTAAATTGTTGAATTACTAAAGCAGCTAAGCCGTTATCCTTAATTAATTTACTAAATTACTAATTTATCTACTTTTAAAATAATTGAGTAATTTAGTAACGGATGATAGAAATAATGTTTAGTAACTTTCGGGTGTAAAATGAATAGTGAGGACCTCTTCCTCTACGACACCATTTTCCCTATGAAAGTATACAAGTACATTCTGACATTTAACTTGCCGCATCGTTATTTTTTATATTATTTTTGTCCATTACGTTTAAAAAGTTAGTAACATTACAATCGAATGTGTAAAAAGTGAAAGGTTCTACGAAATTTGCAACTATCAAAGCGTTAAATTAATATACTCCGCCAGGTTGGCTACGGTATTTCAAAATTGTGGTATTAATATTTTAAGATCTACGTGTCACATATGGCCCCATTACACTCTATCATTTACTCTACTAATATATGTAAATTAGGCTTATCGCATGCTGGCTCGATGCGTGCTCGCCCCTTGTAATTGTAAGTAGCGTTTAACACTAACACGAACTAACTTCGGTTACAAGAATACCAATCGTTCCAATGTCATCTTTTTCGAATGGTTTTCAACACAATTCGCGCTTTGCGCAAGCAGTGGTCCCCAACCTTTTCGTTCGAGTAACTTGAGACCAGCCCTAACCACTCCTCACATACGACACATTAAAAATAAGTATTTCAAAATTTAATTCGAACTCAATAATACTCACAATTGGCCGTGTACTCATCACTCCCCACAATTGTACCCTTTATTGCCAAGTTGGAGTCTCAGGGACTCTGCCAAATCTATTTTGTTTGTTCTTCCACTGCGTATATAAATGATAAACGAAAAATTGTTTAATTATAATATAAACAAACTGGAAGAAAATCAGCGAAGTCTTTGAGATTCTATCTCGAGAGTGAAGGGTTCAACCTAGACCGATTCGGAAAGTTTGGTTAGGGTCATAGACATGTACAGACGAACATTGATTACCGTTTTAGGTGAAAGTATCGTAGAACTAGAGAAAAAGGGTAAGAGTTAGTTTCGGATGCATTCAACTTCAATGGTGGTACTTATCCATGTCACGTGATTATCCAAATAGTACCGAAGAAGAACGAAGTTTCTCCCCATTTATCTGATTAAAATAATACCAGCTACGATATAATTTGCATTATTTAATAAACGAAGCATAATGTAGTCCAAACTATGTCGTATTTGATCTTATCTTTTATGATCAGAAAAATTTCACAACAAAAAGTCACAAAAAGGTTTTACCATCGATTTACCATTAATCAACCTCTTACCTCTACACCGTGTGTACATGTCTATGATTAAGCTGCATGTCGACTTGAGAGTCAAACTCACGTAAGAAGCTGTCGAGAGCTTTTCTTGCAAGTGGACACTGTGCCGATAGCAACGAGACCTTCTGTCGCGAATTGTCTAGTAACATCGGAACGATACAAGAATGATTTCATGTTTGTCTGGCTATAGCAAGGATTAATCAGCTTGCGACTAATACGTAGAGATATCTACTTACAAGTTGGCGAAGGGGGAGCATGCAACAGCCTGTATATGTACATACGTATATGTGTTACTTTTGTATAAGACTCATCTCTTAACCGATCTGCATTGTACCTTTATATAAATGTGTATATTTCTCTTGTTGTTATACTCGATCGATGACGAACAAAGCGCATCTTGCCACTCGAATGTACATATCGACGAGCGATGTAAAATCTTTTGCGAGGAATGTATGTCAATAGATGTCATTTTTTGTGGAAATCATGGCTGCATTTTTGTTATTTGCACTCTTTCTTTCACACGTTTCGATACGAATTGTAAATGGGCCGCGGTCTGTTCAAAGCTAACATTTCGATAGCTTTTCACGAGGCCATTGTTTCACAATGCACAAAATGATAGCGGTAATTCGCATCGTTCATTTTTCAAGGAATACAAGCTTGTACATGCGAGTTAAAGACTCTCGATTTGAAATTAATTTAATTTTTTTCTTTTCAACGCAGCTTTTACCAATATATCTGTGACATTTTTTTACCAAAATGCATTATTTAATAAACAAAGCTTACTATGGTCCGAATTATTTTTCATAATAAAAGAAATGTCACAAATATCCCAGTGAAAGTTTTCTAGTAAAAAAGTCGACCTTCCGGTTCTTTCATTTTCGTTGAGTCTTTACTGTATACAGTACAATTTTTATTTTTAACAAAGTTTTCTTGCAACTTTGTGCATTGTTCAAAGTCCTAAAGGAATTCGAGAAATTAAGATACCCGAAGTAGTGACAAGTTAAACAATTGCATTAAAAATGTACTTGACACAACGCGTGTTCATGCAATTAACACTAGAACTACCGACGTCTAATGTACACTTTCTTTCGAATAATAAATAAAGTAGCAAACAAAAAATATAAGGGATGAAACGTAAATTATAAAACAAAACGATTCTTTATTTTAATAAAAATCTTGATATATCTTATAATATAAAATAAAAAAACTGGAACAAGTCATTTTGACCGCTTCGGTAGTTCTAGTGTTAATTAGACGAATAGATTCCTCGTTTGGTTGATTTTGAACAGACTTTGGCTGCCGTTCATCCCCATCCATCCCAACGTGTATCGTTTGTCTTGTGTCGTTTATTCCCTGATTCTTAGTTTGTGTATATATTTTGCAATAAAAACATGCATATCACGTGTGACATCTCTCATTAGTAGCTCACGTACATGTAGTACCATAGTTCGTATCACGGTGAGTACATATCTTCTTTTTTCTTTTAATTCGTCGGCGAAACGCTGGAACTTGACACTTCATTCGCCTGTTACGATATTCATAAATTTATGATTCGAAAGTCGAGCTCCAGCATTGCGTCGATGAACTATCATTTTTTCGTGCTTCTCTTGCATGCTTTGTGTTTGCTACGTTTTCATGTTGTGCTTGCTTCGCTTCCGTTTCACCAATAATCATATTTTATGTTCTAGTTTTTATTCGTTGAATACGATCCGTGAAACATCAATTTTATCAAATTCAACTAACCATTTATTAACAGTATGAAAATTATTTCAATGTTCAATGTTATCCTCTGTAAAATTTTACGAAATCTCTTTCAACGTCAGAGTAGATTAACATCTTATATTCGTACTAACAGAATAAAATAAATTGTCGCGCGTCAAACGGTGTTTATACTTTGAGTTTCTCGAACTAACCCGTTAAGGTCGGAAGCAGATAGACGCAATTATTCGGCTTTCTGTTTCAGACAATACGCTGTTGGCGATAGATTCGGTCCCGCCCCACGGAATAGTCCAGCCGCCGCCTTACGTTTCGCCGCCGAAGCCCGACGGGTACCAGAAGGATCAGAAAATCCAAGAAATTCTGAAGGAAACTCCCCCGACCGCCCAGACCCACTGCGAGAAGCAGCAGAAAATTTACTTACATGATCCCCGGCAAAATCTTTACGACAACAACAGTTACAATGACCAGTGTCAAATCGTGCACATGCGGAACGCGAGAAATCAGCAATACTACGTGCCAAGGAAGGATGTCAATCAGCAATTTTACACGCTGCCATCGAGAAGACCGCAAAGGGACGTGGAACCGGCCCGCAGCGTCACACCGGATATTACCAGAGGTCTTAGACGCGGTTCCCTGAGCGCGATGCACATACTCGCCAGGCACGGTCAGAAAGGAATACTGGAACAGGAATCGAATCGCTACGGCTCTCAGGTGGAATTGAGCAACAGAACTTTGGAAAGCATCGAAACGGAGAACAGGCTGATGCAAAATCAACAGCAGCCGCCCATTGTGGATGTCAGAAATAGGTAGGTAACAAAGCACAAAAAAGTTCCCCTTTGACTGCGGAACGCTTAGAAGCAAATTTTTAACAAATAAATCAACCAGATTTGGTTCTTATTCGTTACGTGTATTTATGAAAGAAGCCGTATGCAAAGTTCAGACGATTAAAGTAAAATTAATGGTAAATGTTGACGCTCTTCGACACCAGCCAACTTATTTTTACATTTACAATGGTTCCTATTAGTATTTACATCATCTAGCTAGAAGTAAAGAAGAGTAGTAAAAGAAGTAAAAAAGAGTATTTCTTTAACCAGTAAGCTGTGGCGACCGCTTTTCAAAGCGCGCACATATGTGTGTCGCAAGAATCAAGCAAACACAGAGTAAGTGTCGCTGTTAAAATAATGGATAAAAAAAAACGTTATTCACTTAACATATACTACATACACAATAAACGAAAAAGCTAAATTTTACGCATGACGGATATAGTCGTCATGACACAAAATACTGCCATTTCTCCATCACGGATATAGTCGTCAAACACAGCTGACTGGTTAAAACTAATAAGGTGGGGTATAGATCGGTGCATAAGATAACTGAACCTAATATGGAACACCGCAAACTGATAAGTGAAAAAACAGATTATTTAGTTATACTTTTTGGTAATTTAATTCACTACTTCTGGGAGCCATATTACGCTTCCCTAGGAAATAACTGGTAATGTAGGAAAAGAAAATTCCACTATTTACCTTCCACTCGAAAGTTGCAAAGCATTTATGCAAGAATAACTTAATTTATCGTCCATTTTACCTCATTAATAAATTAACTAATTTGCTTTGCAATGATTACTAAGCCGAATATTTGTCGAATTTAATCAAATTCAAACCTAAACTAATCGTAATTCACAGTAATTTCGTAATGTGGAACATTTTCGAATCAAAAACGAATCAAAAAATTCGATTCCAATATTTAATTATACAAAATTGTTGTTATATTTGTGATGTTTTCTGTTCGTTTTTTAGCTCAAAGTTAAGGTTTTATTACACAACGTGAGCTACCGGTGGTACACTGTCGTGCATTACAGATTTCCCTAGGAAAAATTACTAGGGATTATAACTTAACACGATAGTTAACCTAGTCCACCATTCATTTCACTTCTTTTATTCAATCAACCAACTCTTTTTGAAACAAATATTAACCCAAATGCATAATATGCAGTAATTTTCGAGTAAATTGCCACTTTTCCCTCGGAAAGGTTAAGATTAAATTAACATCAATGTTAGGTTAAATAATCAAAATCCTCGATGTAATATAACATATACTTGTAACAATTCTTGAGCATTAAAACGAACCGTGATACATCTTTCTCCAAAACTGCCGTTTTCTGCTACAGAAGGTTAAGCTAGGATTAGGGTAGATTTATTCTAAAGCTGGCTATTCGAGGATATTCACAGCTACGCTTTCTCACCCTGGCGGGTATACCCTTGCAAAAACAAGGGTTTTCGGTTAGGGCAGATAGTTATACATTTTCAAATAATACAAGTAGCAATAATTTTGAAATATCGAAACGAGTTACGGGCATTGTTCCATTAGATCACCATTTTCCCTAGAGAAGTCTGGTAATACCCGACAGTGTACAGCCAGCGTTCAGCGTGTTAAACACCGAAACGTTTCAGAAAGTTTTCGAGCGAATTCGTTCCTGCGAGACTGGCTCGTTCGTGTTTTAAAAGCTTCTTTCTTGTTCACCCAGATTCGCAACACCGTTAGGGCTTACAGCGCTCGGATATCGATTCTTCGCGTCCTCGCCTATCCGTGATCCGGTTACGAAGTCTCCCAGTGCTGACGCTTTAAAGCACAATCCAATTTCGCCGATCAGGCACGCCTGTGACAATGCTTTCAAGTCGTCCACACCTACCGGACGCGCTATGCCAACTGTTGCCGAACGTTTGGCCCTCGCCGTCACCAACAACTGTTCCTCGCCGATGCCGAATTCAGGGAGGAGCACCCCCGTGCAAAGTAGCTCCTCGGGAAGGAGCACCCCGACCAACCTGATCCTTTCGCCGACCAAGAGCACCATGTCCAACGAGGAACTGTTCGCCGCCATCCATAAATCGAAGCGAAGATTGAACATCAAAGACGACAGCGAGAACCAATCCCCCTATGGATCGACCAACTCGCTAGTCAAAATGTCTACCGGAAACAGGAACAGTTGGAGCTCGGAGCCGCAAAAGTCTCAAACGGTGAGTTAAGTGCTTTATCCTCTTATTATATGTTCTGTTGCTGTTTTGTTGCAGTCATTT
Source organism: Anthidium xuezhongi (assembly GCA_022405125.1). Lineage (NCBI taxonomy): Eukaryota > Metazoa > Arthropoda > Insecta > Hymenoptera > Megachilidae > Anthidium > Anthidium xuezhongi. Next base: position 13,126,280 of record CM039639.1, on the reverse strand, counting down.
AGCAATAAACCCGTTTTTTAAATAAAATAAATATTTAAAAAGTGAAGTAGATGTTTTGAATTATTTCTCTATGGTTCTTGATGCATAAATTGACAATTCTTAATACAGTAGTCATCGCCGGTCTCTTTAACCTACACTTTATATTTGTTTACTATACTGGACATATCTAATGTTACGTTTTTATGTTTGCAAACTAATAACTTTAAAATATAAGGTTAATAATAATTTTGATTTACAATTTTTTTCTACAGTATACTGAATTAAAAGTAGCGTAAAAATCATATTAATCGTTAGTTTTTAGTCGACAAGTTAAGTAAATTATATGCAATATAAAAATTAAATATTCTTACAAATTTTCCACTTACTAGTCTTTTTTTCACTTTGTACTCCAATGGCGCCTCTGGGACTCCATATGCAATTAACTAGAATATTTTAATTAATTTTATAATTTAATATTTTAATTATAAAAAGAAATAAAAGTAAATGGATCATAAGTATTTGTAACCCTTTTCTCCCAAGATAAGGCTTTTAAGTTTTCAAAGTTTCATTGGAAAAGAAATCTAAACTTAATCGTATCCAAAAATGCTTCGGGTGCAAAGGGTTAATTCAGTGCATCAATATAACATAAAAAAATATCATTTTTCGTTTTATTAGACTCATAAAATATATTTTTAGCTGAGGTATGATATCCTGAACCAAGGCAGTCCACATAAGATGACCTTATACATAAAATGCAATTTCTCTGCTAATTACATCATTTATTTAAAGAGATTTTAGTTTTCCAGATTAAAGTCTCAGATATCGTATCATGTTGATTTATATAAAAAAAGCAAAACTAAAATGTTTTTACTTATATCACTGTGAATTCATACATTTACGATAGCGGTAACTTTCAATTATTTAATGAAATTAATTGAATAGATAAAAATTTAACACTAAATGTATCAAGCGGGGTCAAATGGCTCCTTTCAAAATTTACTTTAAAATTATACATTTATTCATATTTCTTTCGATCATTTTGACTTTCTCTAAATGTCCTACAACAAGGAACATCAAGCAGCCCAAGCAATATTTCCCAATCACGAAGAAAATGTCAAGTAATGTACACGAGTAATGAAATCACTAAAACTTGTATAATTAGCACAAAATTGAAGGAGAAACCAATCATATGTAAAAATTATGATTAATTGATTATTTTATTAGAAGTTAGAAGTTATGTCTTGAATTATTTCCTTTACTAAATTAAGAATTTCTTTCGAAAAATCAACTTTTATGTCAAAGGGGTCAAATGACCCCTTATGGTAACAATAGCCATATGTAAAGTGCCGGTACGTTTAGTGTTAACATACATTAAAGATAATTAAAATATGAAGTTACGTATAAATAGTTATTGCATATGGATACCATTATGTACGTAATACGACTTTTGAAATAAATATTAATTACATTGCTAATAAAAAAGACGACGTAAGTGTGAAAGGGGGAAAGTGTGGAAGGACGTAAGTAACAAAATTGACTTGGATTTCAGGCAACGCAGAACGCCTCGCCGTCGTCTTCGCCCTCGCCGGCAACTTCGAGATTGGATTTCAAGCGGTTGCTACTTCAGCAAAGCGTGAAAACAGGGCCCACTAGATTATCGGCAGCGGAACAATTGAAACTGTCGCGTCAACAATGCCAGCTGCAACAATCCTCTCCTACCGTCCCGCAAACCACGCCGTTGGCCAAGGTCCTGAGTCCACGCTCGGTGTGGAGGTTTCAAACGCCACGAACGGATGTGTTATCCTCGACCATCATCGAGGACACGGCAGCCGAGGAGAAGGCGATGAAACCCTCCCCGGAGAACGTTTCTCCCGTATCAAGACTGAACGCGAAGAGGCAGTTGGACCTCTGCAGCGACCTCCCTGACCATCTACGGGTTACCAAGGAAACTAACGAAACTTTCCACTCAAAATTCACCGCGAAATCTAATACGTCCACTGAAAGTGCCCGGACTAACGAGAACCGTCTAGTCGTGAACGAGCAAAGCAACGCGCCCGCTCAGAGCGTTCCCGAAAACACCGCAGCCGGTTCTCCAACAGTCCAGTATTCGCAGAATTGCTCGCAGCTCACGCCCTCCTGCCAACAGGCGATCAACGCGTTCGAGTCGAGAAGAATCAGCAATCAGTTGGCCAGAGCGCAGTTCTTGGCCAGCACACCGATCACCACCGATCAAACTCAAAATACCTGTACGAGAAAAGTGTTTCGGGCGAGATCGGTGTCCCCTCAAAGCGCCAGCTCAAAAAATGTCACGCGTAGCCCGAGTGCGCCCACCTTAGAAACCGCTCTCTGATCGCATTTCTATCATTCGACGCGTTACGAACGTTAGAAATCAGCCTTATCTCCCCTTCAAACATGCAATTCCTCATTATTAACCATGTATTGAAGCATTAACTTTTAATTACTCGCATGGGTTCTCCCATATGACTCCTACACGGTTCAACGTTTGATTTTTAATTACTCTAATTTAAATTATATATTTATTATCATATGTGAAACACTTGGGCGTCTTTAACTCTTAAGTAACATAGTAGGATCAAATTTGACCCTACCAATGGTTAAGTCTATAGCTTTCCTATTAAAGGGCAAATAATGGTACGTTAATGAATACGTAAAGGTAAAAAAAGAAATGAAAGCTCTAAAATATTAGACACAAATTATCACTGTCTAAACTATGGCGGTTATGAGTCAAGTTGCAATGCGAGTAATTGAAAGTTAACGTCGAATTACACGTTTTGACGAGATGTAATTCGTTTTTTATACATTATCTATATTTTATACATCCTAGCCCGAATTACTACTTACTATGCAGACATGCAGATCTAAACTACGCGTATATACACGTAAATAAAAGAGAACGAATCTCTTTTTAAAAGTAAAACAAGTGCGTTTCTCGAGAATCGAGATAAGCTTTGTCAATATCTTATATTTAATATATCTTTTACTCGGTTCCTAACGTTACCTATTTAATGCGGATATTAACCCTCGGATGACACGACTGACAGCTTAAATCGAGTGCCAAATTATTTTTCGTTTTCAGTCTCAAAATTTCGAAGCATTCTTTCAAATATTATTTCGTCTAATATACGAAAGTGTTGCGTTTGGATATTGTATTCTTCAACAATTAAAATACCATGGTATACGTTTCCATTTGTGTCACGATTGGTCTGGCTTCGAGGGTTAAGAAAGTAACAAAAGACGATCGAAAATCTGTGAACTTTGTACCTTGGGAAATAGCTTCAATCAAAATTTTGTTGCTAAATACTTACCCATTGGAGAGCACAGAGTAATTATTTATATAATATTGTATGGACACGATGGCAGAGAAATTAGTATTACACAGTATTGGACTATTTCGTCGATACGAAAGCAATAACTAAAAGCAAAGGAAGTTATCGCTACAATCTCTTTCGGATGATATTGTATCGTGTAATTGAAACCGAAGATTTTTCATATAGTTTGTACTCTTACGAATTACATCGATCAATATAAATAACACTCTCGAACACATTAGAAGCAATAACGTCGTAATGCAAATAGTCCTTTCGTTAATTTAATAGATATATAATATATATATTTTCGACTTGACTGTCTATAATAAAAATTTATATAGAGAACGAAAAATAAATGATGGAATCATTTGATCGAAAGAAGGAAAATGGCGCTGAGATTACAAAATACAATAAAATCTGTTTATACGCTTGTCAACTGAAACCAATTGTGAATCCAAAACTTAAGATTGGTAAAGTTTTAAATGTTTTAATTACAAAAATAATGTAAAAACGTGGAACTAACAAAAGACATCCTATCTATAAATCTGAATTTTACTTGGAAAGTTAGTAATCGTTTGAATAGATTTGTATATTTTCTGCTTAAATTTGCTTTTTCTCTAAAGAAATTCGATACAAAAACAAACAGAAATGAAACTTAAAGAAAGAAATGATCTCATTTATCTCATTTTAACAGAAAAAACCTGACAAGTTCAATTGCGTAAAGATAATATAAGAGATTCAGTATTTTATTTTTTACAGATCACTGAATCACACTGTTACACGTTATCCAATGATAACTAAACCTTCTGATAATTGTCAATTCACTTTTAAAGTTTTAAGAATTAAAACTCATACAGAGGACTCACTGTTAGAATAAGCGCATAGACAGATTTGACTCGATACACAATACAAATAATTTTCATTTATAACATTACTACATATATCAATAACTATCTTCCTTTTGTAAGCATTTTGTACCATATATAAGTCACATAATTATTATTACTTTTTTCTTTTTTTAAGAAGAAATACATGTCACTGAAAATGTTAGAAAACCTTACTGGTTCCTAATCGAAATTTTCTTCAGAGAGCATTAATTTATTTTTCACAAACTGAAAGCACACAGTGTGAACAGTGTAAATAGCAGATTCTATGTAATTATGAATGCATTCTGCTTAAAAGTTCAATCGCTTGCTTGTCTAGTCGGAGTAGTTATCTTATCCACAGTTTCTTGAATGAAACGCGTTTCCTCCAAAATTGCGTAATAACGAAAGAAAAAAAGAAGCGTGTAATTTGTATTATTGCGATTCAGCGTACAATGGAGATCAAGCTTTACGATTATATTTTGGGTGGTGAATAGTAATATATTTGAAGAAGACTAATAATGCGTACAGTAACGACAGAGTTGCCTTAATTAAATTATTTTAAGTTATGCCGTGGTGTTCGTGCGCGCAAATTGTAAACGGAAAGCTTGCGAACAATCACGTTAGACTTTAAGCTGAAAACGTTTTGTACTTTGCTCAGAATAAAAGAAAAAAAAGAAGAAGGAAACATTAAATTTCATTGAAATGCATTATTTTTCACCGTTTTTCCATCATTCCTAGGCAATTGTTTTTCAATTGTTTTTTCAATTGATTTCAATTCAGTTTATTGCTCTTTGCATTCTGATTTTTGTTATAAAACTATATTATATAAGGTTTACATATCCACACTTACTGTGAACAATTAAAACGGAAAAGATGTTACCTATGAGAAAACATAAAAATCAAGCTTGGAATATCATTTATAAAAGATTAGTCTATATAATATAGTTCTTTAAACAGAAATCACCACCAACTCTTATATACTTTGAGCAGTTTCGTTTGTTTCTTCCTATTCAACTTGATTCAACAATGCCAACTTCCGCTCTGTTATACGGCATATAATCGATTCTAAACATTACATACGTCACGATATTTAAAATGGTTTATCAACTTTTAAGTACATTTTATGTTGTCAGTGTTTTAATTATTTACAGTTTAATCATACATGCATCTGTACTCTAGTAACTGTATTGACAATAATAGTAATAAACATTATTTCGTTCGGTTCTACTTTATAAACCTATGCTTTAATATGAACTAATATTATATATCAAATTGGAAATTGTTGGTATTAAAAAATTCATAAACACTAATAAATGCAACTTTATGTAAACGCAATGTTAATAATATTAAAGAGAATTACATTATTTCGTATAGGTCTAAATCTGTTTTAATAATGCATCTATTATCATACTTTATCTCTCGGATAATTTTGCATTTGCTTTAACTTTTTCAGAGCACATTTCGCCGCAGTGCACTTTGCAATTCTGTAATTCCTTCCAATTCCTTTGAAGGAACCTTTGCCGAACACGTCCACCGTAACTCGAACTTTACGCCCGTCAGCCAATTTTTCTGGTGTTCCAAATTTAGCCGTTTCAGGTTCTAATTCCAGCAATTCACGAATTGGAGATTTAGGAACATTTGTACTAAATTGTTCTGAAATGATAAAGGGAAGATCATTTTGGATCATCTTTTTTTTAATAAGTTAAACATACGAACGAAAAAAAAATATAATTACCAATTTCATTTTTCATGATGACATAATATACACTCCATACCGCGTCTAAAGACATTCCACTGTCTAAATAAATTGCACCAGCTAGTGATTCAAAAACATCACCCAATGCTTTCGGTACTTCTACGTCTTCGGCTTCTTCGCATTTTTCTTCTCCAATTAAATAATACTAAAAAAAGGAAAGGTATGTAAAATGAAGTACTAACGCAAATAAGTCACCACACATATCAATAAATTAAAGAGAAATGCAAAATAAATAATATTAAGGGTTACCAGTGCAACAACTGTACAATTATAAATTATTAAATATGCATAACCTACTCGCAAACGGTTGGACAAATATTTATTCGGGAATAAACAAGATAAATATACTTTAACGTTCTTTCCGTCAACATATCCATCACAATGAAAAATTACAGCCTCGACCAGCTACGATAACCCATCGCTAACTTACAACAGATAATTATAAAGATTTAAACTGCACGAGTTTCAAATACTTTCTAAACGCATTTTATTGCCTAGTTCCACTTTTCGATATCTACCTAACTTATTTTGAGGCGAACGATTGCTTTATCGTTGCATAAGAATGTATGCTTCATTATAAAAAAAATCGAATATCGTACTTTTCTCATTTATTTTGCATTTCTTTGAAATTCACTAAACAATGACTTATTATTATGTTTCAAGTTTTACCTCCTCGCTAATGGAATGTCCGTTTTCTTCTTGGATCCTAACAAAACGATTTATAACAACACTTAAGCCCGGAGAAAGATGTCGAAAGTATTTGTGAAATCCACATCTAACCGCTAGAGAAGCAAATATAGTATTATTAACCAAAGCTGATCGCAAATCTGTCAAAGCACCTGGAGAATGTTGTCGGGCATCTTCGTATAAATGTCTTGTTATTAAATAATCTACAATTACAAACCATAGTGTTATATAAAGTAAATAAGAACGATCGATTTTAATATAAATCTCTTACCTAAAACTGCATCTCCGAGAAATTCTAAACGTTGATAACAGTCTGTCAGTTTATTCGGCTGATACGATGCATGAGTAAATGCTTGCAACAAGTAACTGATATCATTAAACTTATATCCTATACTTTTCTCTAATTCTTCGTATCCATCGAGCATCGTTTTCAACTCTTCTTCCGGATTGGGGATGTATCGAAGCAAGGGATTCTGTGGTTCTTCCAATTTCCCGTAACGAATCTGTAATCAATTTTCCTTGGCCGTTAAAAATGAAACTTGCGTTTAACGTTGATTATACAGGGTGTCGATATGACACTCATGGATTTCTTCGTGTGAGAAATTTTGAAAGAAAAGGTTTATTCGATGCCAATTACCACAAAAGAACAACTGAGAAACCGAATCGTGGATGCAATGCAGCAATGTCAAGCTGCAATTCAAGCGATAACTGGTAGATGCAATGCATGCATTGCAGCAAGAGGTCATCATTTTGAACAGTATCTCCATTAAATAAATGATAACAGAATAAGTGTAAATAAATGAGAGTAAAGACAAAAACTTCTTTGTTTCTTTTTTCGCGACTTTCTCCAAAATAAAGCAAAAATGAGAAATTGTAATTTAGTCACCTGCGTCCATGTTGTCTCGCCCCGTTCATTCGTTCCTTTTACATACGGCGTACTGCCGGCAATTCTTTCTTCTGGTTCAGTTTCTTGTACCACACAAACCTCTTCCGTCGGTAACACGTGAATTCCTAACCAAGCCATAAAAAGTAACGCCCCTCTGGGACCACAGGCGATCAGGTAGGCCCCGATTAACGCCTCCACGCAATCTGCGATGCTTTTGTCGGGAATACTATGTTGAGTAATCAGATTGTAAGGTATAAAGCAACGCAGGTTATCTAAGTTGTTTGAAAGCATAGCTTCGTTTCGATCAAGTTCGTCCTTCATAATAACCAATTTTTGTTCCGTTTCTCGAACAAGTTGGGTTATTTCGTTCGGATTTACAGCTTGCAATGTTGGAATGTCCGCTTGGTTCCATAAAGTAGACGGTATACCGGATTCGATCAATGCTTGTTCGAGCTCCTTTGGAACGTAATAACAAGGAGGCAGCCAATTGTCGTGTGGTTCAAATTTCGTTGCTATCATACTTTCGCCTAACATCTTTTGTCTACCTAGTCTGTACAAATTTAAATTGCTCACCTGAAAGAAGTTTTACAACGTTAAAAAAAGGATGAATAAAACTAAATGATGTATAATGGTGTCTCATTTTTTATACCTGTTTAGATCTTAAATGGCTCAATTTGCCTTCGTGTATATTATCATAAGTACAGTACAAGTAAGTAGTTATAGCGTATTTTAAAAAGGAATCTCCAATAGTCTCTAATCGTTCTAAATTAATACCATCATTTGCATTCGACATTGTTAAAGCTTGCAAAATTAAGCTAGGACTTGGTCCTGGATGATTTTCTAATTCCGGTTGAAAATCAAAACTAAAAAGATTATTGTTCGGGTGATATGTAAATTTGGAACTGTTCGATTTTTGTTTCGTCGGTTGTAAGGTATTGCTGTTGTTTAATACTTCCACGGTAAACTTGTCAACGATGTCCTGTACATGAGCTTTGTGTTTGTAATCTGACGTACCGCCTTCAGATTGTGAATTGATTGAATTTTTTCTTTTAATCACAATCTCATTATCACAGGATATGAAAAATCCATTTTCCATTATTTCTCGTTCCCTTATTTTAGTAAACTCGTAATGATCTTGTCTGTGTTTCGCGATAGACTCCTCCCCCTCTTCTATATACGACCATAAAGTGTCCACATTTTTCTCGGTTTCTAATAAATCCAAAATTTTTTTGTTAATCGCTTGTTTGGATATTTGTTTTTCATCTTCTACAGCTTCTGCAACGTTTTCTCCCATGTAAGAAATCCGTAATCCTCTGTTTTCATCTTCACTTTCATCTGAAGTATCTACAAATCCATCGCTATAAATATCATCTGACACGTATCCATCAAAATCTGATTCGCATGCAGGAGAACCGTATCGAACATCGTTCCAATTGAAATCATTCGACAAAACAGTCACATTTACAGGAAACGACTTTAAATCGTTCGTTTCACAGTCAAAAGTGTCCATTGCCATATCATTCGACCATGTACCAATTTCTAATTCATGTTCATCGTTCGATGTCTGTAGTTCTTTTTCCGTTATGTTATCATTTTCTAATTGATATTCATATTCTTTTTCATTCAAGTCTACCATATCAAGCTGATTATTTAAATTATTTGTCTTTTTCTCGGATACATTTTGATGTTTGTTGTCTATCGCATTATTTGAAGAATTTTGTTGAGAAATTTCATTTTTGGCTACCTTCGTTTTTTCAGATTCTTTAGATTTCTTTAAAACTTCAGCCAAACTCCACCCAAAGTCCAACGCTGGCCATTCAAAATCTGAAATAATACATTATCGTTAACCTAAAAAAATATATATGTGTGTAAGTACTTCTTGTTACGTTATACATACCAGAAGGTAAATTTTGCTGTCCTACATTTATCATTTGTGCAACCTGACATCGTATTTGATTGGCAAGTAATAAGGCATTAATTCTATACAAAATACAAGGTAAACAAACTGCTTGTCTCCATAAGGATGCAGGAAAAGGATGAATTGCGCATAACTCAGCAACAAGAATTTGTTTTTGTTCTAGATTTTCTCGTTTTGCTCGTTTAGTTTCCTCGCTACTTGTGGGCAAAGCAACACCTTTTCGATTAACGTACCTATAACAGAATTTAGAAAAAGTTCATAAAAACAACAATATATTATTTCTAAAATCTTACAATTATAAATAACTTTTATATTACCTAGGTGTTAAAAAATTTAATCTAGCTGATGTATGATCCACGTCTAACAAAGGCTGTTCTAAATTTTGTATTTGTATTTCATATTTTTTAAAATAATATTCTTCGAAAGTACTGTAATCGTCACCAGGAAAAGCAGATTTGGGATTTAAATTTGTACAAATTTCAGCGACATAAAAATACTAAAACAAATAAAAAATTAATTACTTTCAAAATTGTTTTTTGTTTTTAACCTCTTAACTATAAAGTACCTGAGGTTGGTCCTGATTTCTATACCAAGGCATAATTACTGCATCGTGATACTTTGATGCATCGAATTTAAAGTTCTTTCTGACCTCTTCGCGAACCTTAGTTGGCACTGTAGTTCGATTTTTATATATGCATTCCAAAAACTCCCAGTCAACAGTAACATCAGACCCTGTATCTGTTAATGATGTTAATTAATACAAATAACTTAATTAATAATATTGATCAAAGTTTGCACAATTACCTAATTTTACTGGTACGATCATGTATGAATTTTCTGAAGCATTAGGATCAAAAAGCATCAAATATTGCTGCAATCTTAACACGTTTGTAAAAGTATAATTGAGAAAAGTAGCGATTTTTTCTATTTGTGTCTCATTTAAAACTACAATATGCTTACTAAGATTCAATTTTACATGGACTTCCCCAGATCTGGTGTAAATAGGAAATGGGCATAGCTGAAACAACAAAATTGAGTACCTATTAGTTTGATACATAATTTGTGTTATTGGGTACAAATATTTTTCATAATTTACTTATTACTTTAGGGATTTCTTTCAGAGTTATTATACCAAAACCAATGGCTGATTCTTCAGGAGGATATATTCGTCGACCTCTAGTATTCTGCTCCTCAGGTAGAGGACAACTTAGAACCATATTAATATGATACAAATAAGAAGGAACTCCGACTATTGGTCTACAATCTGTTAATGCATTAGCCGTCTGAAAAATTTAATTTTATTATTGAGTTTGTGATGCTTTTTACAATCAAGAATGAGTATTAAATTATCTAAACACCTTTTCCCTAAATGAATTTTCTATCGTTACTCATAATTAACAACTAAAAGCATTTACATAATTTATTTTAAAAGACGGAAAAAAAGAAGTTTGTCATAAAATTTTGAAAACTCGTAAGAAAATTATTTTTTTTTTTAATTTGTTTTCATTGCTATATATTTATAAGTTCAATAAATGATATATTTTTAGTAGATCAAACCTTTTTATAATAATATTGTCTACGTTTTGTTGTTCCAGGTCGAGCTTCAGTAAGATCTACTTTAATTTCATCTGGTAAAGCAGGTACTTCTGCATCTTCTGGTTTAGCTTTGAAGTTTTCCTTCCCAATAGGCAGTAAATTGTCATCTATTTCATTTTTTCTGTGCAAATCGATGCACAATTGCAAAGCAGCCATTCGCCTTGCCATAGCTCTGTTAGGCATTGGATATGACTGAAATTAAATTATAACTGAATACATTACACTGAAAGAATTAAATAATAAAGCTCTAAATTACTGCGAAAAAGAAAAGAATATTTACCGATACAGCATATTTTACTGGAGAATTTATAGGTAATCGTAAGGAACAAATGTACATAGGCATATTGTTTATATTAACCCGTTCAATAGACCACTCTGGAGTTAATCTTGTAAAAGTATCGCTAGGCAATTTAGCACAATATCTACAGAAAATAAATTTTATAACATTAAACAATATTATAAATTTTAATGTAGACTCTTTTTTAAACATTCGTATTACCTGTTTACTAATGATATAGCAGAATTAAACGTAACTTTAGGTGCATCATCTCCACTGAGTGGTTTATAGTGTGGTATCATAGCAGCATACATGTCTGCTTCATTCTCTTCTTCTTCAGATGGTTCGTTATTAGAACATTTTATTAACAAAGTCTACAAAATAGATTGATGCTCTTCCATTAAAATTTTCGACTGGGATGGACACAGGTAATGAACCACATTAAATGGTTGATATTAAAACTGGTACACACTGAAGGTCATGAATAAATTAAATCGAGTAGACATTATAATCATTACTTAAACATCAGATTCCATTTCGTATATTCAATTAAATTTTACTATAATTCATAATTAAAGTAGATGATAAAATATTATATAATATAATTTAGTACCTTTTCTATATAATGATATTGTGCTAATTGCCATACACACTCCTTTGATGTTTCTTTCTGTACTAATAATACGTGTAAGGCATCTATAGCTCTTGCTCGACTTTTACACTGTACATAGGATTGATAAGTTTTTGGAAAATCATATCTCATTACAAAATTACATTTTGGGATATCAATACCTAGTAAAAATAAAATTTGATAAACAGCAATATGAAATACAGTTCATTATTTAAAGAAAATAAATTGTTTATTAATAACAATACTAATAACCAACCTTCTTCTAAAATTGAAGTTGAAATTAATAAATTACATTCATGTATTCTAAATTTTTTCAAAACTTCCTCTTGTTTTTTATGTTCTAATTCTAGGTCTTTAGAATAACTAACATCATCAGTATTTCTCTCAATTGTATAAAGAGGTGATAAAAATTCTAAATCTTCATCGTGTGCAGATATTTCATTTAATAAATAAAATAAAACCTTTGCTACAAATCCTTTATCTACAAAAATTACTCCGCAAAGTAAATCAGGATCCGTAGCTACTCGCATATATCGTTGATATTTAAATGGTTTCTTATGATGTTCTTCGTTAACTTTCTTATGTTGAATAAATTTATCCCTAGAAGAATTTTCTTTATTGTTCATAATTAATTTTTGAGAACTATTTTCACCATTTATTTTGTTATCAGAATTGCTAGTATCCTTTGTATAATATGGTGTATATGTTTTTAAAATTTGTAGCAGTCTATGAACTTTTGGCGTAGTATATTTATATATCCTCTCTTTTTCAGATAAAACTTCAAATGCATTATCACACAAAGCTCTTATCTTCATAAAAACTGATGCAACCATGTTTAGTAGTAAATAATGCCTTTCATAAGGAGTTTTTATTTTCAATTTTTCTGTTAAAATTAAAAGAGCAAGCGCGGCACGATCTGCGCACCATGGTCCAAGAGTTTCTAATATATGTAAAAAATCTTGCATCATTTCAAAAGGTTTTTCTGTAGGGTCAGGTATTTTCTGAATATCCTCGTAAAACTCTTCATTATAAATTTCTGTTGGATCATGTCGATGATCACGTAAAAATTCAATAGCGTGTAATATATAATTTTTAATAGTAATATGTAATTCTCCTTCTTCGCAGTTAGAATATTCCACAATGTATTCTTTAGCTTTAGGGCTATATCTAAATAGATATTAATATTTAAATAATTAATAAATAACAATAATTAAATAATTATTATTATTACAATTACAATAAGACATCTTAAGTTTTTTCTGCCTTGTTACACCAACATTTTCTTCAATTAAAAATATCAAAAACTAACACATAATAAACATAATACAACTTAAAAAACTTAAGATGTTGTATAAATTTAGAAGGTATCAAAATATATTATTTACCTTAATATAGATAATATGTCACTAGCTGTTTCAACTTCACACTGAAAGATATCTTCTACCTTTTCTATTTCTAATCCTAATCTTCCTGGTTCTTGCGTTAAATTAAATAATGGTACAGCTAGTCCAATAATTCTAGGTACATCTGTACAAGATAGAAAGGTTTGTAAAATAAATTTTAATATATTATGGTTTATAAATTTATGGCACTCGTCAACTATGACTAGATTTATCTGATGCGGTAAAATCTTTTTCTCCACCAATAATTCTTTACACATTTTAGATGTTAAAACTAATACCTAAAAACAATTACATAGATGAAAAATATTATCACACAGGTAAAAATAATTGACAGAACCATTTATAATATTTCTTACATGAGAAACTTCAAATTTTTCTGCAAATTCACTGGGAGAACAAGTACTGCACAGTAATACTTTTAAATCTGTTAAATGTTGTATATAACTTGTTTTTATTGTACATTTTTCTTCATCTGTTAATATGTATAATGATCGTTTTCCTCCTTCACTTAATAGTCTAAAGTAACAAAATATTCATTCACAAAACATTCAGTAAGATGAGTAATATTAGGAAACAGAAAATTAGTTGTAGCTACAACATACTACCTTCTATTGTTTGCAGCAAGTTCTTGAATTAATTTTATAACAATAAAAGTTTGTTCGTAACATTTTCCTAAGCATACAATGATGTTTTTATCTTTAGCAGCATAAAATAATTCTACCTGTAATGATAATTATTTTAAATGATACATACAAAACCTCTTAAGTAACTTAGAAAATACTTACTTGGTATTCTCTAGGTGTAAAAGATTTTGTATAAATCTGATCGTTCAAACGAAATGCCATGGAATCTATGACTTGTACTTATGTCAGTAAGAAAATGTACTTGTACTCGTAAATAAAATAAAAACACATTTATGTTTGAATTTTATTAAGTTTTGTCTTTGGATTTCAACTAAATTTTAGAACCAGGATAGAGCAACGGCGTACAACATCGACAAAAATCTTTTCCCTTGACATATTCAGTACTTAATATGTATAGTGATAGTACATATATATATGTATGTATAATATGTGTATAAACCACAATTCGATTGGTCAACATATTTATTCATTTTTATAATTATATTTAATTTTTATTTTTGTAAGCAATAAAACAAAAATTGTCCCACGCATAAATAAAATTGCAATTTAAAAAAAAGTACTAACATATTTGTATAATGTTCGTATCTGTATATATTTCATATTTTTCTCAAGTTTTTCAGTATATAAGATTTTATGAAAGTTAAAATTAATTGATAATGATAGAAATGAAATAAAGTTAAAAATCACATTTGATAAATCGTTATCAATAATTTGATATCAGAATCGATTAATCGCTTATTATCGATAGTTGATTACAATTTTTAACAACTTCAAGTCAAGAGTCTTTCTAGCCGTTACTGCGTTGCAAGTAAGTTCATGTTTCTTTGTTTCTTTCTTTTCGACTAATAAATATGTTAATATACAATTAATTTGTACAAACAAAATATTCTATTAATAGCATTTTATACTATCAAGATTTTTTAGTAACAAAAATAGTTATTTTAAAGTTAAGTATATTCTTTTCTTAAACATGTGTCAGTCACTCATCTTTTATTGAACAATATTTTTATCCGTAATTTTTTACATTTATATAAAGTTAAACTAAGGTAAATGTTTTTCAAATATGTTACTTAAATTTTACGTTTCTTAAAATTGCATTTTTGAATGTATTTACTTATACATATATATTAGATGTTAATATGCACGCACGTGTAATATGGAAGCTTCTTCATCAATTTTAAACTTACATTTTTTACCTATAGACAGCAAACATGCAGTTACAAATTAGAGGAGACCATACGACTATTGTCGAGTCGCACGAAAATGAAACTGTTGCAGATTTAAAGGTATGTTAACAGAATTATTACATTATTCCAGTTTATTATTGTTATAAGTAAGGCATAGGACAAGTTTGAATAATTTCTTTATTTTCAAAAATAGATAAAAATGTTTAAAGCAGACACTACCTGATATTTTTTGTAATGAGCATTGATTAATTGTTTAATTAATCTTTAAGTTTATTATATTTTCAATTATTTTAAAAAATAAAAAATTTTGGAAAATAAAAAATTGTTCAATGTTAAATTTTCTAAAAATGTGTAAAAAAAAATTTGTTCTTTTATCTGTGTATATGTATTCTTTTCATCATTGCGTCGCATGATAATCCAGGACTAAAACTTTGTATTTCTGGAAGGAGCAACGACGCAATATTAAAAAACGAATCAATGAGCTGGTGATCGAAGAAATTTTCATTGATCACCATTCGCAATTATTCGTTGACAATATTAAATTATACTATGCATATAATTTACAAACTATCATTAATAGAAAAACTTATATATTTTTACTGTAATTGATTAATAAAAATTCAAGAAATTAAAATAGAATATTTATTATTAAAATAAATGTTATATTTCTTGTATCTGTTTTGTAGAAAAAAATTGTGGAGTTGAATGCTGCTGCAAATACAGAGTTCAACCTGTATTGTTCTGGTTTCCTATTACAAGATGAGGCATTTATAGGAGAACTTACATCAAATGTTTTAGAATTAACAGTTTCTCTTCCTGGTGGTAAGTGTCTATTTCTTTGCTTTCTCTTTTTTTTTTTAATATCAAATTTTGTAAAGCTTACTGCTTTTACCTTTGTAAAGTTGTTTGAACTTTTATGCAGATGCATAAAAATAAATAAGTAATAGTATTATTAATTGTGCTATTTCAATTTTTAAGGTAAGGTGCACGGATCCTTAGCTCGTGCTGGAAAAGTAAAGGCACAAACTCCAAAAGTAAGTGATTGACAGTTTGTAATTAATTTAAAGAATCATGTTTTAGTAATTATTCTTTAAGAATATTTATAAAGTATATCAAACCTTGGAAACCTACAAAGATCGCTTTTTATTAATTTTGTTATTTTTCATTATAAAGGTAGAAAAGCAGGAAAAAAGTAAGAAGAAAACTGGCAGAGCCAAGAGAAGGATTCAATATAATCGAAGATTCGTGAATGTCGTTCAAACCTTCGGTCGACGACGTGGACCAAATGCTAATTCTAATTCGTAATTGTACATGATTACATACTTAACGATGTTGGAAATAAAATAAAAAACAATTAAATAAAACCAGCAATTTATTTATTCTTATTCAGAAATATTTATCTAAATATTGTATTTATTTTTTTATATTATTTATGTACATTAAACAAACATTACGAAAACCAATTTTAATTACAATTCATTTAGTTTTTTTAATAATACAAAAACTGTTAAAACTATAATTGAATTTCAATTAAATTTTTAATTAATATGTAAAATATTTACAAACATTAAAGAAATTTGAAAGTATGTCCTCTCATAAAACATACAAATGATGAAAAATTACATACATGGACATATTGAAATATATAAAATCATAAATTTATACACTTTTACAGGTTACATACACACACTATAGTAAATACATAAGTTGTAAATATACACAATATACATAATGCATCCACACTATCATGCATTTTTTAATTCAAAACAAAGATTTGATAAAACTTATGGACTAGATACATGTACAAAAAATTCATTTATAGTAAAACACCAGAGGATTTCTGTTTTAATACTTATTTACGTTTGTACATTATTTATCGTGGTATAAATTTCGCTATTTTGAAAATGTATGCAACAAATGTATCACAACTACAATGTGATTAATGAATCAATGTATCTAGAGTAAACTTTACGACATTCATTGTTATTAAGCATGTACATATTTATGTAATACCACAGTTATTGTTTTTCTTTTTTTAAATTATTTGATTTGGATCATTGATGAAATCATTAATTATTCACTCAATAATTGAATACTTTATAAAATATTAATTCAATACTGCGAAAGAATAATTGTTTTATAAATAATTTCTTCATTCGTGTAAAATATTATTTCCAGAAGTATGTGAAATATATTTTACGTACATAAAAAGAGAATTTTTTTATACGATTAATTTTGCTATAATATGTAACTGAACAGTGTCAAAATCCTGTAGCATACATATATATTTACGTGCTCTATAAAAGTTATGACGTTTTTTAGTCCATTGTACTAGATTCCTTGTTAATAATATATCATTATTTAATGTTTATAAATCAAAATTTCTAAAAATGACACAGTTTCTACCTTTGTTTTTTAGTACTGAGCAAGAAGATCTCTGATATCTTTGCAAAGAGTTGCAAAATCTGGTCTCTGATGACTTTGTAAATGCCAACAGGGATGCATAAGTTTTATATAAATTGCTTGTGGGCAGGTAGAAGGACAAGGAAGACGAGTGCCTCTTTCTAGTGCAGACAATAGTTCAGTGCTTCCTTTTTCCTGTTCATTTTGAAGACGCTCTATGCTTGAATCAAGACCAGGTAAACGAGGTTCTTCTCCGTAACCAAACGTTTCATACATTGTAACACCAAAAGACCAAACATCTGATCGAGTAGAAAATTTTCCATCTCTAATACTTTCTGGAGCATACCTATGATATGAAGAAATTTAATTTATAATCAATATAATAATAATAATAATAATAATAATTCTTTAACGTATTGATTTGTTATCTTCATTTTAATTATATTTAAGTATTATTTTATACTTATCATTAAGAGTCAATCTGATCATGTTTATGATAACGTACCATTTAATAGGAAGACCGCGATCAGTCTGTAAAATATAATAATCATTTTTCCCAGTAACTTGAGCCAGTCCAAAATCGCTAATTTTAACTTTATTTTCATCAGCAACTAAAATATTTCTTGCAGCAAGATCTCGATGAACGATACTCATGCTACCCAAATAATCCATTCCTGTTGCAATATCTAACGCAAAACCTAATAATCTTTTATGCGTTAATTCTTGTTTATGAATTAATAGATAACTTTGTAATGAACCGTGTTTTACATATTCCATTACCAAACAAACTTCAGGTTCTGATATTACTCCAAGAATTTCTACTACATTTGGATGTTTTAAAGTCTGTAATTATGTTTAAAATAAAATTTATAAGAATTAAATCATAATGTTTAAATTAAACAATGTAATATTTAATACCTTCATAATGGCAATTTCCCTTTCAAAATCTCTTATATCTGCTTCGAGTGCTTTTGTTTTTAATTTTTTAATAGCAACCTGCTGTGGTTCTGTATCCTTTCCATTTTCCCTTTCTAAAGTTCCTCTATAAACCTCTCCATAAAAACCTTGACCAATTTTACCTTGTAAAATTACATTACAATCGATATCTAATTCATAAATGCCACGCATCTGACCTAACGAATCATTACTGCTTCCTCTGGAATCGGTGTCTCCCTCGGTTCCTTGTTCATTTCTTCCTATCACCTATGTTTAATTAATATAATATAATACTATATGTATATGTTTATACTTTAAATAAAATAGTAATATTAAAAATGTTGGTAATGTGATTATGAAACATTATAATGTGACTATCACATTATTTAATTACCTCATCTAAATCACCAGGATGTCTTATTCGCAGTGTTGGAGTAGAGTGTTCAATACAGTTCATGCTAGGAACATTATTCTGAGATATTGAGCCACCTTCAGAATCTCTTCTTGTATTAGATAACCAGCTTAAATAAGCAGACAAATCTTCTGTACTACCTATGTTACCGTTAATGTTTATTAAACTTTGCGTGCCTACAATTAAAATAGAGAAACATTTAAAAGTGTTATGAAAACAAGTTTTATTATAATAAAATAAGTTTATGTCTTACTATCATCAGTATCATTCCAAGGAAGACTTGTATTATCTGTAAGAAGACTACTAGCTCTTGATTCACTATTTATTGACTTGTTATCATCACTATTATCAGAATTATCTCGACTATGTTTCTTTAATTCAGAAGTAAATAATTTAGGGAAAGCTGTTGCATAAGCATGACTCCTGCGAGAATTATATACTTGATACAGAATTTGATTTATATCTCTCATAATAGCTTGTGGTTGCTTTCTAGAACCATTTTGATCTCCCCAACATTCAAGCATTAGTCTATAAACCTCCGTAGGACAGCCATTTGGAATAGGCAAACGTTTTCCAGATTCATAATATTTTTTCATAACACTAGCATTTTGAAATTCTAATAACGTAGCTCCTCTAAAATGAAACAATTAATTTTGTTACATTGTGTACATGAAAGTAATAAATTTTTTAAAAGTCACTTATTATTATAATTTTTCATCATAAAAACATATACATATTAAAATAAATTTAAATAAGACTATAATAATAAAATAAAATAATTTATTAAATGATTTTACCTAGCAAAGATTTGCCAAATTGTTGTTCCCACAGCCCAAACATCTGCTTGGAAGCTATACCTAGCTAATTCTGGATTGTTGTATGTTTCTGGAGGTAACCAATGAATATCTGTCTCCTTATACACAAATATTCCTGGATCGGCAAGTTTTACTACAAAGCTGTTATTAGTATGAGCGTGTACTAGGAGTTTATTGCATCTAATGTTACCATGAACTACACCATTCTCTTCAAGGTGCCAAAGAGCAGTAGCTAAACAAGCTGTAGCTTCTACCATATCTACAGTTTTAATAGTTTGAGAAGAAGAACTACGTAAATATTCATCAAGAGTACCATGCCGTACCAATTCCAAAAGCATTCCGATTGATGGTGTTACTGTTAAACCATATAACCTGATAGAGTACATAAAATTAATGTATTAGCAGTATGATTTATATAATTTTTAAATTCATTTTTCAAACTCCATTTTTGCTTCAGACATATTACACGATATAAATATAATTCTTTTATTTATTATTTCAACATTTTGTATTATTCATTATTTTAAAACATACAATGAATTACAATAAATTTATATTTGTCTTTTATGTTAAATTAAATTAAAAATATTTACCTTACAAGAGTTCCAGAACGTAATTGAGACCACTTTCCAGCAAGTTCCAAAAATGTTTTTGTATAATTTGCTTCTTCTTCTTGTTTTAAAATTTTAAGAGCAACTTCTAATTTTTTCCCTTTAGTTAATCTCCAAATTGCTCTATGAAGAATTGTCGGCGAATAATGATTTCTAGTGGTTTTTAAAAAAGGTTTGTAAATTTCAAGTTGATTTTGAGGTACACAACGTGGTCCAGTCTCTAAAACTGAAGCAACAATTTCTTCATCTGCTGCAACCTCACTAACTGCACTTTCAGGAGCACAGAGTAATAGTGGTGATTTGTCTGAAGAATGAAGAAATAAATTAATTCTTTTTTTACTTTCATTATTTTCAAGTGTAAAAATATAGTTATTTTTTTCATAATGTTAAAAAGTCCATTCAATTTACCATATTCTGAAGGTGGTAAACATTCTGTAAGATACGACTGTCGTTCAGAATCTTGGAAAGAAGAAATACACTGTGCCAATGAATTATATCGTTTAGGACTACCAACAATAACAAAATCACTTGGAATTTTCTCTTCTATTTTCCTAGAAAACAGCTTTCCTTCTTTATTGTATGCATCTAAATAATATACATCATATTCAGTTTCACTTTGTCTAAGAAGGTAACAGCCTGGCTTATTCGCACGTTTTTCTTGAAGTTTTGCATATGAAAATTCTTGCCTGTAATAAAATCATAACTTTGTAATGTTTGTAATATTTATCTTAGTTCTGTAATATTCTGTTAGTTTATAAAATTATTAACAGTGCAAGGAAATAAATGAAGTCTTACCCAACTGGGCCGTGACATTTTAATTTATATAGCCTTTCCAAAGAAGGAGTAACAATTTCACCACACAAATTAAATGTCCATTTAACCGCTAAACGATAATAACCGTCTAACGCAGAAACAAACGACATTAAAAATGTGTTCTTCGAAAATTTCAAATATGAAGGTATACCATTCTTCCGTGATATTTCCACAGTATTATCTAGTCTATAAAATAAGTAAAAAGTAGTGTAATTATGCTAAATTATTATAACGTTTAATAACAATTTTCATCAAAAGCAAAAATATAAAACTTGTAATAACTTTCTCCAATTGTAAACATTTTTAAGATTTAAATGTAAATTTCACATTCTTTAAGAAACATATATCCATCACTAAACTACATTAGTTTTATAGTTCAATAAATTACTTTCAAGAAGATGAATAATCTTTGTTATTTTTTATTAACAACAAAATACTTTAAACAGATTTTTTCTCATTTTTAGTTTTTAACTATTAAATAAAAACAATATTTTCAATTTCTTAGTGGTTGAAACAAAAACTACATGTATAAAATTCAATTATAATAATCATATAACAAAATACAATAATTAAATACATTAAAATAAAACACTATATTAAGACATAATATATTCATATATGATTATAAAACAGCTATAACATAGTTATCATAATCAAATTAAATATAAAAATAAAGCTATTTTATAAATAAAACTTCATTGAAATTTGAATGTATTTTTTTTTTTTACTGTTTCCACACATAACAAAGAAAATTGTATAATAAAAATTATGATGAAAGAATTTATATATAGACAAATTAACTACTTTTCTCTGATATGATATATATTTTTCAACAAAATTTTAATTCATAAATTTATTAAATAATTAATTTTTAAACCTTATAGAAACAAAACATAAATCTTCAATTGCACACAATGTAGTCCATGAAGTAGCAACTGTTTCACAATATTTCACTTCGTTTACATTAACTCTTAAAGACACTTTTGCTGGAGGATTTTGGAAACCTCTATCCATTAAAGCTTCATATTCTTCATATGGATAATTTGGTGCCATGCACTGAAATTGCTTTAAATACTGTTCTTTCACATAGTTTGCATCATATCCAGATATTTTACGAAGTGCATTATGAATTGGTTTTTTAATAAAAAATGCATGACGCTTTATACATTCTTTCGGAATATACTTTCGATATTCTGATTCTACTGTTTCTCTTGGAACTTTCTTTTCTAACATCACTCTATAACAAAATAAAACAATTAGTAGATATTGAATACAAACAAAACTATAATTAGGTACTTAAAAAAAATCACACTACTATTATGCAGAAAATTGATACAAGTAACTGAAATACTTTCATTCAATTTTAATACGAATTAAAAAACAAATTAATTGAAATTCAATTAAAATATAAGGAACTAATAGAAAATGATATAAAACTATGAAAAAAGAAAATAAATGAATTGTATTAAATGTAATTAACCATTAGCAACTGATTAACATTCATCTACTTCTAAATGTTAAATAATATAATATATCATTAAATGAAATATTATATACAAACCTATACATGTCACTGACACCAAGACCAATTAATTCTTGTTTATGTCTTTCATAAACAATGTCTGGCACTTTATTGTCCATAACATCGGAACGTGCTTGTTGAAAATAATAGTCATAAGCATTTGTATCGATCTGTTTTAATCTATATAAACTTGAGGGTTTAAATCTTAGTCTAAAATCAAACTTATTTTTATCTTTAGCTTCTAAACGGTGTGCCAAGGAATACCAAAGTTTTGTATAATGATTTCTAAGAGCAAAAAGATGTCTTGCCACTGGTCCTATTTCTAAAGATTTACAGATCTGAAAAATTTATTACTACTTATGTCAAATGCAAAAATTAAATATATCACATAACTTTTGCAATAAAAAAAAAGTTTAACTTCAATTCAAAATATAGCTGAGTACAGGTTAAATAATATCATGTTTGAATTAGATTAGTAAAAACTATTAAATTTGAATGTAAATATTAACAAAATTTGTATTAGATTTCATTAAACTTGCATTAAATTAGAAAAACTATAAAAATTTTAATTACATTTCAAATTAATTACGTATTAATATTTTTTCATTACAGTTTATGTTACGTTCTTTAAATATTTTTCTAAAAATAATTATTTTTATTGAATGTTAAAAAAGAATTATAAAGCATTTTATTCTAAAACAATCAAATATATAGTAAGAAAAAAACATAGCTTTCAAATTATTTAATATACCTTGATACAAAGATCTTCAATTGTTTGTCCATAAGCAATTGGATAAGTTAATTCTTTTTCTTCGTTTGCAACATAAACGATCGCATATCGATCGCTTTCCATTGTTTAAAAAATGATGTATTCTTATTACATTTTGTTACTTCACTATCCCATAGCGTATCGTTTATTTACAACACAAGTTTAACTTTGTGCGCATGTCAATAAAAAAATGTGATATACCTATACCTATACCAATCATCCTATAGTTAAAGAATTTATTAAATACATGCAGCACGTATGATACGCGCATGTACGCGTATAACAGATCAAAAACAATAAAAAATAATGTCATGATTTTGAAATTTATTTATAAATATATTGAAAAAATCAAATTAAACTATTTGCTCGGTTGTTCGCACAAATTATACAATTGTTCTAGCAACATTTAATTTAAAAGTTTGAATTAATAATAAACAAATAAATTAATAATAATAATAATAATCGCTAAATTGATTTAGCTTGAATTCCTACGAAGATAGCTATGTATAATAAACAGTTATTAATTCAGAAACATTAAAAAGTCATTATTTTATTTAAAGAACAGTATTAATCTCCTTATACTACATACACCTCGTACAAACACCTCGTACTATAATTTAATATATCTAAGCAGAATATCTTCAAAAAATGTTCTGTCAACATTTTTTTATCGTTTCTGTGCTCCATAAGAAACATTTTAAGAAAAAATTTAGATTCTTTTTAAACAAATAAAAATTTGTATAGTTAGTTTTGTCACTTTTACATGCGAATATTTCTGAAACTGTTATAGCTAATTTTAAATTATAAGGAAGATGATGTTAAATTAAAATTTAACGAAGTCATTGATTCCAAAATCATCTCTCCGCATTAAATCGTTCCAGAGATATTAATTTTTTAATAAAATGCCAACCAGTTGGAATTCCACGTTTAAAGGTGTACAAGAGATAAAGTGATCTCGATCGAAATAGAAGTAAACTACGAAAAAGTTTCTCCTATTTTTCAACCACACTTATGAAACAACCGTATAATGATTACGACGATTTTCGTATTCAGAAATATACGTATTGAATTATAGATACTAATTTTTATTAAGTTTTATAAGCAAAATTGCAAAATTAGGTTCCACATTACAATGCAAAATAATACAAAGAATATTTTTAAAAAACAATTATGAAGAAACATTGCTTTTTCGACTCAAAAAGTTGTATAAATTTCATCAATAACTGAAGCTGCTTGGCTATCGCTTTATCTTTATCTCTTCTACCACCGTCGAATCTTCATCTCTGTCACAGCATTGTAAGAGACAAGAATTTATCCTTTTCTAGAGCATCTCAATTTTATCAAAATTGTATAACATTCAATTCTACATTATTTAAGATTCGTATGATTCTGTTTCTAGAGACATTCTAAATTAATGTGATATTTACATTACTTCCTCCAATCCTTGAATATGTTCTAAAACATTCCATTGCTATGAACAATCAGTTATCATAAAAGTGAATGAATTTAGAACTTATTTTAAAAAATAAAGATCAATAAAAAAACTAAGTGTACCTTGTCAATTCTTTATCTAAATACATTTTTATTTATAAACATTTTTATACTACATAGTATATATATTTTGTAATTTAATTTACATTCTATAAATAGCACTTTATGGCGTTCGTTTATTCTGCCTAATGTCGAATGGAGTTTGCAAAACAGATTTTAAGATACTGAATAAAACACAAAATGCTAAAAACTTTTACATTTTACGTCGTTGGAAATATTAACAAGTAATAGTACTAGTAAATGGTACTAGAAAATTATGGAAGAAAAGAAATTAAATAACAAGTAATTAAATTGGAAGTATAAATTCATTTCGAAAAATTCCTTGCAAGATAAAAATACAATCATATTTTTAAAAACAAGTGTTGTTTTCATTTAAACTTACTTAATAAAACAAAAAAAGTTCAAATAAATGATCCTAATAACTTTTCTTGTTTACAATTTTATCTCTGTACACATACTGTTTTGATTATTGTCCCTTGAATCTGAAAAAATTAATAAATTCTAATAAATCATTATATGCACATTGATAGTATGAAAAAATAGAAAAATAAACTAAGTATAATAAATAAATTACACAGCGTGATTATTTAAACTTAAAAAGAGTAGAGTAGAAATAATCAGCTTGGATAATTTAATTCTAAGTGCAGTAACACAGTTATTTATTATAACATTAATTTTTAAATCAATTTTAAAAGCAAAAAATAAAGTAAATAAACTGTTAAGGTAAAAACAAAATTTTGTAATAAAAATACTGATTGTATAGACTTACAAGACTAATTTATGATAACGCTTAAAATGTAGGTGAATTCAAATTGGGACTGCCTGGAGTCGAAGTGGGCGTTGATGGGATATCTGGTGAAGTTTCCAGAGGACAAACCAAGTTTCCATAATCTGCTTCGTTCTTGCTTTTTTTACGTTTTAAAGTGAACTGAGATTTCTTTGGTACCTGAATCATACATTCAGAATGTTATATAAATTTAATTGCAACAACAGGTTTTTATTTATCGAAAATAATTTCATTTGAAAAACATTAACTTATTTGGTAACATTGGTAACATTGCGAACTAATTATAATTAGTCGATTCACTAACTGATTATGTTGTTCAAATTTATTATTGTGGTTAAAATACCTTATATTATATTTGATCAAACTCATCGGAGTATGCATATAAGAACAAAAAAGATTTTTAGAAATTTTTGGCATAATTCTTACATGTAACAAGAAAAAACTTTAATAACAGAAGTTCATATATAAACATCTTATTTGAAATGAAAATAATTAAAAAGATTACCTTTAAACGAGCAGTAAGCGTAAGTGGAACGAATCCAAGAGTGTTCTCTATTTCTCTTTTTCTTTGTACAATTTCTCTACCAAGAATCTGATTAAAATGTGTAGTTAGATGTCTACGAAGAAGAGTTTTTCCAGGAGAAATGCTAAGTAATGTGGCTAATAACTCTGAAGTAAATCTGCCTTCATACACCATTAATCCTCCATGCACTCCAGATCCTCTCATATTTGGAGCATATTCTGCTAAATCAACCATTCTCAGCCATTCCATTACTCTATGGTTTGTCCAAAGGCGAACATTATTACCATCCATTCCATTTCCATTTATTGATCTTCTTTCAAGGTTATCAAATTCAAAACTTAATTCTCGAAGAATCTATTAAAATTAAGAATTATTAAAGATTAAATATACCTTTTCAACAAAGACGAAAGTCACAAAAAATTTATTATACAAATACCTGAATTCCTCGTCTAAGACTTGCTGCATGTAATTGTGCAGTAACACCAAGGTTTAGAAGGTCCTCAGTGGTAAGTCGGTGTAACATTCTTCCGTCAACTTTAGCATTCTGAAAAGCTTCTTTATGCTGTGGTAAACCAATATCATCAAGCCATCTTAGAACAGCAGCACTGTCCATCTGTAATTTCATAAATATATATAATAGATTTATATTTTGTACGTTACTTAAATAATTTCAAATTAAATTAAAATAAAAAAATTAAGTAACTATGATAATGAAGACAACTGTTTAACGTAAAAATAATAAAGCAATTACAAATATGTTCATAAATACGTACATCATTCATTATAAAATAATAAAAAGTACCTTATCTGCTCCAAGAAATTTAACTCTACCGGATTTTTCTGATTCTATTGCATACAACAATTTCTTTTTATGGAAAATGTTTTTTATCTCAATCTCCTTTTCTAATTGCTGTTGCGAACATTCAAATAATTTTGATCCAGTGGCACCCCATCGTCTAAGTTCACCTGCATAACATTCTAATCCTAGGTTTGCAAGCCAATTTCCAATTTCTTCCATTGAAAGTTCTGCCAAAGGTTTCTGTGTAATTGATTCTACTCGAGAATTTGAGTTTTCTATGATAACTGCTTTTTCTTCTTCGGCTGAAATAAAAAAAATCATTAAAGAATGTTATAATATTAAATGTCGTTCCTATACATGGCTAGCATCTTCATACATGTCAAAGATCCATGAATCAGTCAAAATTTATGATTTCCAACTGGTTTAACCACATAATATTAACTCTATTCTTTTATTTATGATATTTTGAGATAGTTTGAACAAATGTTTAAAATCGTTATTATGTTATAACGTTATTTCTTATTTATAGTAAATTATTATTAAATTAAGCTAAAATAATCACAAAGTATTAATAAAAAACTGTGTTATAAGTTACCATTGACATAAAAAATCCTTTATATAAGTATATTCAATGCGTATTGTTTCATTATTCACTGTTATATCAACCAATAGTTAAATATACAATTAGATCAGATAAAAAATAAAAGTATTCATGCAAAGAACAAAATTAAAGTTTTAAAAACAAATTCGGTCACTGTTAACTAAATACATTTTACATTATTAGCCACGACTGCCTGTCATACAGAAAAAAAATTCTTGAAAAATCTCAAGCTGCATGCTTAAAGGAGAAATCAATCGCAACCTAAGGTAGGTGCAGACAGGCATCTCGCGGATGCTCCTCTAACGGCCAATGGTACTGTCGTGTGTGCTCCAAAAACTAAACTGGGTATCTTACCAAACACTACGCCTTTCTTCGAAGAACTCGGTGGCCTTGGAAGACTACTATACTGACTCGTATGCCTTCCAAATCTTTCTCCCTATAATAAACCACTAACACTAATGTTTTTCTCTATTTTCATTACAGTTACATATTTTGAAAAGGCGCATATAGCATTTTTTGTAGAAATTAATTTAGATCTTTATTTAATTTTGTATATTCCTAATAACTTACATTTGACACAGTATTTGTACTTCGAAGATTTTCATGTTCTAAACTTGCTTGTCTGAGTTTCATTTCTGATAAAGAGCTTAAAAGCTCTAATTTTTGTGTTTCTAAAGCGCTTCTTGAAAGTATTTCCTTTAAAAAGCACAATCATTAAAATAAAATGAAAATAAGAGTGAAATATAAATACAAATTAAATTAAATATATAAATTAAATTATAGTAAATGCAGAACAAAATAATAGAGCATACTATTAAAGTAATAATAGCAATATAAGAATATTATGATTATACCAACAAATGAATAAAATTACTTTTTGTAATGCCTCTTCCATCCTTCTAAGTGAATCCTTCTTTTCCCTTAGCATACTTTCCAATTCTTGAATTTTATTACATTGAGCATCCACTTGTTCTGATAAAACAGATACTTCCATGTGTAATGCTTCACGTTCATTTTCTAACTTCCTTAAACGTTCCTACAATATAATATTATAGAACAATTATAATTTATTTAATGTGTGAACTTTAAATAATTATTTAGTCGTTTCCTAATTTACAGTATTACTACTTAATACATGATTCACTTAAAAGATTATATATAATGTATCTTAAAAATGTAGAAGTTAAAATATTTTATATTATTTAAAATTTAATAACATGAGTACTATTGGAATGAAAATAATATTTCATAGTTATCATAATAAGGTTTGATTAAAAAAATAAAATTATAATATACATGTACAGTATATATATAATATTTTTATCTTGAATTAGAGATCTTTGAAAATGAATAGGTACAATAGTTATTAATACTACAGAATCACAATATTTATTATAAGTAAAACAATACCTAAGTAAATTTTTCTGTTATATCGCTTCTTTTAATAAAAAATTTAATCTCAATTTGTTAAATTTGAATAATAAAGTTGCAATTTATCTTCTAGTTCAGTTCTTTAGTTCATAATCTACAACACAATGTTATCAAATAATAAAGTGCAATTCAAATAATTAAAAATATAAACATTTAAATTCATTTACCGGTTGCATCCATTGTAGTAAAATTTCAGTAGTAGTTATATCAGGAGGGGAAGGAGGTCTAGAAGAACCTTTAATTGCTGTCACAAGATTTTTTGTAGCCTCTTTAACAGGGTCTTTCCATTCCATATTTCCTTCATTATTACTTTCTGAGCA
Organism: Anthidium xuezhongi; assembly: GCA_022405125.1. Taxonomy (NCBI): domain Eukaryota; kingdom Metazoa; phylum Arthropoda; class Insecta; order Hymenoptera; family Megachilidae; genus Anthidium; species Anthidium xuezhongi. Next base: position 13,096,828 of record CM039639.1, on the reverse strand, counting down.
AGCACCTAGCAAAAAAATACGTCTTAAATATATCTTATTATTCTAAAATTTAACAAGATGAAATCTTCAATAATATTGTCAAAATTTTAAGTATTTGTTAATTATTAATGCATTATTTAAATATTTTAGGTTCAAAGCTATTATCCATTTATGTATATGTATATTCTAAATAAAATTAATTTAAAATACAACTAAAAAAATAATAGAAATTTACCAGAAATTATATCATCCATCTGTAATAAAGCAGCTTCTAACATCTTACTAGCCTTACTTGATGTCTTTATAAGAAAAGTTGATTCACCTGGACATATTGTATTTTCATTTTTTTCTTCATTTTTACCCATTGTTGATTTCTATATATCAAAAATATATAGATATATATCTATATCTATATATATATAAAGATATATTTGTTACACATAAATATTATAATTTCCTAATTATTATGCAAATTGTACCTAATACAAATTTCATAATTTTCATAAAACTTAATATATTCGTAAAATTTAAACAAAAATTCATAAAATTTAATCAGCTACAACTTACAAATTTGTTATTGTTTAAAATTACACTTATCTTTACAATACATTAATCCGTTAAAAATAAATTTGAGAAAAGATTTAAATCATAACCTTGTGTTTAGATCAACAATGTTAAATGGAAAATGGAGAAAAAGAAAGCAAGAAACATAAAACAAAATGTCAAAATCACATTTCAAAATGGCGTGTTTATTTAACCAATTATATATTTATATATATAGTTAACAATAAAATGAATAAATACTCATTTATTTCATTAGGTTTTGTACCTTCTATTTTAAAACTATATATTTTCTTTCCAACATTTAATAATAAAACTACAAAGGTCGAGAATCCAACTATACTTCTCTTAAATATATTCACCTCTTTGCAGCATAATTTAAATGTAAACTTGTAAATAAATCTTTTAAAACTTGCTTAAATTTAAGAATAATAGTTAAGAATGAATTTGATGAGAAACTTAATAAAGAGCAACAGGTGTTATATATATGTACATTCAAGCATTTACATAATATGTATATATATTGTATATATATAGTATATAGTATATAAGTATATGAGTATGTAGCATGATAGGATTAAATATTAATTATATATGTGTGAACACTTTTTACTTGAAAGAATAGTTAAATAATTATAAAAATATTCTTATCAAACATATTACTAAATATATTTTAAAATTTTATTGTATATATGTTTTATATATTCGTTATTTTAATGCAATATGAAGAAACATAGCCTTCATTAAATTTTTATTTATACATAAAAATACATAAAAAAAAAGAAAAATTAATTCTTGGTGCTTAAATATTATGTTTAACATAATATTATTTATGAATAACTTATGTTTGCTAATATAAAAATACATTAATTATACATCATTAAACATAGTTATCTAGGTATTTCCTACACCGTTTATTAAATAAATGTTAAGAGTTTAATAATTTACATTTATAAAAAAAAATATATAATTTTTATATAAAAAAATTAATATTATAATTTATTAAGTTAATAAACTTAATTAAAAACAATGACATCTTTTTCTATAAAATTTCATTCTGAAATATATTTTTTTTATATACACAGTTTATATTGACAAGAGAATGAGTAATTTCTTATGGAAATTACAAATTATATTAAGTGCAAATGTGCTCCAATTAAAAATACATTTTTTTTTTTATGTATCCTTACTTTATTACTTTTGTTAAAAATCATTTCAATTCTAATATGATTATAATCAGAACTGTATTGTAATTAAAACACTATTTTTTATGACCTAGTACATGGTCTATCACTTTCTTTTGTTTATATTTTTAAAATGTGTAAGTCTAGAAAAGAAATATCTCCTGTTTTGGATCGGGTGTATTTGTATAAAGGTGTTAAAGAAATTTGTGCTTTGACAATGTTAATTTAAATTCCTTTGTTTCATACAACTTACTTTATGATTAATAATTAACTACTATTAACTATTACTTTCTAAATTGGTCTGTATTTACTTTAAAGCATTAAAAATAGTTTCATTATAATTGAAACAAAATGTCCTAATATATTATATAAATAAATGTTTTTTGTGTAATCTTAATCGATTTTAAATCACTAGAGTTTTATTTAATAACAAGAATAATTAGTTTGAAAAGTTTTAATATTCCAAACTGTCGAATACTGTAGACAAAAGATGAAATAGAAAAATTAAACAAAATTTTTTTAATAAGAGAACATTGTTAAGAATTGGACATATTTAAAACTTAGCACATTGGAATGCAAAATAACAATAAATAACTTATTTGTTGGTAAACAATACAATAATAATATCATAATAATATAATAGTTATTTTAAATACTACACAATGTATGGAACGATTTTTAAATAATTACAACCATCGACAACGGTTTTCGTGCGTACATCTCTCGTTATATTTGTTTAAAATAAAATATATACAGAATACCCAATTTAACTACATAACCAGCCATACTTTATTATTTTTATTTTTAACACCATATGAAATAACATATATGTTGTACATGAAGTTTCATTTTAAAGCACTTTCCACATTATTTTTATAGGTATTAATCATAACATTTAAATCTGCGAATAAATTGGGTACTTTGTATAAACCTATATACATACATAACATTTTTATAGAAACACTAGAGTGGACAATTATATTTTGTTATTTTATAACAAAATGAATATCTTGTACTAATCTGTATTAAAGCTAATATTGATTTAATTTCTATTTAATTTTAATGAAATTCTAATTTCATTTTATTTTTGTTTTCTTCTAATTTTTAATTTTATATAGAATTGTGTTTTAAATTGTGAATCATAAATACTTTTATAAAATTTAATTTGAATAGTTGTATAACAATTCGTTTTGTATTAATATATACCTCTGAAATATAACATAACTTCTTTATGTATTTTTTTTTGTAAGGTTTAATACTTCTTTGTACAAATATTTCTATATAAAATATTTCTTAAGCTGATACAATATTCAGCTATCACCTTCTATTTATATATTAATGTTTATATATTATGATATATATAACCCGATTCTTTTCTTGCACCATAATAATAAATAATAAAGACCAAATTTTAATTTCTATATATATATATAATATAATGATTTGCGTTAATTAATTTTTTTTCGTGTATTAAATTAAAAACTATTTATTCACATATTTATTTTAATGTAATTGAAACGATAATAAAATATATAGATATATCAAATTTAATACACAATTTGATAAAAGTGCCAAACAAAAAACGGTGTGCAAAAAGAATTGGTATTCACTGTTTATTATTATTTTCTTTAATCTAAGTATACACAACTAGGTTTAAAATTATAGATAGAGCTTCTGGAATATGTTTTAATAAAGCCCCATGGACGGATTATTCATACCACCATAAATTAGCACGATTTGGACGAATGTGAATGTTGGCAAAGGTATTTTGGTGAAGGCACAACTTCCAGATCTCAGTATGAGTCCTTGAATCTCGATTATTTGATTTTTCTTTAATGCAATCCGAGATGCATTTAATATTAAAGGTATTAATATAAATAAAAACATTAATCCCAATTTCATTAATGTTTTGTAAAATGTATTTCCAGTTAATTCAAATTTTTAGTATTCTTTTATAAATCATACTAAAATTGATTATATTTTTTAATATATATTTAAATAATCGAGATTCTATGACTCTACAACAAACGTTATTTTTTTCACTACTGGTGACTTTTGCTTAATAAATGTGAATTAAATTGGTACAAATTGCAACACTGTTCTCCGCAAATGTTGCATTTCCAAGGATTACTTTCACTATGACATCCTTTATGCAGAAAATACAATGTTTGATCAGGAAAAGTAATTTTACAATGAGCACATTGCAGCCCATTGCTTCGTTGATCGGGCCTTGTTGAACTAGGAGGTTCTCCTCTTGAATGGGAATTTGAATTTGTAGTGTTATTACCTACCATAAAATGAATTGAATATAAACTTGCACATATCGTTAAAAAAAAAAACAAATTATATTAGTTAAAACTTTTAAATTAACGTTTCATTGATTAATATTTTAAACAAATTCATCTAAAACCAAGATTTAATAGTAAAGTATCATAAATTGATACAACTAAGATTTATAAATATCAAATCATGCGAATATATTGATAATAGAATGTTTTGTATAATAGATTAATGGAATTACCATTATTATTGTTGTTGTTATTTCCAGAACCAGATGAAAGTTTACGTCGTAAATCGTCTCGAAGAAGAGATTTTAATGGAGAAACCTTTATCAAAGATGGTAGTGGAAGGTTACTAGATGTTGCTCCGTTTTCTTCGGTTCCGTTGCTGTTTGGTTCTTGCTTAATAGGTATTAGTGAAATAGAAGGTGTAATTGTGTCTTCATTTCCACCAAGATTCCTTTAATCAAAAAACTGCTTAAGATCTCGTTTAAAATAGATTAATTTTAATTTTTCACATGTCTTTTATACCTGTGAAGGCCACTACTGTTAATAGGTAACTGATGATGACTACTACTTGGTGCATTACTGTTACTATCTGCACTTTGTGGACTATTCGGACTATCTCCATTTAGAGGGGCAGGACTTGGATTTCGTTGGTTTGGAGTTTGCTCTGGATAAGGAATCGATATCTCTATGTGAGGTGTCAAAAAATGCATTGGCGGAGTTGCATTATCCGCCGAACGATTTCCAGTGCTATCTCCACTATCTGAAAGGGGAGCAGAAGGCATAGCTTCTCCTGGGGTACAACTGTTCATTAATGAACTTGAACTGTTTGGTCCTGGATTATCTAAATCTATTCCATGTCTAAAACGATAATTATTCAATTAAATATATAATTTATCACAATAATACAATATTATTAGAATAATAAAATATTAACCTATTAAAAAAGTGTAACCTGAGGCACTTCATAGTTGCTGCACGATAATTGCACATTGGGCAAGATTTAACCATGTCATGTTGGCCAACATGTTCGTTCTGAAAATGGGCTCTCATTGCAATTTGTCTTTGAAAACCTCGATTACAAATCGGACAATGGTATGGCAGAGTTTTAGAATGAGTTGTAAAATGTTCTGCCAAGTGATCCTTGCGAAAAAATCTTTTTTGGCACACACGACACTCATATGGTTTCACACCAGTATGTCTCATCTACAATGAAATTTAATTTTTGTACAATACTACACTTTTAGCTTTAGAACAACTTGACTTTCAAAACTGTTTGTAATTTAAATTAGATCGAAATTTAGCTAATACTTTGTGCCGCCTCATGTTAGCTCCATTTGAAAATTGCATATTGCAAACATCACATTCAAACATTTTTCTATGAGAACGAATTCCAGGATGAGTTTCTTCTCCATCTCCATCATTTTCAACAGCTTCTATATTTTCTGCACTTTCCCCTGGCTCAGCACTAGCCAAACATTGATCTTGATGAGCACAAAATGCTGTTTTATTTATAGTCTCATAGTTTTCACACCTTTCACACCTGTCCACATGTTATGGATCCTTTGATATGCTATTTAAAATCTTGATTATCTAAATGTTTACTGCAACTTTTTAATATGAAAATCAATTACATGAAGACGACAGACCTAAAAGCAGGCACAGCACCATCACTGCTATCATAATTGGTGTTTAAGGCTGCTTCATTATCTGGATCTAAATTTTCCTCTTCTCTTGGATTTGAGGACTCTCCAACATCGGTATGAGAACAGGAATGGGAATCTACCTCGTTTTCCCCACCGCCAGCATCAACCCCATCTGACATGGTATCGAACCCTCCAAATACTACGTCGTTCAACCTGCACCATTCGTTATTGATTACCTACAATATTAAAAAAGTAAATTTTAGTTTCTTCTCTTTTCCCTTATAATACAAACCTTTATTTCTTACATTAGTATTACTTCATTTTTAATAAATTATAATAATATACATGAAATATTAAGGGATACATATTTATAAAGAGAAATATAGTACTCAACTTCTCCAACTTTATAAGTAATGCACAGTACTCATTAAACCATTAATATTGACATTGATAAAATAGATAAAATAAACAGTAATAAACATTATAGGAAAAAAAATATCAAAAATACAAACAATTCAATCAAATTTTCGAAAATTTTGATGTTTACCTGTCAATTTCGATCCAGGGTTCGGGGATGACGAGACGATTGGTCAAGCCTGAGAGAAAGAAAGAGAAGGAGGGAAGAGAGAGAGAGAGAAAGAGAAAGAGAGAGAGTGTGTGTGAGAGGGAGGGTGAAGAAAGAGGGGGGAAAGTACTAGGACATGGAGTGAGATTCCGGTAAAGCGCAATGCCAGAGTACACTGCACTTTGTCCCAGTTTCGGGAGAATCCGTCAGTGATGACGCAGTTTTTCACCCATTTGACTGAATTCGTTACTATGTACTTGGCATTACTTTATAAAAAAGAGGTTTCTACTTAAATTTTTTGCTCAGATTATATGTAATCAATCATTTTCGATTTTACTTCACTTATTTCTTCTGTTACTTAAAATTCACAATACCCTTGTGAACTTCTGCACACTAGTATTCTACTACCTTTTTCAGAACAATCGATTAATCGAAATTATCGAACCTAATGATGTTCGATTTCATAGCATTTTTCGATTTATCAAATCGGTATTATATGTCGATTTTTGTATGAACTGTCATAAATAAATATTATTCCATAAATAGTTAAAAAATATTTAAAAAATACTTATTTTTAATGACCTCATGAAAAAATATTTGTTCACAGTATATAAAAAAAATATGCCACTTAATGCAACGGAAATTGAATTAATTTATTGACTTTATAATGAAATAATAATAATATAGTTTTTATTTATAATACTTTTTGAAGTACACTATAAAATGTGTATTATTAGTAAATTATTATTAGATATGTGTATTATTAGTAAGTTATTAATACATACGCGTATTATTACAATATAAAATATATTTCTGCAGAATTCCCTATAACAAAAAATGTTATACATTTACTGTAAGATTACACAACAGGATTGCATGTACGCTATAAATATAAAAATATTGAATACATTTTTATATATTTCTTAAAACTGATTCATCAAATGTTTTTATATAAATTACATATTTATATGTTTATACAGAGTTATCTCTTTATCTTAAAATCCTTACGTATATATAAGGTGCATCTTGTACTCATATTTCTGCTTTGTTACAGAATAACAAATTCTCGCAATTATGTTCAAATTATTTTATACAGTAATTTTATGTAATGTAAATACATCTGCCATCTATTAATTGAAACTGGAAGTTTAGGATTATATAGATGCTTGTAGAGGGCACAAGACGCTTTTAGTTGTGACAGGACAGCATATTTAGTATTATCAACCATGTTAAAGAACAAACATTTATTTCTCGCAAGTGAGTATCCATGTACTATAATCGTATATAATATCTCTAAATTTTCATATGAAAAAATAAATATGCACATCTATAGGTAATTAAATTTACGTGATCCTAAACTTCTAGTTATAATCAATAGATGGGAGACCATGTACGTTTGAGTGTATTAATTGTAAGAGTAACTTGTAGCGCTCTTACCGCTTCATATGTTTTCATGTGCGCAGATTCTTCAGTATGTAAATGAATGACCCTGTATATTTTACGGAAGTTTTGTAATTTATTACGCATGAGCATGATTTGTTCTGTTGTTTATCAATTTGTATTTGGAATTATTTAACTTCACCCGTTACGTTTTAAGAATCTAATCACACCAAATCGTTTCGATATTTCTCGATCTTTCGAGATTTATGAAGTGTCATTTTATAAGGTGTGACAAAATTTAAAAACTTCTTATTCAACAAATACCTACTTCAGAAATAAAAAGATAAGGAAAAGTAAAAAAAAAACAAGTATTCCGTGGTGAAAGTCGAACCTCATTTTCGTTGCAGAAACTAGTTTCTTCCATTAGCTGGTCATATAATGACCTCAGAAGCCAACCAAGATGAGATTCATATGACAACAGTAAGTTTCTTTAATATTATTTTTTTATAATATAATTTATTATGATTAATTACAATTATTAATAACATACTTTCTTTAAATTGGGTTAAATACTTTTTAGCTTTTACTGAGTTGTTTATTAACAATAGAAAGATTTAAATATTTTATTTTATTTAATATTTTTCAAAATTAATTTATAATGTTTACATAGTTTATATCGTAGAAAGAATAATTTTAGTTTCACTCAGATAGCTTAAAATTAGGTTTAATATTTTGTGTTGTTATATTATTGATAAGAGTTAAAGTATAATGTAATTCTTTTTTTATTAGCCAGAACTAATTGTAACACACAATTATGTGTCAGAAACACATAATATTTGGACAGAAGATGGATATTGTTTAAGTGTACATCAAGTTCTTCCTAAAGAAACAAATGACAATTCCCATGACATTAATAAAAATGCAAAAGTTTTAAATGATAAAACAACAAAGGTAAAATAATTATGCTTAAATTATTCCTTAATAAATAATAGAAAAAAGTAGTTAAATTCTTTCTCTAGTAGAGATTAATACCTAATGTTACAATAAATCCTACAAAAAGTGCTTCAATTACATTACTATTAAATGTAATTATAACATCTTTGCTTTCTAGTAATTGATTAATTATAATTTATAAGGTATTTATGTTACAAATTGTAACGTAATGAAAGAATTAAAAAAATATATTTAAATTAGGTTAATTTGTAGTATGATAATTTTTATATCAGAATTAAAATAAATGAAGCATTTAATATTTAGCATGGAAATTATATCACACATGGTATCAGTAAACGAATACCAGTTTTGATTCATCATGGACTCCTATCAAGTTCAGCTGATTGGGTACTATTAGGTCCAGGAAAGGCTTTAGCATACCTTTTATGTGATAATGGATATGATGTTTGGTTGGGAAATGCAAGAGGTAATGCATATTCCAGAAAACACAAGGAGTATACAACCAGAGACAGAGAATTTTGGAATTTTAGGTGATTATAGTATTAAAATTATTTTGCAAAACTACTAAAACTATTAATCTTATAAATCTAAGATATGTAGATGAATATGTAAGAAAATAATTATATTAATTAGCAGGTGAATAATTCAGTAATCTTTTAGCTGGCATGAAATTGGTTATTACGATTTACCAGCAACAATAGACTATATTTTAAAATATACTGGACGTAAAGAACTCTATTATGTGGGTTACAGTCAAGGTACAACTGCATTTTATGTAATGGCTAGTGAAAGACCTGAGTACAATAAGAAAGTTAAGGGAATGGTTAATTTGGCACCAGTAGCATTTCTTTCAAATCAGAGAAGTCCTTTACTTAAGCTGATTGTTCATTTCTATGGCTTAATGGAGGTATGTTTTCAAATATGTAAACTGGTTATGATCAGAGGTGATCAAATTGTATTAATAATAAAAGTCATAGTATAGAGTTGTAAGTATAAAATTTAAATAGTAAACAGAACAAATGTATGAAATAAATAAATCTACCTCTGGTCTAATTATTTGCTGCTATTTTTTGCTAACACTTATATAACTAACATGTTTTAGTGGGGATCCGCTTATTGTAATGTACATCAGTGGTTCCCACGCAACAGATTACAAGCACGAGCTTTGGGTACCATAATTCGAAATGCCCCAGACAGTCTTACTAAAGGATTCTGTATGTGCTGGTTCTCTTTAATTGCGGGATTTGGTAGTGATCAGTTAGACAAATCTATGCTGCCATTAATTTTAGGACATTTTCCAGCTGGTGCTTCTGCTAAACAGATTATTCATTACAGCCAAAGTATATTATCAGGTGACTTTTTTTATTCTAATATGTACCATTTAAATAAAAACAAAATAACATAATTCTAACAACAATCATTATATACTGTTGTAGTTAATCATTATTGAATATACTGCATGATAGTAACTATTATTTTCTTTTAACAGGATCATTTCGTAAATTTGATTATGGTCCAACAGAGAATTTAAAAATTTATGGATCAACACAGCCTCCAAAATATGATCTTGAAAAAGTAAAAATTCCAGTTGCAATATTTTATAGCGAACATGATTTTTTAACTGATCCTGCAGATGTAAAAAAGCTTACAGATAAACTACCAAATATTATTGGAACATGGAAAATTGGATATCCAAAATTTAATCATGTAGATTATTTATGGGGTAGAGATGTCACAACCCTAATTTACAATACTATTTTAGCAATTTTAAAAAAATTTTAATAAATGGATTTTTGTCAGGTTGATTATTTATTTATTGTTTTATTATTATTGTTATAAAATGTAAAGTAAGGAATATATTCTAAGACACTGAAGATTAATTAAATATATATTTTTCACTATTTCTTGATCTTTTCATTGTGATTTGCTTTAGTACTACCAATACATAACTATACTAATAAAAATAATTTTATTATATTGTATTTACAAGCAAAAACATGTTAAAAATGTTTAATACAGTAAAGACTGGATAAATGCGAAAAAGATTTACAGAACAACAGCGAAAAATTCATCTCCTTCACTGGGGAAATCACCCCTTGAGACGCCCAGCAGTTAGCTTGCCAAGGAGTGTAACTTAATCCGAGGTCGGGTATATCGGTGAGCTGATATTAATACAACGATAAAACTTTATTTTTCACTTTTTTCTTATGAAATTTTTGTCAATATGTTTTTAACATTTCTCTGATTAAAATGACACCAAACACGATATAATTTGGAAACGATATGATGTGTTTACTTTCGGAACATGCATTTGTCGCGCAGCGTTAATGTTTATTTTTTATCAACAGATTATTAATTAATGTAGATTTTACTACTACGATTGTGTAACTTATTTCACGTAGTTTAGAAAGTATATAATTTATTTTATAAAGTTGAATATTTGTTTTGATACAAATATTTCTTCACGAAACGTTGCAGATATGCTGGTCAAAGTTTCAAAAAAAAAAAAATTACAAATAAAAAAGTATTACCATTGCATTATTACTTGTCTCACCGATACGCTAAGTTTTGTTTAGTTTGGTCCTTTTGTGTTTGTCTTTGTCAGCTATCTTCTTTTAACACTTTGTTGACCGGTCACGAGTTAACTCGTGTTTTCACGGCCGAATATTGCTGACCGGCTACGAGTAAACTCGTGAAAAATAATAGCCGGTGACATGAGATAAATTCTCAGTAAAATTGCTGGTCAACAAAGTGTTAAGTTCGACGCTGTTGATAAAACCAAAAAAAAATGTACAAATTGCAAAACGAATGTGATAGTTCAGTCCAGATCATTTCACATTTATCCAGTTTTTACATACTATGCGATCATAACTTATAAATATCTTTGTAAACATTAAGATTCTGCATTTAGTTTTATAAATTGTCATAAATCTATTTTATTTTTCAATTTTAATAAAACAGAATTCTTAACCCATTTGCATCACGACTCTATCTATGCTTCTGAGTTCAGAAATCAACGACATTTAATTGACACTTGGCCCGCATCACCGTATCGAAAAGCGAACTACGTCGGTATGCGGAATATTCTGCGTCCAGTGATAAAGAAAAGTCGCAAAATAGTCCGCGTTTGGTGATAGATGACGATCGTCATGCGTGGAATATTCCGCTTACGGATGCAAATGGGTTAAATTAGTACTAACATAATTTTGTACTTAAGAGTCAGACTAACTTAAGTTCATTTTTTGCAAAATTAAATTGTGTGTACAATCTTATTGTTTTTGTATTTCAAAAGAATGATGGGAATTCATAATATTGCATTTTAAATGATTTATTTATATTAATTGCTTCAAATGGACTATATGTATGGTTAATAAATGTGTGATCGATTTTGTTTTACTGAAAACTGACAAAAATGGACTTATAATAGTCTGGTTTTCAGGCACAGAATTGTAAAAGTTGCGGCATGAGAAACTTCTTACTAACGGGTAGAATTGTATCCTTCCGTGATCTATGCAACAGGTATAACACTACAATCTCTTGCTTCTCATTTCTAATTATTTAGCAAACGCGATATCATAAAAGATATAATATAGGATTAGAGGTAGCTACCATAATTATTGACAAATTTCTATTTTATATAATTACATGGAGGTATTGCTCCTAAGTTACTTTTCTGTTTGTTTTACTCTCAAAAACGTATATAAATTTTTCAGTAAGCTGTAATACCTCGTTTTCATGTAATCCATTAGGTGTAAGACAATTCGTGGGTTTAAGGCATGAATTTGGGAATATATTTCTAGATTCATGTGTACTATACAGTGATTGGTGCATTGCTACGGTATGGTTTGCCAAAGTACAAAACAGCGACTACTGTGGCGCATTTGTCGTGCTACATTTTGTGGCTGATCTGAAAGCGTTCTAAACCTAGACGAAATTGAGTCCAGTTCCAGCCTGTAGCGTTCTGTTCTGTCAAAGTGGTGTTTGAGGACTTCAGAATTCAGAAATTCAGGGCGAGAGAGAAACAGGAGTGGCCCTTCACTGAATGTAATAATTATGAAATTCTATAGAAATGATTTTTAAGTTGTTCTTTCATTGAATTGCAAAATTATTTGTGCTCGAAGTCTTTTAGTCTGTCGTAATTTACAGCTGGAAGCCATGGAGGATTATCTGCCAAATGAATACGATGTCGTTGTCGTAGGGACAGGTATTGATTTTTGCAACATATGTATCATTTATTTTTACGATTTTTTATCTTTAATACATATAATGATTTATTAATTTTATAGGTATGACGGAGTCTATTGTTGCAGCAGCAGCAAGTAGAATTGGGAAAAAGGTTCTTCACTTAGACAGGTATATTGAGTTCTACTTCTTGCGTATGCGCGTGCGCTCTCTCAAACGTAGCCGGTTTCTCTTTTCTATTCTGTTTTACATTTTTCATTTCATTCCTTACAATACTGCTATATTTTCACAGTATGTAATATTTTGTATATTAACAAATTAAATATCTAACATTCTCACACATTAAACAAAAAAAATTGTATAGGACTTGATTTTGAATTTTATATATAAATAATATTACTTTTTGTCCTTTAATTTTGCAAATTATGAAAATATGTTTGCTTTAATAAGCATTATCAATACATGTAATGTACTTATATGTTCAGATAGACTATTAGTCAAAGCTTGGTATCCCTAGTACTTTCTGACTATATTTAAATACAGTTACTATCTTTTAATTGTAATTAAAATATAAGTTAGAAAATGCTTATTATAATAAGAATAAAACAATTTCTTCATCTATAGGTATATAAAAATATATCAAAATTCATACTACCATTTATACTAACTATTAAACTTTAATATTGAGATCCATGATGGGATTATAAAATTTTAGGTTTATATTGAAGTTACAATAAAATAAATATTTTAATATTTGAAAGATATTAGAATTGTGCTCAAAGTTTTGAAAGTTTTGTATAATATTTGGTAGAGATGGTATTTCGTAATAAATTATAAATTTGACCAAAAAGTAACTATCATACATTATTATACTTCAGTAAAAGATAACTGAACTGATTATGGAATACATTTGACATGAATATAATAAAATTAACTAAATCGTGCTGTATTGAAAGATAATTCACTTTCATAGTGGATATATTCTAACTTTTAATCACTAAGGGTTAAAATGTACAAATTTTAATAAACATAATGTATGTATTACATAATACATAATGTATATGTATTAAATATAAAGGTGAACTACTATAATACTTCTACTGCTATTACTATTATTATTTTAAAACATTATTTTTGCAGTAATGAATATTATGGAGGTTTATGGGCAACATTTAATTTTGATGGTCTACAGAAATGGATAGATGATTTAAATGCTTCTGGAAATAATCCAAAAAATGTTTCAACTCCAGATTTAAATCCTGAAGAACAATTTTTAGAAGCTAGTAATCAATATTCTACTGTTGAAAATATTGAAGAAACCTGGTTCATTTCTAAGTAAGTATTATATAATCTTTAGTTTAAAAAAATTAAGAGCTTAACTAATCCTTTGATTATAGCGAAGCAGATTTACCAGTCGTTTCTTCAAAGGATACCCAAACTGATGGTAATGGAGATAACACTGGCAGCGGCGATGAAAAAGTAGATGATGATAAAATTGAAAAGAAAGAAAATGTAAAGCAGTGGAGCATAGAGCGTATTAAAAAAGAGTACAGAAAATTTAACATTGATTTGGCACCAAAGGTACAAAGATCTAAGTAATTTTGCATTAAATACAGAAAGGATTCTTATTAGCTGTTGTCAATCTGGCTAGCTCAGTAGTCACTAACCAAAGATATAAGTTTTAATTCTGCCCTAGAAATTTTCAATTTTTTTTATTCATATTCAACCTTATAACAATAATTTATATCTGTTTTTTTTTTTCTAAATATTACGTACATAAAAAAAAAATGCGTCAATATGTGGATTAAATGGGTATTAGTCTTATTCGGAAAATAAATAAAACCTTTTTTACTGCTCTTATTATATATACATCTGTTGAAATGCTTAAGGGATAATATGCTATTATTTTTGGTACTATTTCCATGTTATGGCGTTTGAATGGATTACAATTTGATTCATTTGTCACAGCTGCTATTTGCCCGCGGTGAACTAGTTGAGCTCTTGATTTCGAGTAACATTGCTCGTTATGCCGAATTCCGTGCTGTATCAAGAGTCGCTACGTTCATGGATGGAAAACTAACACAAGTACCTTGCTCAAGAGCTGATGTCTTTGCAAATAAAACTGTTAGCGTTGTTGAGAAAAGAATGCTAATGCAACTGTTAACTTCATGTATGGAGCAAGGCGCTGATAGTCCGGAATTTGATGGTAATTATTTTCCTGTTGTTATATGTTAGTATATACTATTGCAGTTTTTAGTTTTGTAATATAACACTGGTCTGTAATCTTGTAATTTTACGATTTATAGTAAATTTTGATATCGAATATTTTTTTAAGCACTATCGTAGTGAAATTTGATAAAAGTCGACGGACATCAGTTCCATAACATTTTTTAAAATGTTCAATACTGATTTCAAATTCAATTTTATCCTTTAAAAATAAAATGATATAATATGTTAAACAGTGATTGATTTTGAAAATTTAGTAGGTGAAGTTCATTTTAGGTATTTTACACTTATTTCTGTTAGTGGTTGTGTGCAGCCGTTGTATTCTACATGTATATTTGCCAAATTTAATAGGTTTCTCAGTATTATAATTATACTTTATCAAGTATATTTTTAATGAGAATATATTACTGAATATTCTATAGATACATTATTAGAATTCAATAGTATCCATTGAATGCAATTAAATAACTATTGTTTTACAAATTATAACGTGTAGCAATATTGATTAAATTCAATGTTGCAATTGATTAATTTAATACATTAATAGGATTCCGTGACAAGACCTTTTTAGAATATTTAAACACAAAAAATTTGACACCAATCGTGCAGCATTATGTTGTTCAAGCAATTGCTATGGCCACTGAAAAGACTTCCTGTAGGGATGGTGTAAATCGTACAAAGCATTTTCTGAATAGTCTTGGACGATATGGAAATACACCTTTTCTTTGGCCTATGTATGGTAGTGGTGAATTGCCTCAGTGCTTCTGTAGGTAAAGTTATCATAGCTTTTAAAACATTTTATTATGATGATTAACATTGTTATTCGCATAAAGTAATTGTTGTCATTATTTACAGATTATGCGCCGTATTTGGAGGTGTATACTGTTTAAAAAGGCAGCTTGATGGTGTAATAATACATAAGGACAAATGTAAAGCTATTATTAGTGGCAAACAAAGAATAAGTTTAGAACATCTGGTTGTTGGTCAGGGTCATTTACCGCCAGAAATTGTTGCTTCCGAAGGAGAACAACGAATATCGCGTGGAATCTTTATTACAGACAGGTAATAATAATACTTAATTATATGATTAATACTAGATTTCTTTGTTATAGAAATTTCTATATCATAGAAATGTAAGTAGAGTAAAAGATGCTTTTTATTCCCGATTGCCGTATTTGGAAAGATCTCTTGCCTAATGAAAAAATATTAACTGTTTATTTTATGATAGTTTGAATGTTAAAAAAGATAACGCGTTGCCCATTACATTAGTGTAATTGTATTTAAAATATTTAAATTTATAAATGTTAATATTGCTCATACTGTTAATGAAAGTCATGAATAAGTAGAAGGGTTAAAAATTTTAAACACTTTTTATTTAAAAAAAAACAAGCAATGAAATAAAATAATTACGGTTGTTTAGGTCAATTATGCAAGGTGAAAAAGAGAACTTGACACTTTTATATTATCCTCCGGAGGAAGCTGATCAAGAACCTGTTACAGTGATTGAATTAGGACCATCTACGAATGCTTGTCCTCAAGGACTGTGTACGTAAATTCCTATGATTTTTAAGTTCATTATTTTTGTATAAATTTGTTTTGAAAAATGTTTAATTTTAATATTCTGTTACTTTGTTTGAAATAGTTATGGTTCATATGACATGCAAACGAACAACAAATGCAAAAGAAGATTTAGCCTATGCAGTTAATAAGTTTTTAAAAGCAGAACCACTTGATCCATTGGCTACACGTTCATCTATTCATAGTCATACTCAGACTGTTTCTCCAGATAAAAGACATATTCAGGTACGTCTATTTTTTATAAATAATTCTGTAATTTTTTCGTTTACAATGATTATTAAATTGTTTGGATATTGCTTTAATGGAAATGAAATTATTGAACAATTCGAATAAATTGTAATTTGTTTTGAATGTTTTTTTATTACATTTTGTGTTTCATCGAAATATGTTCAGATTTAAAAATGAAAGATATTTATAGGAAGGTGATCTGGATAACAAGGAAGAGCCAATAGAGAGTACAAAGCCTCAGGTTTTGTGGTCCTTGTACTTAAACCTTCCTGCGAGTGATATTAAATTAAAGGATTCAGCGCCGACTAACCTTCACCTCTGTTCTGGACCAGATTTAGAACTTGATTTCGATTTTGCTGTGAATCAGGTTCATTTTATTTTAAATTACTACTAACATTTTTAACAGTGATATTACTGATATTATTTTCTTTGCGTAATTCATTGTTATAAAAGATTATGGTTTTTTAAGGCGAAGAGTATCTTCAAGTCAATGTATCCTGAAGAAGACTTTCTTCCGCGTGCACCTGATCCAGAAGAAATTGTACTCGAGGGGGAAGAAGCACCTGGACCGAAATTCGAAGGAGATACAGAGGCTGAAGAGAAACAGGATATTGAGAAGGCTGAGAAAGAGGATTAAAATACCTTTTTCCATCTTTTCATCTTGAAAATACAGGCCAATTCCGTTAGCCGCACACCTTTTTCTATTCAAAGTTCTATGCGCCTTTTTATGTTTGAACATTGGAGAATCTTTATCCGAATGATTGACGAACTATTTTTTATGAAGATCAATTATAATTTATATGATACATGAACAGTAAGATTCATACAATATAATTTTAATATTTTGACTGTTACGTCAAATTTAGAAAAAATTCTATCAAGCGGTAATTTTAGTTTTAATTCATTCATATTGTTTTCCACAATATCTTTTATATCATTATTTGTATCTTTAAGTACTCAGTATAATTATTTATAATTGTGCATGACGTACAGTTACACCCTATAAATTGAGCATAAAATGACTCAATTAAAGAACTCCACGAGTTCATGCATCACACAGAAATGAATATCGTAACAGTCAAAATGTTTGTTTAAATGGTTACACAAGATAGTATATAAGATAAAATAATTTCATTTATTTGGAGGTAAATAATTGAAATATTATTTTGTCTAGCAGTTTTTGTAGATGAAACTGTCTGTTTAGTAAGGAATTTTTGTTTCATCGAATAGCTTTCCAAACGGATATTTAAAAAATTGCTCGTAAATTTTTCGAATAAAATTCCAATAGACTAGCGCTAAAGTCTGCATTACACTCGCTCTTTTTATTAAATTATGGACCAATTGGCCGAAAGCATTCGCTTTTCTTTCTTTTTTTTTCGATGAGATCTTTAATTTATCACAAATTTTTGAGAAAGCGAAATGTAGCTTTACGATAAATAAGAAATTGAAATTACTACTAAATGTAGATTTTGACTGAATTAAATAGCTAGTTTTTGTAAATTAACCTCTGAATAATCTCAAGTTAAGTTTAAAATTATTTACAAATGAAATGGAATTAAAAGTTCGTGATTTTAAATTGTGATTGAGTTTTTTTAACTTAGTGAAAAATGATTAAGGCCTACTTAATGCTGATTGTATTTATGAATTACTAAGTTTTGAGAATTCAGTAAAATTATAATTATATTAATAAAATTCTATTTGATTTTATATTATATATTCAAAGACACACGTGTACATCATTCTATGTTACTCTATTATATCAATAATATAAAAAAAAATATTGTAATGCCTTTTATCCAATGGTTAATACGATTAACCATTTAGTATTATATATCGTTAGTGTATTTATTATGCATTGTATTACATAGCATAGTTTATTCGTTATATACTGTTAGTGTAAGAACAAATTTACACCGTGAAAAACTAATCGTTCCTCGAGTATTTATTTGTATTTGTAAGTTATTTTGCTAGTTTACTTAATTGTACTATGTCATTAACTTTCATATATCAGCTAATATCACCCAATTTTTGTTATAATCTTTTATTAATTTTTCAGCTTTAATTTTTTTTTTTAAGACTTTCCAGTTTATAAAATATATTATCAATTTTACATCATTATCATTACTTTTGTATTCATCAGCTCTATTTTCGCTCAGCATTACTATTTATTTATTTATTTTCATTTATTTCACTTGCATTCAATCTTTAATCTTAAACTTCTTGAATAAAATATGTGCGTTTTACTGATTATAATTTTTTGTTTTTTTAAAAAGAGAAAAGAAATGCTATCGGCTAGTTTCACTCACATCTATGAAAACTTTTAGACACATTGTTCGTAGAACGGCTTAAATGTCAGAGTTGATATCGTTTTTCTTGCCATTATTGCTTTGATGTGCGCGCATTTATTTGCATTTAACTGATAATACACCGTATTCAGCATTGAAATACATTAATCTGATATACATTAAAACTTGGTAATTTATTTCCTATAGAAAAGAAAGGAGAAACAATGTCATTTTGGTCAATTTTGACATACAGTCAGTAACATTAGTATCAATTCAGCATAACTGTTACAATATTAATGGTTGTAACAACTAGAGAAACTGATTTAGGCATGCATCTGTATGTTCAATGGAACCTGAAAAGTGAAAATGACATTGTTTCTTGATTCTTCTCCTCCTCCACGGTATAGATGACAAAACAAATACTTTGTTGTAACATTATGCATATTTTTTATATTTCAAGTAGTTACATTGAAAAACGGTCATTTTAAACATTCATTTCTTTCATATTAAACACAAACGCCAACTGTAGTTACACTACATTTTTGATAATTGAAGTATTTTTCTGTAATACAATTTATAATTGAGATAGACCAGTATAAATTTCCATTTTTACTATATATGTACAACAAATATAAAATTAATGACTTCCAACATTTACAGCTCTACTTAAATAGTAAGCTGAAACAGAACAATTATTCATCACTGAGACACAAAGTTATCTAATTCTTATTAAATAACGTGCAAATGAAGTATACTGTTATATTCATTAGGGATTTATAGATATTATATACATATTATAAAAACGAATTTCCTCATGAATGTACTAGTATACTTCAGTATGGTAGTTACATATTCTTAATTATAAATAAAATATTATTTAAATTTTCCATACCTGTATGGATAACCTTGAGCTTTGTTTCTAAATATTGATAACAAAAGGCTAAAAAAAATTGCAACTAAGCCTCCACCTATAATAGCAAATATCCGCCGTTTTTTCACATCATCTTTACGTGATGCAGCTTCAATCATTAAAATCATACCTAAAACCACTGCCCCATCTAAATTATTTTTATTCAGGAAAGTACCAGTGAATTTGATAATTACAATACTTGACACACTGATGAAATTAATATGCAATATAAAAAGTTTTAAAAAAATTGTTTGGAACCTAATTTTAACTGATATTTTGTTTGATATTAAATATTTTTCAGTTTCCATAAAAAGGATACACAACACCATAACAATATATGTTTCCAAAATAAATTGACCTTGAGAGGATGAATGTATATAAGCTACATTTCCAGTGTGGGATTTATGTATGAATGGAGGTCCTCTGATGTGATTCCACATTTGTCCAGAAATCATTGTAAGTGTAAAAAACTATAAATGAAATCAAAAGAAAATAGAATCATTTAAGCAAAAGATTAAAATATCCAACAAAGTTGTAATATCTATAAAAATAATTGTTACCAGTGCTCCAAGTCCCCAAACTGTTTTATTATAAATGAAATCCAAGTTATTGCGTCTAAGGTAGAGAAATCCTCCAATAAGTATTAGCAACATTATTATTGCTACTGTACCAGAATAATTTGGAGGTCTAAATACCCTAATCTACAATATGTATATAATATGTATATAATTTTACCAGTATTTATTAACAATTTTATTTTTCAATTTTAAAATGCATATGTGCATAGATACCTGAATATCAGTACGTTCAGATATCCACTTTGCAATTGCTTCTGCTCCAAATCCTACTCTTTGAATATCCATAGTATCAGCAGGCTTTGGTTTTCCTTTCGGTGGGAAATGCATGTATACAGGTGCAGTGTTTAATCGCATCTATACAAGTTTAGGTTTTATTAAGATCATACTTAAATAAATAAATAAATAAATAAAAATGTTTTGTATACCATTTGAAATACATCTGATCCTTCGTCAAAGTCCACGGATGCAAAGAATAACTTCTTTGAATGAGCTTGTAAATATCGAAACGAATTTGCTACTATGACAAATTCATCGTTTGCGTGCCTGATAAAATACAAACAATAGTAATTAAAACTATAATATAATAAATGCTAAAAATATATGAAAACTGAATTTACCTGCATATTTGACACTGCCTCTGAGGTGCCATTGCAGTAAACATTACAATGACAGAATAATTTCTTGGCATGGTTTTAACATATTCTTTAAATTTTGCGCCATTAAATTTAATTACAGGTCTCGTAAGAGCTAATTCTGTTAATTGTTGCACCCGATCGGACAAAGAGGAACCTTGTGCCTGAAATGTATTTATATTAAACATAAAAAGCAAATGTTTGTATTTTTACTTTTAGATATTGCATTCCAAGTCTAGAAATATATTTATACATAAATAAATTGTACATTAAATTATGTTATTAGAAATGTATATGCATTTATTAAATACGAAAATTTCATTTAATATTTCAACATTTATAACAACTATCATAAAAATAAATAGATTCTTACATTTTTTACCCTGTATTGACAATAAACATAGCTTAAACTTAAAAGAAGTCCTAAACATATAATGAGCTTTTTACAATCCATTGTTGATTGTTATTGTAAAGTAACATATTACAACTGGTTTTCTACTGATTGTGAGAACTGTGCAGTTGTACGAAAGAGGTTGAAAGCCTATTGGTCTGTACGATACAACGTGGCATCTTGACATAAGAATTCTTTGATTTTCGAATTTTTCGATAATATTTAAATACTAATGGGATATTATAACAATGTTATTATTTATAATATATGAATTGTTTTCCTAATAAACAAATTTTCAGCTTAAAATATATGTTTCATATTGCCGGTATTCGTAGATGCGCATCAAAATGTTTATATGTGTAATATACATATATATACTATATACATCTTCGATCATACATACAGTACCTACTCAAATATTATTGACGAATTGAATCTTTTGGTATAAAGATTTGATATAATATTTTTGAATTTCAATACATATATTTTTCTAAATATTAAATATACTTTTTCATAATGGTAGATGTAATCATCAGTAACAAGATTTTTGTTAAATAAAATATAAGTTCATATGTGCACACAATATTACGCGCGTAAATTTGAATATCATATACCTATAGTTTTTAATAAGTTACTACAGTATGCGCTCGATTAAAGCAAAATTGAAATGCCCATTGCTCACATATACTTATGTCTTACACATGTGTGTGCATCCTATTATGCTACACAAAAGGAAAGGAATGTATACGGTGTTGTGGTTTACTTACATTAATTTATATTTTGAGGCTATCTTATTTAACGATACCTTTACGTCATTAAAATATATAGGATTTTTCATTTCTGAGATACAATAATTTATATAATAAACTGCATTTGCTTCTCAATTTAATAATAAATTTTCTTCAGGACCAAAAATCAAATAATTCTCAGATTGAAATTTCTTTCAAATATCATTTGGTAGATTTTTCGTTTTCCTGACATATAAAGGTTTTAACATCCTTATCTCTATTGAAAAGTAATATTAGCTTCAGTTTGTTCTTTAATCTTCTAAATTCCTATTATTTAGTTTATACAGGGTGTCCCAGAACTCCTGTAGGAGCCGGAAATGGGGGGTAGCTGAGACTATTCTGAACAACAATTTCCTTTGCAAAAATATCGGATGGGGCTTCGTTTTTGAATTATTAAGCAAAAACACAGCAATCAGAGCGCGTCTCGGGCGCGCGCTCAGTACCGTCAGTGTAGCGTCGAGCCTAGTCGCCTCGGGACAAGCGCCTCGGTAGAACAAGAAGCGTTAAGTCCTGGGATCATCTAATTCGAATAGTAGAAAGATAAAACATTGTATTATTATAAAATAATGAATTTAATATCGTTCAAGCTTTATTTTTCAATTGTTTTAAAGAGCAACTGAGGACGGTACATGGGGTGTTACCGACGAAATTAGCGAAACAGAAAATTGTGTTTTTTCAAAAACCAGGCCACTTTTCGGATAAACTGAAGTTATAGAGACATTTATAACAACAAAATATTTTATGTAATGGTGTTAAAAGGCCGATTTTTAATAAAATAATTTTTACCGACTTTTTATTTTACCCCTGGCGCCACCTGCGAACAAAGTGCTGAAACTGCTCAAAAATTGACAGGAATCTGCCGTACCTACAATGATTATTTTTTAAGAAAATAATTTTTTGCTGTTTTCGCGTGTTTGAAGCATCTAATCGCTTCTATTTTACACTAATTATCGATTCCAATTGTTCGATTAATCCTAGAAGCCCGAAATATTGAAATATTAAAGATTAAATGTTAGACTTCCGAAACATCGTTAAAAATGGCGGGCTTTTCAAAATGAGTAATGTACTATTTTGATATTTCTTAATTAAATTCCTTATAAAGGTTTATTAATTAAACTTCTGCTGTAATTATTAAACTAGAAGAACTGGTGTATAATTTCTGATTATTTCAATAAGAGAAAAACCTACATTTATGTCTTTTCTTCATTAATATAACTTTTAAAGTTGTATAATAAACGATTCAAAGCTATTAACATGGATATCGTTCTAATTATATCATTTTCAATGCTTTCAGTACGATTGTGTACAGCAGTTTATTAATTTAAGATGTTTTTTAAGCTGTAAAAAATTAATAACTTTGTGGAATACTCTGCTACTATTATAAGTGCTCAAAAATCACTTCTGTAGTTCTTAAATGAAGATTTTTCGTTTATCTAATCTATCAGAAATTATACACGAGTTCTCCTAGTCTCATAATCAAGTAGGAATTGAATAAATAAACCTTTATAAGGAATTTAATTAAGAAATATCAAAATAGTACATTACTCATTTTGAAAAGCCCGCCATTTTTAACGATGTTTCGGAAGTCTAACATTTAATCTTTAATATTTCAATATTTCGGGCTTCTAGGATTAATCGGACAATTGGAATCGATAATTAGTGTAAAATAGAAGCGATTAGATGCTTCAAACACGCGAAAACAGCAAAAAATTATTTTCTTAAAAAATAATCATTGTAGGTACGGCAGATTCCTGTCAATTTTTGAGCAGTTTCAGCACTTTGTTCGCAGGTGGCGCCAGGGGTAAAATAAAAAGTCGGTAAAAATTATTTTATTAAAAATCGGCCTTTTAACACCATTACATAAAATATTTTGTTGTTATAAATGTCTCTATAACTTCAGTTTATCCGAAAAGTGGCCTGGTTTTTGAAAAAATACAATTTTCTGTTTCGCTAATTTCGTCGGTAACACCCCATGTACCGTCCTCAGTTGCTCTTTAAAACAATTGAAAAATAAAGCTTGAACGATATTAAATTCATTATTTTACAATGTTTATCTTTCAAAACAAATGAAATTACATAATTTTTCTTCTTGCAACGAGTCATTAATTTTTAATTTTAACCACTAGCTGCGCTCTAGTACAAAAACCAGTCTTGATTGATATGGTAGGATGTAATATAAAAATGATAACGGGGTTCTAGAACCCCATGACCGTGGGATATATCTTATACCTAGTCGGTGAAGTTTCTTCCGTTTCAACGATTATTCTGGTCTAATTCTCGAAGCCTAAGTCGAATTTAAGATCAAAATTGACAGTGATCTATCAGTTGATCGCGCTCTTTGATAACAATAATTGAAGATAAAAGCGTACGGAACGATAAAGTAGAGTTAGTAGAGAAAGTTCAGCCAGTGCGACGAATCGATTCGCGCTGGTGTAACTTCTGAGAACATCAAATAAAAAGGAGATGAAAAGTATGGAGTGTGGACCATCGTTCTGCATCCTGTTCCTGGCCGCCATCGGACTAAGCACATCGTTCGTTGTGAACGTGGACAACGATGATATCGACCACGAATCGTACAGGCTTCCTTCACAGATCGTTCCAGTTTCTTACGATCTTTGGATATTTACTCGGCTAGGCTATTCCGATTTCAAATACCACGGCCGCGTGAATATTACTCTGAAGGTTCTCCAAGCAACGAACGTTGTTGTGGTGCATAACGATGGTCTGCTCGTTCGAAAAGAGAACTCCCTTCTTTATAGAGGAGTAGGCGAGGTAAACAACTCGGCCGTTGTTTCGATCACCGGTCAAAGTTATGACACAGTAAGGCAGTTCTATAGTTTGAGATGCTCGTCGAAACTAGAAGTTGGTACGTACACGTTGGTACTGTACTTCGACGGGGAAATACAGGACGATGTGTTTGGATTTTACAGAAGCTCCTACATCGGTGATAGAGGAACAAAGTACGTACTCGTACAATTACTGATTTAATATTAATTTAATAATATGCTTAATATTAATTTTATTAATTTAAATTATTGTCATTTTAGAGTTATTGCCATTTTCATTTGTATTTAAGGATTTGTGTATCTTTATATAAAATAGCGTTACAAATTAATATTAGGTGTAGAAATAAGTTCTTTCGCGAGATATTCTTCCGCAAAAAATGAACTGGCAAGACACCTTCACGTTACACAAAAAGCAGTATCCATCCGTTTACACGAAATTGGAAAAATACAGAAACTCGAAAAATGGGTTCCCGATGAGTTATCCGGAGAAAACAAAATTCGTCGATTCGAGACGGCTCTGAACTTACTAAATCGCTTCGATGAAAAAGATTTCCTGCATCAGATTATTAGAGATGGTGAGAAATGGATATTGTATAGGAATTTCAAAGGAAAAAGATCGTGGTTAAACCCTGGCAAACCAACATTAACCTCAAAGCCTTAATTCATGTAAACAAATGTTATTCTGCACATGGTAGGACACGAAGGGAATTCTGTACTATGAAATGCTTAACCCTTTGAGGACGGAGTATTGGAATATTATTTATTATATATAAAACAAGTAATAATTCCCTTCTTCGACGCATATATTATAAATCACTGTATAGAACAACGTTCGTAGAATATTTGTACGAACTTGTAAGTTACTTGGACGCACATATGCGTCAATTGTCCGCAAAGGGTTAATCCAGGCGAAACGGTGAGCCATCGAGTTTCTATCGCGAGGGAATTCGCAATTTACCCAAAAAATGGCGAAAGATCGTAGAAAACAATGACGAATATTTCGATGGTTAACTTTCTATCTCTTTTTCTAAGCAGAATATTTATGTTGCCAAAAAATCGGAAAGAACTTACTTCTATAAAGGGACCTTAAGTTTCATAATATAAGGGGAGTTCTCAAAGTACCAAATACAACTGGCTACTTTACTTTGTATTCTTCCTTCCTCGATTTTTGATGCGCGTTTACAGCGAGGGTGGTTTTAAAGTAAGGAATTTCCAGATGGATCGGAATCACGCAATTTTCACCGACTTATGCGCGCCGAGCTTTTCCCTGCATGGACGAGCCCCATTTGAAGGCTACCTTCACCATACATATTGGCCATACCGAGAATCAAATGGCCACGAGCAATACCAAGCCTGAAAGTACACTGAAACATTCGTAAGTTTGTTAAAGTATCTTAACAAATGCGCTGCTGTGCATTTTTAGCAAATAAAAATGATCAGTACTCAAATGGAAAATGCTGTGAGCTTTAACACATTTGTTATCAGCAGCATTCCATTAATTAATACTTAATTTCTTATAAAATAACATAACTTCAGATTACGCCAGTGTTTTCCAACCTTTTCTGTGCTATGCCCCACCTAAGCCTTTCTAAAATTCTTATTCCCCCCCCCCTAACATATATATAATTTTTGATATTCAAATCAAAATCAAGAAATCACTAGGAAATGAAGTAATCGAGAAAGTAAATTTTCAAAACATATAATGGAGAACTGAGATTCAAGCACAAAATAATTTTAATGCAAGATTTTTTTATATTATTTTAGTTAATAGTAATTATTTATTATTTAAATTTGTATACATATCTAGATACACATTATTAACACAAATATATTTTTTTACAGAAACAGTACAAATTATTACATAACCACGTTTTCGCCAACACCAAAGATGTCCACGTATTTGGTCGGATGGTCCGTCCACGATTTCGTACCGGAAACATCGAGCTTCTCCGACAAGTTCAAAATTTGGACGCGAGAATCCATGAATCGGCGTGGATCGACTTCGCTGAACCAAGGCTTGCCCGTGTACAACTTTCTGTCCGAGTATTTGCTGGTCGAGAATCCCGTTTCAAAAATGGACGAGATCGCCGTGGCCGATTTCAATTTCAACGCCATGGAAAATTGGGGTATGATCACGTTCAGAGAATCGGTGGTGTTGCACGACGGCGGCGTTACCCCTACCAGGAAGATGCTCGATGGTTTCACCACGATGGCTCACGAATTAGCTCACACCTGGTTCGGAAATCTGGTGACGCCCAGATTCTGGGACGTGGTTTGGCTGAAGGAAGGTTTCGCCTCCTATTTCCAATACTTCGCGTTGTCCAGGGTGCGACCGACCTGGGGGATGATGGACAAGTTCGTCGTGGACGTGTTGCAGCCGACCTTGCTCGCAGACTCCGAGAACCACACCAGAACCATGAACGGTCGCAACGTGGGCGATCCGGCTAGCATTATGGCCGCGTTGGACTTTGTTTCGTACAAGAAAGGTGCTTTTAGATGCTCTATTCTTCTATTTATTTCTTAGATAAATCGGTACAGGTGGTTTGACATTGCTGGTAAAAATTCTAATTGTGCCAGTGTGCACGAAGGGCTTTAATTAACACCTTGACTGCCAAGTCATTCATATATGGGTGACACTTGAATTTCAAAATTGAAATAACAAAATATTGTGCAAATAGAATATAAAATTACTATCAAATGGAATTTTTAGTAGCTGTAAAGTGGCAGTCAAGGTTTTAATTAACAAAAGAAAAAGGATTGGTTGCGTGTCCTTTTGGATTTTTAATAGGGTGATAAAATATGTATTTCATGTTTTAAATATTCCACTTGAAATACATTGAAAAGGCCTAGTAATATAAGCCTATTACCATGAAAAAATTTTCACAATTTAGAAAGGTTCTGATAAACATCCAGAAAAAGCACCAATTTTATTTACTGTTATTTTTTATTTTATAAAGAGTGACTGTTATCGGACTGCGTAAATCGAGGAACGAGTATGTTATTGATTCGTATTTCGAGTACAATAAACTGTACCACTGAATTATTTATTTGTTTGTTAGTTTTGCTTATAATAAAACGTTGTCATTGCGTTTCAGGAGCATCTGTAATTCGAATGCTTTCCCATGTAATCGGAGAAGCAGCCTTTCAGAAAGGTCTACAAAGTTACTTAAAAAATATGTAAGTATTTTACGTATACAACTTTTTTGAAAATAGTCTCTTCCTCTTTTTTTTTCAAATCTCGTACAAACGAAATTTTCTAGCTTTATTGATATTCGCAATATTGTTGTTAATAATTAATTTTCCAGAAAATTAACCCTTTGCACTCGGAAAGTGTTTCAGATCACTTAACAGCAACTCAAAAATTCTTACTTACAAAGTAGTAAACAACATACCATAGTAGATAAGATAATATAGTATTGGGAATAATTATTTTATTTAAATTATATTTGAAAATAAATGAATTATATTCCCCTTAAGAGTCACCTGCATTCTTTTCATATCCCCTGAAAGGGGACAATCGAGTGAAAAGGGTTAATTCGAAAGAATACTAAAAATCGGATAATTTGATCAATATTTTTAAACAATGTGTCCTTATTATGTATTTATTATTGTTATTGTTAGGTAAGTATCAATCATATTATCTCGATAATTTGTCTAAAAAATAATTCTCGACAAAGCACTTGAATTAAGTTGATATAACAATACGATTAAAAGAAAATGATTATAAATAATTTCTCAAGCATCGATTAAGGAAGATGGACAGGTGTTTGCTTATCACAAAATAAATCAAAATAAAAATACTAATAAAGTTCCAATGTTGATACGAAAATGGAATATGTTTGTAATTAAAGATACTGTGTTTAACACTTCCACGTGACCCATAGATGGGCGACACTTGAATTTCCATTAAAATTTCTTCGTTTATTTGGTTGAAAATATTCCTGGTAGATATTTGAAATGATGGGTAATGGAAATACCAAAATATTGTGGCAACAGAATCTAAAGTTTGTCAAAAATAAAATTATTATTAAATGAAATGTTTAATAGTTACAGCCTGGCAGTCAAAGTGTTAAACACAGTATCTTTAATTACAAACATATTCAATTTTCGTATCAACATTGGAATTTCCACTCGAAGCATTTTTAAGTGGATTAAGTCTTGATTAAGTCTAGATTTCTTTTTCAAAAATTGTTGAAAATTTAAAAGCCTTAATTTGGGAGAAAAGAGTGACACATATTTGTGGTTTATTTACTTTTATTTGACTTTCCCACGTTTTAAAATATTCTAATTAATTGCATATAGTGCTCTGGAGGCACCACTCGAGTGCAAAGGGTTAACACCTTGACTGCCACGCTGCAGCTACTAATAATTTGGTAATAATTTTATTTTCGACAAACTTTATATTCTGTTTCCACAATATTTTGGCATTTTTATTATTCATAATTTCAAATATCTAACAGGAATATTTTCAACCAACTAAATGAAAGGATTCTCAATAATATAGACGACGGTTAGTGTCACCCATATGTGTCTGATATGGCAGTCAAAGGGTTAAGACATTACCCCTCAATTTCAACAAAATGTATTTAACATAATTTTGTTCGATGAAAGAAATTAATTAGTGCTCGATCGTTAAATCGCGCAAATAAAATGTGTGAAACTGTTTCCTTTCTCAGTCATATATCTTAATCTGCATTTATAAGTTTGTAAAGATAAAGTGATAAAATTACAATTGTTGTAGAGTAGGTGACCGTTGAAACGCGAGTACTTAAAGATACAATAATTGACGCGAAAGTAGGGTAGATTGATATAAGATGTATAAATACTTACATTGTATGTTGATACGTTGAAGTTGATACGATCTTTATTAATTATATTTTATCTTACTACGACTCCTTAACTATCTTTGTCTACAGATAGATCGAGTTAAGTGTTAATACTGGAGAATAAAACAAAAGAGTCATCGAATGTCTGATACCGCGGGAAATATATGAAGTACATACATCGAGTGTTTCTGCTTGCTCGATAGCTTTTCAGGATAACAATACAGTTTTTTAAATTCTAGAATTACAAAAATTATAATTTCTAATATATTATATAAAAATTATTTTTCGTATACATACGTATTGATACTAAATGATATATATAAAATATAACAATTTCAGCTTAAAAATGCTATAAAAGTATTATAAATTATCAATTACGAGTAGATTAACGTAGCATGCCTTCGTGATGAGTGGAAAATTCAAAAAGTATCAAAAGTGGTATTTTAATTTGTCTTATTGTTAGATTATGAACTAACGATTAGAAATTCATGAAAATTAACAAGACTTTAAATTATTTGAAACAGTGACAACAATATATCTTTGTAAAGTAGTAGTTAAGTATATTGTAACACTTACAATTTATCTTTGTAACTAGTTATTTTAAGGAAATAACTACTTTTACATCTAAGCTCTTTCTTATCACAGTAAGAGAATTCACATATCGCACAGTAGTTAGATAGTAGTGGTGATATTTTACCTTATAGAACTTTATACAAAGAATTTTACACAAAGAGAGTTCTACCGAGTGCTTGAGAGCTTAAAATATTAATTCCTTTATCTCCTTTGTTATACCCTTGTTTTGCTCGCGGTGGATTAAAATAATCCTACGAGCTTTGTTGATGATTGCACGTGGTGTGCCGACTAAAGGTTTCGAAGGACCACTCCTTGATGGAGACTGTATAAACGAATTTATTCTGGTCGCACTTTAATGTCTAAATACTAGTCGAGAGCTATTACTATTCTGGTTTTCTAAAAAGACGCGTTGGCGGTATGCAAATTTTCACAAAGTTACTGGCGCTGGAGAAGGGTGGTCGATGTGCGATTGGTAGAAAAAAATGCTACTAACGAATTTTACCGCCCTCAAAATAACGGTTGACGCGCGCGGAAAAACCCCGGGTTCGAACGGAGACCGTAACAGACAATAAAATTAGGGAGCCTCTTGATTCTGGTAAACATGTTGGAAGTGAGAAAATGAAAGTAAACACTATTTTAGCGACAAAGAAATATGCAGTGAAAAATACCGACCCAAAAGTGAGTCAATGGCTTCATGAGTTTATTGCTGCTACGGAATACATTAAGGGTCCGTAGACCGTTTGGAGCCTAGAACGCTATACCTGCCTAAACAACCCTCTTAGTAAGGTATAATCTAATATTGGCAGAAATAAGAAGAAATATCTATTGTCACACAGACAGTTGTATTACATTAAACAAAATAAACATTTCTGAATGAAATAAGATATTATTGAAAAGTACGTTAAGTCACATTAAATTCGATTTAAACGCAGGTCCTTCGAAGCAGCATCGCCTTCGGATCTGTACGAGCACCTGCAGGCTTCCGTGGACCAACTGCAAGATGATTTGATCGTTAAAGATATCATGGAATCGTGGACGAATAACCCAGGATTTCCTTTGGTAACAGTCTTACGGGATTACAACAATTCAATGGTGGTTATATCTCAGCAACCGTTTCTCAACAATCGATCCTCGTCCAATAAATGGTGGATACCGATTAATTTCGTCACAAAGTCTGCCAATAATTTCTCCCACA
This sequence comes from Anthidium xuezhongi, assembly GCA_022405125.1. NCBI lineage: Eukaryota > Metazoa > Arthropoda > Insecta > Hymenoptera > Megachilidae > Anthidium > Anthidium xuezhongi. Next base: position 13,065,096 of record CM039639.1, on the reverse strand, counting down.
CAGCAGCTAAGTATTGGTTAAAGCCGGAAATCGATCGTTTGACGCTCTTCAATGTGATCTCACCGAACGACTGGATCATTCTCAATGCCCAACAAGTTGGATACTATCGAGTGAATTACGACGTAGAAAACTGGCGGATGCTGATCGATTTCTTGAAATCCAAGGATTATCGACAGATTCATAAAGTGAACAGAGCCCAACTGATAGACGACGCTTTCAACTTGGCTAGAGCTGGGCACCTCGATTATTTGATCGCTCTCGATCTTGCAGGCTACCTGATTCAGGAGACCGATTACGAACCGTGGCAGGCTGCCGTAAATAATTTCAGGTTCTTGAATAAAATGTTGACCGCCTTGCCAGACGTGCAACCATATTTTCAGGTAAGTAATTTGCTGTTCGGCAGCATAGATTTCCCTAGGAAAAATGGCATCGTAGGGAATTAACGTCCCATTACTACTACTTACACAGGGTGCCTCAGTCTCCTAAATATAAGATATGTAAACATAGCTTTTCTAGTCAACAAAAGAACAATTGCTTCTGAAGATATTCCTTTTTTGAAACCATTCAAATTACACCACAAACATTTTTCATGTCACAAAACACGGAGATATTTAAGTGGCTTCTTACAGTTGATACATCCTGTAATATATAATATAGGGAATTACGATTATCTAACCTAATTTTAGTCCTAATCTTACTTTATGATTTTAATATTCGATTATTTATTTCAATACTTCGCTATTTATACTGTATTACACAGAAAATTGCGATTATCTAACCTAACCTTAACTTAACTTTCATTAGAGTGCACGGAAATTTATGAAAAATAAACCCCATCTCTTATTTCAGTGTTCGAGAATTATTACGTATTCGTTGATTAATAATGTCGACTGATTTAAGAACAAATGATGGATTAAGTAACTTATCTTGTCAGTGTCAAGTTATAATGCTCAATAACTTAAAAATATAAGATTAATGGTAAGACCTTTCTCCTCTATGTCGCCATTTTTCCCGGGGAAACCGATGCTCGACAGCGAATACCTGTTTTTCAGAAAAGATTTTAAAATTTCTGAAAATCATTAATCACTAGTTTGTAAGAAAGTATACATTATTGCTTCATCATTTTGCTGAATAATCTTTCTTTATATTTTTACAAGCAATTGAGATAATTAAGACTGTCATGTTAGTTGACTCAGCCTGTACAAGTTAACCCATTAATATCCGGCGTTGCATAGATATATGCAACATTTTGTGTTACATAAATTTTCGTTTTTTATTTACCATTTACATACTTTACTACTTACAGTGGGGAGCATACACGTAAATCTCTCTAAGTTTTCGGTCTGAAAAAAGTATCCTGTTTTCTAATTAAAGTCATTTACCAACAGAGTTTTTCAATCTCTCTTATTTAAAACATAACAGTTGTTTCGAGAGGATTTTTTCCCCCAAAAATATCATTTATGCCGTGATAAATCATTTTAAAGTCATTTTTAAATAAATCATAGCACGAAAACTAATTTTTTGTATTAATGACTTCCGAAATGAGAAAAGTGAGGCGAGAATTCGTCGGTATAGAGGCTTTTCTTGTCGCCATCTTTTTGGACCACTGTCGATCCAGAAGATTTCGTTTTACCTTTCGTTTAAAATTGTTTTCAAACCGAAAACTTAATTTTGTTTGAGAGCTTGTCTTTTGAATACCAATTCAATTCAATTTTGTTTATTAATACAATTTATTCATTCTCCGTTAAAGTCTAGAATAGTACGTGCACATTAATTTGTTGTTTTGTTCATTTTATTTGTAATATAGGACAACAACACCCCACATTATACGTAGATTCTTTTTGGAGGTTGAGTCACAGTACACAGTTTGTTGTTTTAGATCGGGAATTTTCAGAGTGATCCATGTAAATAGGAACAAGAAACTTTATCTACTGGAAGTCTCAATTGACTTTTAAGTATTATAGATTGTTCATTAAAAATCGACTGATAAACCTTTAATTGCTTGTTTATAATACCGTTGAAATAATAAAGGTTAAGTGTGTTACGATAAAAAATAAATTAAAAGTAAGGGTTTAAGTTATACAGTGATAGGGCTTATTTTGTTATTCAGAGCAGAAGATAATGTGATAAGATGTATTTCTGCATTGCATTGTGGGTGAAATACAATATGCATTCTGTGAATAACCATTATATTTTACCTTAATATTTATTTATACGATAATAATAGCTGATGTTGTATTTTGCAAATATTTAATATAAATATAAATTAATATCTAAAATTAGATGATTTTTAAAATTCTACTGCATTTTAATATCGTTCTAGATTTCATTTTATAAATTCAGTATTGTCATTTCAGTATGACAATTCAAAAATGATAAATATTATATGTACATTTTACGTAGAATTAGTGTACAAATTTAAATTTACGTTTAACATAAAAAAGCGATCTTCCAACTTAAATGTTTACAATAACTGGGCCACATATAAATGATCTGAAATTTTAATATCAATGGTAATTGTGATCTCTTCATTATAAAAATATCGAGGTATAATTTAATTTCTTTATTTTTAAGGAACATAACATTATTTTTAGTAACAAAGATGGAACGTTTTTATTTGTATGCTCGCCACTGTATTTTTCAAAATTATTTTTGAAAAGAATGCCAGTCATGGCTGATACCTTAAATTTAAGTTTACAGGGGAAGCTTATTTTGGGATATCGTTCCATCTTTTTTATTTTCATATACATTGTAATTTTTAAGTACGGGTGTATTTTCTGTCATTTTGGAGTAATTAGCAATGAAAAGTAATCCAATTTTATGTTTTTCTTGAGCAAACCTGCAAATACAGTGGCGTAGCGAAGCGGTGTAATATTAGACTCCAAATGTAGCGACCAAAGTTGGCAAAAGCTTGCAAAAATACACTTTAAACCACTTTATTCAATTTTCTATTTTTTTAAAAATCTAATTGGTTTGTTTTTCTGTTACTTAATACATTAAAATACATATTTAAATAAAAGTACATGATGATATTTTTATCTGGATTCTGTTTTTCAATATTAATTCCAATGTAAAGATTCTTAATGAAACGAAGAAATTAATTGTTGTATACTTATTTGTATATAAACAAATAACTTGGAGAAAAGTTAGATAACAAATATTTATAAAATCAACATCAGCAAAATGCACTTTTTTTATATAACAATGTCACGTTAAAAACCTCTTTTAATATATAAGGTAGCAAAAAGTAAATCAGTTAGACAAAAAAAAAACAAATAGAATAAGGTAATGTCCCTGAGATTCGAATCCTGGTTGCTACATTTCAAGTCTTTTATTTTACTGCTTTGCTACGCCATTGTATCTTCATATTTCCTAAGGAAAGTACATAAAGCAAACATAAAATATTCTTATTATTCGTCATTGTTAATTACTTCAAAATGACAAAAAATTCATTCATACTTAACAAGGCACATTACTCAGTAAATATGGCAGTACAGTGTGCATGAAAATAAAAAAGATCGAAAAACACCCCACATTAAAGTATCATTAGTAGATTTATCAAAAAAGTCTGAGGACGTAACCTTTTAACCAGCTGTACAGATTTTAACAACTGAAAATCAATGGAAAATGCTCACGGTTAAAACGGTGTACGAAATAGGTTTCTGCACTCGAGACTTTATTTCCTAGGAAAATAATTTCTTAGATTTTGTCGAGTACGATTTTATTACATATATATATCTATTATCTAAGAATTTTTTCGAACGGAATTACCTTGCGTTTAAGTGTTCGATAAGATAGGCAGATAATATAATTGATTCGCTTTTAATATCAACAGGAATACGTGTCTCGATTGTTACGAGCCACGTACGAGCGATTAAGCTTCAACGAACACCTGAACGAAGACTTTGCAACAAAATTGTGCCGCGAGCCGGTATTATCCACTTCCTGTTTGCTGCGCGCTCCTCACTGCCTCAACGCTTCCAAAATTCTCTTTCAGAAATGGATTACGTCGCCTGATAAATTGTACGAAATATCTTCGTCGTTCTTAACGCTTTCATTGATGTTTTAACCAAATTCTCGAGCGCAAACTTTGGAGCGTTCCATAAAGTTATCTACGTTCTAGCACTATTCGAGAATAATCCTAAACGTATACGTTACGCAGGTATTAGAATGTAAAGTTTCACCACTTCCGGTTGTAAACTTATCAGTTACCGAAGCGTTCTTTAAAGCTTACGATATCGATTCGAACAGCGTTGATGTTATCGAAAGTGACTCGAGTAATTTTCAAAGCTGCTTTTCTAACAAATACTTTATGGAACGGCCTGATGATACGCAGGTGATCTTCGTATAATGCAGCATTCCTACAACACGATTTGTTGAGGATGTCCGCTTATAACACGGCATTTCTATGGCACGGTTATGCTTTAAGCCCTGTTAACCCATTGACTGCCACAGTGGATACAGACGTGTGTGGTCAGACACACTTAAATTCTAATTATCAAGGATACTATCGATTCATTTCCAAATGTAACCATTCAGATTTTTACTTTGCACTACCAGCCTAATCCTAGCAATATCCATTGCAGCACACACTACGAGGTATCTCGTAGTTGGCAGTTTTGGTACACGCGCTTACTACGAGATATTTCGTAGTTGGCAGTCAATGGGTTAATGAGCGAAGGTAGCAACTTTAAATAAAATTTAAAAAGCACCCTCGCTTAATGGTGTTTGATAGTAACGAAAAAGAAAACAGATTATTTACTGCTAACATGTAATATTTCTGTTCAATTATTGATACTTTTAACGAACATACTTATTTTTTTAAATTAGTCATGAGAAGAAGATAGTATTTTATTCTAGTTTCTTTGTTAGATGTAACACGATATATGTATTAGAAATCTAATAACTGTTTTATACGGGGGTCACCTGTAATTTACTTGTTTGTTTCTTTCTATTTTTTTCTACAACTAACTGCAAGATTTTAATAATCTATCTGCGATGAATAATATAGAAGGATACCAAAGGATGTGAAGAGTTTCGTTTACTGCGAGGGAGTACGAGCCGGAAACGACGAAGTTTGGTACAAATTGTTCAACAGGTGGAAGTCGACCGACCTACAAAACGAGCAGGAACTACTCTTGAAAGCCCTTAGCTGTACTCGAAATAATTATTTGATCAGTCGGTAAGAATTTTCTGATAATCTTTAACAAAAGCGTTACAAAAGTTCCTACCGAAGAGTGGATCACTGTACCTTAAATTTTATATATTTCATCTTCGAAACGATGTTTGCTAACTATATTAAAATAATGAAATACATACGAATGTATCTTGGTGCTAGGTAATTTAAAGAGAACTTTATACGATACATTATTAATATTCGATAATTCACTAAAATATGTATAATTATTGTCAAGATATTTTCAAATATTGTTCTACCTTTAAATTTTATTTTGCAACGTAAAGAATCAATTTGTTTAAAAATTTGATCATCTGGGTCAGGATTGATCCGGCTCCGCTGTTCGAGGATCTAAGTCAGTGATGGCGAAGCAATACCTTTTTAGCGTGCAGTTCAGATTTGGCCATTGTTGATGGTTTTTGTTCTGACATGGATCAATGTTTCCTTCGTTCCACGTTATTAAAAATAATCCATTTTTCATCAGCAGTAACAAATTGTTTTAAAAAAGGACAATGATCGCGAGCCATCGTTGTAGCGAACGGACTTTGTACTCAACTTGATATCCGCACATTTTCAGTCAATTCCACGAAACTACGAATTCACTCATCATAAACGAGTCGAAAGTCATCGTAGTTTCGTTGGGGTGCTGATTGCACTGGGTATTCCCCATTTTTTGCTCGTGTCGCGTTGGAATTCTTCTAGGTGGCTGACAATTTGTACAAAGGGACAACATCCGAAGTGCAAATTGTTGGGACGTTTATGACACGCAAGCCGGTAAAGCCGTTTTCGAGAATCAGTTTATTTCGTAATCCTACAATCTGCATTTCTACGATTCCTCTTCGTCCTCAACGGCTAATTGCACGTGTCGTGGCCGGATAAAAGTTCGAAGAGATCTTTACGACCCCTATTATGCTCTCAGTGCACCCCATTTAATTCAATTTCTAAATTGTTTGTCAGGTACGTTCAGCTATCGTTCTTGATGGAGCATGGGCTTCGAAAGCAATACAGGATTGCTATAGTCCAGTCTGTTTTGGAGGAACGTCCAGAAAACGTGGAGCTCGTGTTACAAATTGTTGGGAAGAATTTACGAACGATCATCGATCGGTACGTTCCTTTTAATCTTAAACGATCACCTTTTTTTATCTGAATTTCACCTTGATAAATGTTCGTTTCCTTCTCTGCAGACGGGGTTACGATTTTCTGAGGAAAACAATAACCGCGATTGGTAACGCGATAACCACACAGGAACAAGCGATACAGGTATACTATACATATTACGGTTAGTCATTTCTACATTCGTCACGGTGATCTATTAAATCAGAGCGATTAACCCCAATTTTGAGATTTTTCCAAATTTCATTGTCAAGATACTTGACTGATGCTTGTCTTTTCATACTTAGCTCTCTCCACTAGATCAGTGGTCGGCAAACTCGTTAGTGAAAAATCAGCAACAGGACGATTAAAATTTGTTTGAGAGCCTTTCTTTTCAAGAACTTGTCAAGTACCATGTTTTTAATAATAATATTATTTATTGACAATTAATATAATATTAATAATAATTAATTTTTTGTCAACTGGCCGAGCGATTCAGGTCGCTAAAGAGCCGCAATTTGCCGACCACTGCACTAGATTGCCTCCTCTAAGGGGACATAAAGGGAAGTATGACTAATTTATTTTTCCTTCCAAACATAATTTAAATGTAATAATTATTCCCGGTACTATATTATCTTATCTACGATGATATGTTGTTTACTACTTTGTAACTAAGTATTTTTCCGTCGCTGGTAAATGATCTGAACAAAATTTCCGAGTGCAAAGGGTTAAGATACATTTCCTTAATAATTAGACTCAATGCTAAATGAGCAAAATTTCTTTACCCGTGGAATGATAAATAATTTCTATGCAATATGCAAATGTCATTAGATAATTGTAATAGTACATTTTGTAATATATTTAAAGAAGAATGGCCATGTCCATTAGGATTTTGCCCCTAATGTGAAACCTGAATAAACCTAACAATATATACATCATTTGAAAGCTTGTGATGAGTAGATACCAAAAATATAGGTCTCCACACTTCGCTCGGCTTCGCTTGGGAGATAGAGGGTGCTGAAGCTAGCGAACGAACGGTAGGTGCTAGAAGCATGATATGCACATCAATCGACAGCATTTGAAGAGTAGAGCAAGATGATGTATTACATGTGCAATAGCTCTTCGCCTGAGCCAGAAACAGCTTCTAAAAGAATACTAGGGTCAAAGTATTGCCTGAGTAAATGAGAATTACATCAAAATGAGGGGGTTAACAGCCTGCTCGCGTATTCTACCGGGTGTTCGGTTTCTTTCTCTCCCTGCAGCAACACTGCCCCTATGGCGTAGTTGCTCGCGTCCGTTCGTATAATGTATGGTTGTGTTTCATCCGCGCATTGCAGGATCGGCGGTGTTGCGAGCACATTTTCACGTTGCCTTCTTCTTCGTCAACTTTGTCAATGGTTGAGCCACGGCGGCGAAATTTGGCACGAAACGTCGGTACCAGGAGCACGTTTGTAAGAAGGAGATCAGCTGCTTCAGATTCTTGGGTGGTTGTAGGTCACGGATCGCCTTTACCTTCTCCGGGTCAGGCAGAATACTCTCTGCCGTCAGGATGTGCCCAAGGTACTTGATTCTGGGACAGCAGTATTGGCATTTCTGCCGATTCATCCGCAGTCCGAATCGCCGTAGTCAGTCTGCACAACTTGCTCTTTTCTTCAACAGTGGTGTTGGTGGCCTCGTCCTCCCGAAGCTCGCCAACCTCGACCATGCCGACGTCCACGCGGGTGTTCTCGATCCATCGGCTCGTCTTCGGGAAGGTAGCTCTCTAAGGTGTTCGATTCCTCTCGAATTGGGTTCAATGGAGCTGGTGGCGGTTTCGCGAGCTCTAGTATTTCTTCCCAGTCCATGGCGTCGATGGAATTTTTCTTCTTTTTCTCCCCCTCGTCGAAAGCTGCTTCCTCGAATTTCGATTCCTCCGCGAAATCGTATCGGATCTCGGGTGACTCAACGAAGCTCGAGCTCTGTTGAGGGATGTTCATCACATCTCCGGCATCGTCAGTAAAATCGATCCCTAACAGGGTTCGGTTGTCTTTATTTCCTGGCAACACAATAAACGTTGTCCTGACGGTGCAGCCCTGTAGTTGAATATCCAATCCCGTTTCCAAAACGTCCCGGACCCGAGGGTGCCCATCCGCCAGAGCAATTTGCATCCTTCTCTTCTCAAAGGTCACCCCCTTTTCCTTCAGGAGAGCATACAGTCCCTGGCTGGCGATGGAACACTTCGCCTCGGTGTCCAAAAAGGCGTGTCCCCGCTCTCCAGCAACAGTCATGTTTACCGTAGGTCGTGGCGTCTTTGTCGGCAAGGTGTTAGCCGGATAGAAAACTGCCTGCTCGTCGGTTGTGGCCTTCCTTTTTGAGCAATCTGTTATACTTTCTACATTTTCAAATTTCATAAATTAGAGATTAATAGTTCTCAAACGGTATATTAATTTTTTTATGCAGTTTTCTTGAAGCTCCAGGAAATTATTTGAAATGATCAATTACGAATATTATTAACATTAAAAGAGATTCTTTTTCCACATGGTCCATGATGATTAAATTACCCCATGAAATTCAGGTTTCAAGAAAACGACGTTTCATTTGTACTTAAACTAATATTTAATACTTTGACTGATACGTTGCAGCTACTACAAATTCCATTTGGTAGTAATTTTATTTTTCACAAATTTTATATTCTATTTCAACAATATTTTTTTATTTTTATTATTCATAATGGAAACATTTTCAACCAAATGAATGAAAGAATTTCTAACAATATGGGCGAGGAATTTTTAGAGAAATTCGAGTGTCATCCATATATGGGTGTTAAAAAACCATCAAAGCGTTAAAAAAGATCAAAACTTCTGTTAGTATACAGGTTATATGTATGTTATACTGAACATTCCTCTTTGCAGCTACGTTTGTTCGTCGAAGAGCATCGAGAAGAACTTGGGTCGGCGTTGAACAGCGCTAAACAGGCAATCGTCAAAGCTTCAGAGACTATCGAATGGATTCGACATTTCTTACCTAATATTGCAGGCTACTTCAGCATCTCGCACGCTAATCTTCAAAAATCAATGAAATAATCGACCAGAGTTTGATAATCTATGTATATCCAGTGCTTTACCTTAATAAATATGTATAAGCGTGAAATTGTAAATATAATGATATATTCAATAAAAATATTAAAGGATTAAAACGCTATTCTTTTATTAATGCGTTGACCAACGTGTCAGATTAGATACAGTGTATAACAGAATAATTAATAAAAGAAGAGATAAAATAAACCGTGGATGTTGCTGGTATTAGACGAACACTGCAAAGTAGCAATTTGAATGGTTACATTTGAAAATTAATCGATAGAATCGTTAGTACAGAATCGGAGTTTAAGTGTGTCTTATCGCACACGTATGTTTTCACTGAGGCAGTCAACGTATTAAAGACGGTCTGCAACCATCCCCTCTACTTATTTATCCATTTATTATTTTATCACTAGGTACTATTTACAAGTATATACCATTCATCAAACTTAAGGACCTCGTTGATTCGCCAGTTTTCTGCCAAAAATCATATGACTGCCCTCCCCCAACCTCCTTACTTCCCAGATCTTGCTCCCTGCGTTTTCTTCTTGTTTTAACACTTAGCCGACCGCACGTGTCACAGAGAACTGTTCGGTTTCCACCGCGCTCGGGAAAACCAAACTGCGCTGGCAATAAGGAGCCTTCAAAATTAGTTGATTTTATTACATGTTGTGCTCCAAAGCAGCAATTGCGACAAACTCCAGGCCGAGGTAGTTAACAATGACAGAAAATGAGAAACGCGTTGCTAAAGTCAAAATGGCACCGGACTTGCTTCAAAACGGGGAGATCTCCCCGATCGGTCGGCTAAGTGTTAAGGAGAATTAAGAACAATTCGTCACTGGCATTAAAGGATATTCCTATGGAAGCTTTTCAGGGCTGCATGGTAAAGCGAAAATGCTGCTGGAACAAGTGTGTGAATAGAGGAGGGGAGTACTGTGAAGGAGACAAAGACCAATAAGCTGTATAATAAATAAAAAAAAAAAAATTAAACAGAAGAAGTTTAAACAAAAGTCAAGAACAATTATATGGTTGTGAAATTTCTACAACATTTTCTCGGTTTCTAGTCAGAATATAAACGAGAGAGTTAATATTAAACGTATAACGTATCTTTCTACTGATTCTCTATCAATTTTGTTTAGTGAGAGTTCGATGTCTTAAAGTTGAACGAAAAGTAGTCATAGAGATGTTAATGAAGATTTCAATCGAATCGATAAAAGACAAAAACCGTGAATTTGGTTCGATCGAAGATAATTTGTGGAAATTACAAGTTATCTGATTATTGAAAATATAAGAGTTTCTTTTTGATTTACAATATCCTCTTTTCTATAAAATAATTATTCAAATTAGCTCCGATGTTGGTTGTCACCGCGCGAAACTGGACGTTTACTTTTTAGCGAAGTATTTTATTATTATTACTGTAATCAAATTATTATTATAACAGTAAATCAAGCACGGGTATCCCCGAACGTAACAATAAACTATTAACTGCGGTAGAAATTACGAACGTTTGATCCTTTAAAACGAGGATACGTTTGTCGAATTAGCCAATTCGCATCTACGTATTACCATGAGATTCAATGAAACTGGAACAAGGTATTCAATTCGTTATCAAAGTAAAAGACCGTGTTTCGCAAATAAACTGAATTGCCGCAGATAAAGAAAGCGATAAGTCACGAAATGTAAAGTTCATCGGAATCACGAAACAATTAAAATTAAGCATATATACTGTCCATCATCAAATTTGTATATTTAATATCGTACGATATTTCAAGTCTTTTCCCTCGACTTTTAGGACCATCAGAACTGGATATAGGTGTTTTAAGTAACTTACTTTCGAAATTGAATTGAAGATAAAAATAAATGAACCCTTTCCACTCGATTGTCCCTTCTGAAGAGGCACGAAAATAATGCAGGTGTTATTTTTTTAGGGAAATTTAATTCGTTTATTTTTTTGTTTAAATGAAGTAACTATTTTCCAATTACACTATTTTATTTACAACGATGTGTAACTAAGTATTTCTGAGTTGCTGGTAAATAATTTGATGAAAATCAATGAAAGAGCAAACTTCCAAAAATCGAACTTCGTTACTTGAGTATACGGTATAAAGTAAATTTATATTTAACGTATCGTTAGAATCATGGTAACTTACGTACATTGTTCTTTTTAATCATTAGAATGAACTGTCAGTGACTCAAATTTCAAAATTTCAACGTAATTGACGTAACAGTTATTCGAGGACTGTAGAAGATAAGAATAAGTATCGTATCTGAAAAAAACCCAGAAGCTGAGTAATGGCTGGTAATCGGTTAACTTTTTACCACCATGGCAGGCTCGAGTGTCTCTGGTTTTTCTACTCAAAAGTAGACAGCAATGTGCGTTATAAATAAACATAAAAATGATAAAATAGTGTCGTTTACACGTTGGCCTTGCCATACATAATTTTAAGTCATAGGGTTGGAACCGTAATTTGTTCATTCTGCTTAGTAATTTTGGTTACTTATACTTCGGTTAGAGAAGATTTGTGGCGCCAGCCACTGTTGTCGCCTATGGCGGTCAACGCGTTAATTTCATTGATAAAATTTATTTATTCAGCTTCGTTCGTTACGTGTAAGTGCAGTTCGAAGTTGCACAAGACGTTGCAGGTCGCCGATGAGGAACGCTCGAATTATCAGGGGTATTTTTGTCAATTAACAAGATAAGAAACGAAAGACAGTAAGATTAAATTGTACAAAGAAGCCTGTAATTTAATAGGGAAGAGCTAAACGATCTAGTGTCCGACGAGCAACGTTCGTCGATAAAATCTCAGAAGTTTCGTTGAAATTCTAACACGGAATTACCGAACGATATCGATGATAAAAAAAAAGCGAAGTTACAGAGGCGTTTCACATTGTCCGACTTATTTCGATGAGTTCGAACGGAATCGCTCTGTACCTATCTCGTTTATCGCATTATCTACAAAGCTCCGGATTGCGAAGACGAATCGGACGAAACATTTGAAAGAAATTTCACGAATATAGGCTTGACAGACCGTTTACCGGGTTACTTATCCGACAATACATAACACCTCCGATTGTGAGAACGTCGATTGATAAGATTAGGGAGGCTAGATATATTTTCGATAATAGTCCTACCGTGACTGCCAATATAAAGCACGAACATTTCTACAAAGCGTTTCAAAGACAGATCGGCGGTATTCGCGGCCGATCATCCTTCCTTTATGTACAAAGGTACGTTATCCAAAGATATTCTCTGCCCGCTCCACTTCTCTGTTCTTCAACAATTATTTCAATTTCACTTTTTTCCCCTTTTGCGTAACGAGTGATGTGTATTGCGAAACAGATTCATCCAGGATGTCGGGATTAGTGCCGTTTATCCTGTTGCTGATCGCGTGTCAGCTAACCTTCGGGGATGTGGTCAGCCCCCAGGCGGAAGAGATCAACTACAGGCTGCCAACCAACGCCAAGCCGAGCCATTACGCTCTCCAGCTGGAGACAGACTTGACGAACTTCAAATTCACAGGACAAGTGAATATCACGGTCGATATACTGGAAAACAGTAACAATTTGACCTTGAACGCAAAAAGTTTGAACGTGACACTGGCTGACGTCACCGCGAACTTAATAAATGCGGCCAACACGAAACTGACTGTGACTGAAGTGAAGTTAGAGGAGAAGTCGGAATTTTTGGTCATTAAACTGAAGGAACCGCTCAACAAGGCTAGCAAGGTCAAGCTGACGGTGAAGTTTGCTGGCAAATTGAACGAACTGAACAAAGGATATTACCGAAGCAAATACTTCGACGAAAACAATGTTAAAAAGTAAGAATCAATTTGCATGATAGAACACTTACCAAAAATTTACATCGTTCCTCGGCTATCTACTAATCGTTGTTTATTAACTTATTGAATACACGTGGGTAATAATATATTTATCACCTACAGCCTCAGCTAAAAGTATTAGGCATCGTATAAATCAAGTTGTCTCACCGATACGTGAAAACAAACATTTTTTTATTCAATCTTTTCCACGAGGAACGAGTAAGTTGTAATTTTGGCCATATATCATAGTAGAGTATCTGGTGCAACGCGGGTGTCCATCGAGGCTAATATAAACTTCATTTTACAATTTAATATTATTTACATTAGTCACGAAACTTGTTTTTAATTATTATTTTTCACAGATACGTCGCTGCGACTCATTTCGAGCCGACAGGAGCACGGCTGGCGTTCCCTTGTTGGGACGAGCCCGAGTACAAGGCACTCTTCGATATTTCTTTGATCCACTTGAAGAATTACTCGGCAATCGCGAATACGAATCCGCTCGAATCGAAGGACTACGAAAAGGATAAGAAGATCACTACGTTCAAACAGACCCCACTGATATCTACTTATTTGGTGGCGTTTGTGGTCTCGGATTACAAAGGCTTCGACAACGGAGACAAGAACTTCCAAGTATGGACGAAAGCGCAAGCGGGAGCAGAAACGAAACTGGCTCTGGATATGGGCAAAAAGCTATTGGAACAGTTAGATAAATATACAAATATTCCTTATCATTCGAAAATGGAAAAGATGCATCAAGTTACCCTCAGAGATTTCAGCCCGTCCGCCATGGAGAACTGGGGTCTTGTAACCTACAGGTGATTATTACTCTTTCTCCTTTTTATTCGCTTTCTACAGTCTCGTTTCGAGGGTATCCAAGGTGGTTTTAACAATTCTTTATACTTCAATAGTACCTTTTATCCGATAAAAATAATTATATTAAGCGCTTGAGAATTTCTTTCAACGTTTCAAAACGATCCGATAATTTTTATTAAATAAAAAGTGCTGAGTGCAGTTTACTCCAGAATTTTATAGATCGATAATCGATAACGTGGTCGTTTAAAGTAATTAAAGGAAGTAAAAAGTCAAGTCTGCCGGTTGAATGATAACGCAGAAGCATTTATATCTCTCGAAGGATCGATACGTATCTGTCAATATTCATTTTTTTTGCAATTAAATGAAAGAAAGATAAACATTTTCGACACGGGAACGAATTATATTTAAAAGAATTTATTAATTAAACTTTAATACGTACGTAGAAGTAGTAAAACGATCGTTATATGCTAGATTAACGCTAATGGATGAATAACAAGGAATAAGCTTTATCGAAATGTATTTAGTACGCATTAAATGCGTATTAACGAAATTTGTGGTAGCCATTGGCGTAGCTAGAACTTTTGCCTAACCCTAACCTCTACTTTTCGTTCAAGAATCTTAGCTACGTTTTAATTTATAATTCAATGCAATGGGAGCATCGCTGTTTCAGATATTTATTTCCTTTAAGATTTTACCAACTACCAAATACTTCTCGTGGTAAAAATGTCACGAAACAGTGGATTTCATATTTTAGCTTGCGATTTGTGTACGCGCCAATCGGCACTGTGTTCGTTGGATATTAGAATTGAATAAAATTTGCAAATACGATATCTCGTTGGTGTTACAGGGAAACCTCTCTTCTTTTCAACGAGGGTAAGAGCACAACCGCCTCGAAGCAGAGCATAACTACCGTGATAGCCCATGAGTTTGCTCACCAGTGGTTTGGAAACCTTGTCAGTCCAAAATGGTGGAAGTATATTTGGTTGAACGAAGGATTCGCCACTTACATGCAATACTTCATCACCCACGAGGTCAGTGCTGCAAATCTAATCGGGGGATACATAATAATTTCATAATCGACGTAGATTATTACATTATAGAATTGTACATAATGTTGGTAGTAATTGTTTTATGTTTTCATTTTGTCGTGTACAGTATATCATCTTGCACCTTTATAATTAATTGTATTACTACATTCATTAATCGTGAGCTGATGAGCGCTATACAATTATAAAATATTTGATTAGGATTAGCATTTATTTTTTATAGAAATAAATAAGTCATATAGCCATCATTTTTCTTGTAACCGTGACTACATTAATTTGTGGATGTTATATCTTGGACAGTGTTTCGAAGTATATATTTACTTTGTTCAACTGTTCTCGGTGCATTTAGAGCAAAATGAAGACGACATTTGCATATCGTATAGCAATTACTAGAAAGAGCAACAGCGACCAAAAAAGCTATTCTTTATCAGAATAAAGAGCAGGTTAAATGTGTTTGTGCCCTATTATTGTTGCAGTTAAACCCTGTTTTGCAAGAAGGATAAGAAAATGGTACCGTTAATATTTCTAAATCTATTTTTCTTTTCTTCTTTATATTTGTATTCGACCTTGATAGATAGGTATTAACACTGTCCGTTATTATTTATAAACTAATAACTAATAGGTATTGTTACGTAGAATATTCTGAAGTAACTTTTGCTTAGCGTTTTCATCTCGAATCGCGTTCAGCCTACAATCGTGTTATTTAATGATAAATTGTCGGTCGTAGGTGCTGCCCGAATGGCGTCTGGACGAAACGTTCGTGGTGGAGAGTTTGCAAGGGAACGCTTTCGTAGCGGACGCGGTGAAAACTGTGCGCCCCATGAACCATGACGCCAAAAGTCCAAGCGAGATTAGCAGTCTCTTCGATAGCATTGCGTATCAAAAAGGTAATGCCACGGTATTTCGAGTAAGCTTCTTTGCGAATTCCTCGAATCCGCTACTTGTAACAAAATATCTTGAAACTTATCGACGATAACGCGCCTGCTTACGATCACGCACACGAAAACAATATCTTGATTTTTTGTTCATTTTCATTACTTTACCGAATGCACACGACAATACCGTACGATATCTTATCCATTCGTTAACCCGTTATAAATACAATTTATCGGTATAGGTATATAATAGATAAAGCATAAGAGCCTCGATGACGATGATGAAAAAAGTTAAGAATTTTGTTCGATCGTTGATCGATAGACTACTCAAAGTCCATAGTACAAGTTGAATTATCGAAACGGGATCAGATGGATCGGAATGATATTTTATTATTGATATATTAACAATGAAATGTTTCGCATCTACGCGTGAAAGGCGAGATTTAACGAATTATCTGCTCTATAGCCAAATAATTATACACAACTTGGAAAAAAGAGATATAAGAGAAGATGATTAATCATCTGCGAGGGTAATTCAATAAGTAACGAGACAAATCGATATAGTTTAAAAACTATTTATTCAAGTAATACAATATTTTGGCTACTTTTCAATATAATTCCCCCAACATTATTTTTTATGGTCCTAGTGTAAAATTCTTCGTTTGCTGCAGGAGCCACATTTGCACCAATTGTCCACTTCACTGTGCAACATCGACATTTTCGCGGCCATTTTTAAACTGTTCTATCCACTTGTAAATGTTCGAACGGTTTAAACACTTATTCCCGTACAATATTGACATCCTTGCATGGATCTCACTAACATTAACACCTTCTGCGACTAAAAATCTAATCACAGCACGTTGTTCTTCCGCGGTGCAATTCTCAATCGGACTTGACATTTTGAATTGTCCGAATTATAGCTTAGGTTTACGAAATCTTGTCAAACAGCTGATCAGAAGTCGTTACAAGGATGCAAACTTGAAATATGGAAAGTTTCGTGTTGGTTCATGAAACTGTTTAGGAGCTATATCAATTTGTCTCGTTACTTATTGAATGGCCCTTATGAAATATCTTATGAAATATGATATGTTTCATTATTTTCTGAAATATTAATACGTATGTATCTATACGATATTATTTTAATCTGTTGTAGCTGGATCGGTTATTCGAATGATGTCACATATTTTGACGAAGCAGGTCTTCCAGAAGGGAATCCAGAATTATTTGGTGGCAAAGTACGTCCTATAAACAATAAGTATTTTGTGTAAAATATCGATGTGTTTGAAAACTTGCGATCGAGTAGTAAAGAAATATTGTCGGATATTAAGTTTAGAATATAAAAGTTGATGAGTTATGAATTTTTAGATCGTAATTAATACTCGATGCAATTAACGCGTAAAATTAGGTAAAGAGTACCTGTTGTATGTACAAGTGTGGTATGTACTGTTGCAAACAAGAATTGCAAATATAGCATCTAGATATTTTTTAATGGTTCGGTCAAGTTTGCCTTACGCTGACATTTTTACATGTTGTAGAAAAGATTCAGTCGCCGAATCGAGCGATCTTCTGCAACATCTTCAAGCAGCCGCGAACAAAACATGGGAGAACGTCAAATTGGAGACGATAATGGACGCGTGGCTAAATAAGCCAGGCTACCCGGTTGTTACGGTTTCCAAGAACAAAGAAGGAAACTTCGAAATAAGTCAAGAGCGATTCCTGCTGGATGGCACGAAGGACAACACGACATGGTGGGTGCCTCTAACGTACACCTATAAGACGAACGCTAGCAATGATACGACGGTAACCAAGTGGTTGGAACCGACTAAAAATTTGGTCCTTACAAACGAGCATAAGGACGATTGGGTTCTTTTCAACAACTTGCAAACAGGTGTGTAACATCTCGGACTAGCGATACCGTAACACGGACTCGTAACTAATTATTTTAACGCGTAGGCTACTATCGGGTAAACTATGACAAAGAGAACTGGGAGAAATTGGACAGTTACCTGAAATCGAAAGATTACAATACAATTGCACCGATAAACCGTGCTCAGCTGATCGACGACGCTTTCAACTTGGCGCGCGCCAGTCGTTTGAACTACACCGTAGCGTTGTCCCTTTCGAGGTACCTCAACAAGGAGACCGATTACATCCCTTGGACGACGGCGTTCAGGAATTTCAACTTCTTGTACAATATGGTGCGCAACTTCGAGAAACAGGAACAGTTCGAGGTACGCACGAAATTCGTAAAAATTCATTATAGCCGAATGTCTTCTGAATTGGTCCTACTAACTTTCCCAATTATTGCAGCTCTATCTCAGATACATAACGAATGAAGTGGTGAAAAATGTAGGATTCGAGGCGAAGGAGAATGAAGGAGATGTGCAGAAACGTCTTAGAGTGAACGTGCTGAAATGGGCCTGCAGAGCTAACAAAAACGAATGCAAGACATTCGTCAAGACCAAATACGAAGCGTGGCTTAATGATCCCAAAACTAGGCGAGTGGATGCTTCTTCTCGCATTCCTTATCCGCCTCGTTTCTTATTCGACTGTTTTAATTACTTTTCTTAACGTTTACAGCCTGGACGTTGATCTGAAAAACACCATTCTTTGCGCTGGAGTGAAGACCGCCAATGAAAGCGCATGGAATACAACATTGGCAAATCTTTTGGCCTCCACGAACGACGAAGACGAAAAGAAGTCGTTGCTCACGATTCCGGGCTGCACCGAAGATCAGAAAATTCAGAGGATGTATCTTAACTATGCGCTCGACAAAGATACTCCGTTAAGTTTCTCCTCCGCGGTCCAAACCATCATATCCGAATCGAAAGGCGGCGTCACCGTCGCCATGGAGGTGTTCATGGAGGAATACGAGACGATACAGAATCTGTAATTAATTTGACGCCAATGAAGACTAATTAACCAACTAGCAAACTATTCAACGTAACGTGAATTCTATGATTTCAGGGACAACGCGGCGGGCGTGATTCAATTGTGCATACAATCGATTTCAAACGGCATCACAAGTAAAGACCAGTATACGGAGGTATGTAACGATACAATTAGACGACTTTAGATCTGCTCCATTTCCTAGCATCGATATTTCTCGACAAAGGGTATAGCAGCATAAAATGGTGAAAAGTGCCCTTGAACCGATTTTGGCTGACAATACACCATTGTTTTATTAATTAAAAACTTAATTACTTTTAACTGTATGTTGCTTCTTCCAATTCACAATTATCAAGAATCATATGACACACTAACCATGTAAAGGAAATGCAAAGATTTCATGTATTTATCATATTTTTTGTCGAAACGTCTTCAGAAATTGGGTTTCTGATTTTTTTAACTATGGCGCACCGTATCAGAAAATCTAAAAAAATTGAGGATATTAGTTATGTCAATACATAACTACTTTGAAGAAGAAAAAATAGGATATACCTCGATAATTTGCATTTTCCCCCTAACTACCCTCCTGGTTGAGGTAGAGGGCTGAAACTTGGTGTGTTATGTTTTCTTTTGGTACGCTATCAAATGGCGTATTGTCAGTCAAACCAGATATTGAGCGTATCTCAATCCCGCGCTATTTTGGGCCGTGCGTGATAAGCCCTCGAGGCAGGTGCACGCGCGTTAATAAACAAACTACGGCGATCTACGGTGTACTTGCATGGAATCAAGTATTCGGTTTAACTTAAAATTGTTCTTTGTTTTTATTCCAGTTGAGCTTCTTCGTGGGCAGGCAGAAATTGGAGTCTCATTTGCCGGCTATCTCAGATAGAGTAGAGAAAAACTTGCTTTGGATCAAGACCCACGGATCGACAGTCGAACACTGGCTGAACACCCAAAGTTACAGTAGTGCCACATCTGTTGCGTTCTCGTCGTTCCTTCTTGTTTTATCAGTGATCATCACAAGATTCTACTAAAATTCTACTAAAAACTCGTGAAACGAGTACCAATTGTATAAACGCTAGACCGTGTTGTAAGAATCGTAAGATGTTCAACTATTTTAAGAAAGAAACACAATTACCCTATCGTATTTTAAAAGAACGTAATTTTGTTAAATGCGACATGTAACATCAATGAACAACATGATTGTAAATATATATATATATACAATATATACACATAATAGTTAACTATACATAATATAACACCTATTGATGTACATCAAAATGTTTTAAACATACTTTTGTATTGCGAAGAGTTTATAATAAACTTAGATCGCTGCTGAGAATTGTTCACCAAAAATCAGTGATTTAAATGTTTATCGTATATTTGCTAATCCTTTACGGCGTGTTTTCTCTTGAATCAATAAAAGAAAAATTATAGTCAAAGTTTTTGCTCGAAATCTTAACATTTCTTGGGTTTATACATTACCGTAAATGTGGTTAATTCGGCGATTATGTGTAATTACTGGTTATTACATATAGTGGGGCATATTCTAGTGTTATTAGTTTTTCTGTAGGTGGACGCGTCAAGGATATATGAAGGTCAACTTTGTTTTTTTAAATGGAATGAGGTACTTTTTTGTTTAAATTTCCTATGAAACATTCTTTGCTACATGCCATAATAACGAAGTTATCAAGATGTCAAAATCGACTGAGACACCCTGTATATACCTTTCACAGTGAAAAGGTTAACACGTTGACTGCCATGGTGGTCACCGGTCACCGGCGCCTTAAATTTTGAATAATTGAATAATTAGTAAAGTAAAAGGTCATATAAATATTGAATATTGTTAATATTATGGTAATAGTGTAAAGTGCTCATTTGAATGATTACATTTGAAAATTAATCGATAGAAATTGTAATAAATGGAACTGAAGTGTGTCTTACCACACACGCCTGTTTTCACTGTGTCAGTCAACGTGTTAAGAGCTTGGAATGTTGAACAGACAAGTATTATTTCTCGTTGTTTTTCACCGGTTTTATATGTTCTTTTTGAAAATCTATGAAACCTATTGTGCATTGTTGAACGCTGCCTAACAATGAAGGACGTAGGTTAACTGTATTAATTATTCACACAAATATACGCTACATTATAAAGCATTAGAGCATTCGCATTTTCCATCTAGTCTATCAAAGATAATGGTAGTTTGTGAATCTTGTCTATGTTCAGATTTTCTCGTTAATCATTGTCAAGTGAAGTAGCAATAATAAGTGGTGGACTTGTTAAATAAATTATGCGTGTAAGTACAACGTTTCAGATTAACAAATTTCTACACTTACGAGAAGTATATCATTTTTAACAATTATTTAACTGGGAAAATGTTCCTTTCAAAGCAGACGATTCGTTTTAATTGGTTCTCTTGACATTAACAACGGCTTTTAACACTAAACGTACCGGCACTTAACATATATTCTTACGATAAAGAGTCAATTGAATTTTAGATCTTTGCGTTTTGGTAGATTCAAAAATATTTTGCCATTGTAACATAATTTTGTCCATTAAATATTTGATTTCATAATTTAAAACTTATCTATAGTACTAACAGTTTCTGAAATATTTAGGAAGAAATATATTTTTTAGAATCTCAAATGACGGAATTAGAACGTTGATATTTTTTTATTGCTCTTTTATAACTTTCTTGTAATTATAACTGTATTTCACTATTTTCAAAGGACTAATAATGCAAAGTACCAATTGTAACAGTTAAATTTGAAGATTAATCGACAAAATCCTAAATAAGTAGAGTTTAAGTGTTGATATCATCGATAGCTTCAAAGATATCGAAGTGGTTCGACTGAAACGTTAAACCCTGCAGACATATTTTATGTCTTCTTTAGGATGGGTTCATACGGGAAAGTTATCGCAATTGCCATCCTCGTGTGCGCTATTTCAGCGCTTCCTATTGAAAACGGCGAGCCAGAGGCGAACACCGAGGATAATCGGTCCGAGGTTAACTACCGTTTGCCAAACACTACAGCACCCGTACACTATGATATCAAAGTGATACCGGACGTTGACGGCGTCTCAGGATTCGAAGGCGAAAGCAGCGTAAAGTTTAAGGTTCTCGTTCCAACGTCGGACATCGTTCTGCACTCGGTTTTATCGCTGGACGAGAACGCGACCCGGATAATCTTCGAGAACGGCACCGTTCTTTCCCCAGAGACTCATAATTACGATAACGTGACGGAAAAATTGACGATTGGCCTGAACACGACATTGGGGACAGGTGTGTATTGGCTGAACCTGAAGTTCTCGGGAGATTTTACGAACGACTTGTACGGCGTTCATAAAAACTTTTACTACACTGAACAAGCAGAGAAAGCGTAAGTATCATCTTCGTTTTATATAATATATTCACGAGAGCACCCTTTTTACCGGATGCGCCGAGTTACCTCGTCATTTAAATGATCGACTTTCAGTAGATGATATTACCTCTTTAATTTGTCCCAAAACAATAGTAGCGAAAGAAAATAAATATAGAATGTAAATTTACTGGGTTGAGTTATAATTGCCGCCGCCGGTACTGGGTCATAAACTTTTTCGGAAGTTCCGAATGACCTGCAGCCCCCTGTCACCATGCTGGGTCCTTTATTTCTAAGGCTTAAACGGTCTAAAGGCAACAGTTAGCGAGTATGGATTGATTACAATTTGACTTTTCAAAACAACATATTCGGCATGTAATGTTGTGGAAGTTCCAAAATGGTAATAATGCGGCCAATACCACAAAGAAGATATGTAACATTATCGGTGAAGGGGTAGTATTCTAGAGAAACAAACACTTTTCCAAATAACGTTTATTGCTATCACTACAAATTATTCAATATTTTAAGTTTACTTATTTAGACATTAAACTCGCCGGTTAACTTGATAAATACTCAAGAATTTGTCACGTTTACCAAACCTAGTGGTAATTATACATAATCCCCGGATTAACCACGTTTACCGTAACATATATAATTTGCAGATGGGTCGTAGCCACACATTTCGAGGCAACGTACGCTCGTTACGCGTTTCCCTGTTGGGACGAGCCCGCTCTGAAGGCAACTTATAACATCTCGATCAAACATCATGGCAATTACACGGCATTGTCGAACATGCCGGTACGGCGAAAGAGCAGCGTCGATGAAACTGACGGGAAAATATGGACGCACTTCGAGAAGACCCCTATTATGTCCAGTTACCTGGTGGCATACGTAGTTGCCGATTACGAGAAAATCTCGAACGCCGATGGATCTATTAGCGTGTGGGGTCTGAAGAAGTTGGTTCCTCGTTTTAACTACGCTCTCGAAATTGCACAGAAAGCGACGAGAATGCTGGAAGAGTACACGAATAGTACCGTTCGAGTTCCGAAAATGGACCACGTTGTTCTTCCTCATCATTCTTCAGGAGCTATGGAGAACTGGGGACTGATCACGTATTCGTATGTCTGTTTATGCAATATAACATTCTAATGTTCGTTAAAGGGACATATACAATTAGGACCCTCAAAAAATCGATTTTTTTTTTAAACGATAGAGCTACATTTGTTAAATGTTTTGTTGTAAAATAAACCGTGAATGTCGTTTATATTAGGTTGACACTAGATTTACGGGACCCGTCATTTTGACGGATTTCAAATTCGACAAAGAAAATTATAGATCTTATAGAATTACGAAGCTTGTATAATATTAAATAATATAAATTTTATATAAATATGTTATATTAAAAAAAAAAACGACTGAAATAATGTTAAACAAAAATCAAACAAAGGTTCTCGCAATTTGCTTATCGAATTAGAGCGAAACCGTGTTATAGGATGCCGCGTTGTAGGAGGGCTAAATGTACACGTTTTCATGGTACACTTTTATTAAGATCAAGAATTATTATATACGCTGTACAAAATGTTGTTTTCTGCTTTATTTTCAAATTAATCGTAAGTGCACATCAGGCTTCGGTAATTTTATTGTCAAAAAAGAAAGCTTCAAACGTCAAACCAATGAATTACTATTGAATTTTCAATTTTGGTTCCGTGCAAAGTGCTTTGGACATTGACGGGTTAACAATTCGCACGTTTTAATGTCGTCACATCGTTTCCAGGGAAAGAAATCTTGTTTTCAACGACGATGAAAATTTCATGGCGGAGAAACATGCAATCGCATCGGCAGTGGTACACGAGTTAGCGCATCAGTGGTTCGGGAACGTGGTCAGCCCGATTTGGTGGTCCCATATCTGGTTGAACGAAGGTTTCGCCTCGTACTTTCAACACTATATCATAGACAAGGTTACTGTTATTCACGCTAGAGTTACAGCCTTCAAGGTCTAGGGCAGTGGTATTTAATCTATGGGTTGCGAAGAATCACCTTGGGGCTGCAAGGTGGATGAAAAAATTGTAAATAAAAATTGAATACAAAAAGTATTGTGGGGTCAGATCGTCTGGTACGTGCACCGCTGGTACAAGAAACTTGCCTCTTTTCTTTCTCTCTCTATATATAATAGTTTATTAACAAAATACAAAAAAATTCTTAAATAACTAATTAACGTAACTAACATCGCACCCCTGCATTTAAACTGGTCTGCCCCCTTAATGACGACGCGGCGATCGACACAGTAGCCGGTCATCAAAGGATGCCGCGTCCCCACGATATGTAATAGTTTGTAAAATGTGAACGTGGCGGCCGTAGCCACCTGCACCTTTGAGCAATTAGAATTAGATTATTAATTATTTTAATTTTGGGTCGGCATGTTACCTCGATGTTCCATGCGGGGTTGCACTTCTAAAATGTTTGAATACCACTGGTCCAAGGTGAAAAAAAACCTGTCATAGTGTTATAATGAAAAAACAAATTCCGCTTGCTCAACGCTACCGGAAGTAATTAAAAAAAAAGAATTTAAAAGAATTTATACACATTAATTATCAAAAAGCTTCAGCTATAGGTTCTCATTGTAAAAAACACATGATTTACAGATCGAAAAGGAATGGAGAGAAATGGATGGTTTTGTCATCATCGATGTTCAAGGTTCACTCGCCACGGATACAGCCTGGCATACAAATTCGATTGATTACGAAATGGAAACACCGGAGCAAATCGAATTAGCCTTCTCTGCTGCCATTTACCGAAAAGGTACAATATTATAAACAGTATAACATTTCTGTTGCCGTGTAGACAACAGCCATATTTCTATATATAGGTATATACAACCATATTTCTATGAACGTAATTCTTTTTTGACCCAGCTCCTTCCATCTTACACATGTTGGCCAACGTCGTTTCCCCAGAGGTCTTCCGGACGGGTCTCATAGACTACCTCGATAAACAGTTAGTATATTACTGTTCTTGAAATTTTAATGAAAACGAAACGAAGTTCCGAAACACTCTGTTGTTTAGCGAGTTCGACTCTGCGGATCCCGATTGCCTTTGGAGAGCGTTGCAGGGTGCTCTGGACAAATCGGACGTTCCCCACGACGATTTCAAAGTGAAGGAAGTTATGGACACCTGGATCATGCAAAAGAGATACCCGTTGGTAACCGTGGAGCGCAATTACTCCAGCGGTGAGATAAGAATGACGCAGGAAGATTTCTCGTTGGTCGACGTGCACAAACATGCCGATCCAGAAAAGTACAAAGACGAGAACGAGACGTACCAGTGGTGGGTGCCGATCACTTATGCGACCGAATCGAATCCGGATTTTTCAGATACCAGACCAGACAAGTGGCTGAAACCGCAGGAGGTTTTAACCCTTCAAGGAATCGACCCTGAAGATTGGATCATAGTGAATAAACAGCAAAGTGGTAATTACGACTGTGTTTATTAGGAAACACATTATGCTTTTTTTAAAGTCGATCTATTCATCCTTTTATATATTTTCGAAAATACAAGATATACATGTAGGAACGGGACCTCCATGCCCCCCCATAAGAGGAGTCGTGGAAATAAACATAGCTGTAGACGGTGTTTATGTATGACATTATGTAGGACGGTGTTTGTATTGAGTCCGCTTTTTTCCCACGATTTTCTACATATGTACATGTATATCTGATCTTTCCATCTTAAAAATAATTTTAGAAAAAGAAAGGAAAGTTATTTTCTATCAACATGTTTTGCATATCAAAGAGTGCAACTATGTACTATGTGCGAGCATGCCAAAATTCCCTAGGGAAAATGGCGATATAAAGGAAGGAAGTTCACCATTTTTCTTCTGTACTGAAAAGTTACTAAGTTAATCCATCGTCAATTTTATCTGTTTACTGAATTAACCAGCTCACTTTGAAATAATTACTAAAGCAATTCTGGAATATTAATAACGTTTGGTAAAATAGTACGAGACAAGTGGTGCATTACCATTTAGCTAGTGTGCTCGGTGCTGTACACTCTCGAGCATGACAAACTTTCCTAGCGAAAATGGCACAGCAGCAGAAGGTGTCTCCGCCATTTGCTTTAATACTGGAGACACGTTCTTCGTTCTCGACCACAACTCAGTTCTCTAAAGTAAATTCAGAATACGATCGAGTATGAAAATCGTAACGAATTTTTCTTTGGCACCATTTTCCCTAACCCCAACTTATTACAGTGAAGTCTCGATATATCGCTGGGAACCATTCCCACCACCATATTTCCCTTGCCTCTCTGCTCACCATGATATCAAATTACATTCCGGAACTCTACGCCATACAGCAGCGATATATCGAGACTTTACTGCATGTCCTACTAACCTATTGTTAACGAAAGAGCGGTTTCGTCGTTAGGTTATTACCGTGTGAATTACGACGATGTTAATTGGAGAAGAATTGGGAACTACCTTCGATCCGAAAACTTCACGAACGTACACGTGTTGAGCCGTGCCCAAATCATCAGCGACATTACGTACTTGGTGATGCACGAACGCGTAGAACTGCCGGTGTTCTTCGAGGTCGTTGCCTACTTGGCGCAAGAACAAGATTACGCACCTTGGAGCCACGTATTTTCGTTTCTGGCGGATGTAAAATACGCGTTCGAGTTTCCATCGACCAAACCTATCAAAGTAAGGTGCTTCAAAACATTCGACTCGAAACGATTTAGTGAAATAAACACCATTCGCAGGATTTCGTATTAAATTTGATGGAGAATTTGATACAAAAAGTGGGTTACGAGGACAGCGTCGGGGACGATCCCTTTACGATATTTATGAGAATTGAAGTGCTGAGATGGGCCTGCAATCTTGGACACAGCGGGTGCAGACAAAAGGCTACTGAAAAGTTAACAATTTTCGCGGACAACCCAGAAAACTACAAGTATTTATAGTTAAAAGTAACTTTGACGAAGGTGGTGGTTTCGTGCAAGGCAAACATAACTAATGCTTGGTATTATCTCTTATTATCTCCTAATACTCGTTACATTATTTCACTACACCAACTACAATTTTATCAAAGGGATTTGATTTTTACAGTTTAGACGACATTTAAACGAAATTAATCCTAGGACTCGAGACACATTTGAATCTAATTAAGTCTAGGTTTCTTTTTTAGCAAAACTATCAAAATTCAAAAGATTTTGAAAGAAAAGAATTACAAATGCTTATGAGTTCATTTATTTTTATCTCGTTTGTTAATTTGCTATCTTATGATATAAATAATACTTAACCCTTTCAACTCGGTTGTCCCCTCTGAGGGGAAATAAAAAGAATGCAGATGATTATTAACTTTCCTTCCAAACATAATTTATATAGAATAATTATTCCTAACATATTATTCCTACAAAGGGTTAAATTTCACATTTGAAAATTTTGAAATAAATTACACAAGTCGCCTTAGAGGCGCCACTCAAGCGCAAAGGGTTAACCCTTTCGCTGCTGTAGGCGGCTATGGTATCTCGACACAAAGCGTGTGTATCGCGAAATAGCTATATTGAAAATTTCAAACTATAGTTAAATATAAGAGATATACAATGTAAGTTAGTACAAAAACGTATAGAATCGTTTAATGGCAGAGGCGACCGCAGCGAAAGGGTTAATTAGCAAACTAACAATGCTTCGAGTTTATTTGCAAAAATTTGTAAAAGCGGATTAACAATAAGTCATATTCTCTTTGTTTCGAGTTTTGCGGTTAGATTGATTACAAATAATAAGTATTTTTATTTGTTATCTTGTTATTAGTATTACAGATTCAATTTGCAATTATTTCGAAAAAATATTCTTCCATAATATGGTAAGAGTCAATAAGCGAAAAATGAAACACTTTAGGCACGCTTGCAAATCGCTTTGTGGACATTGAACGAAGTTCCGGGAAACTATTGATCGTTCGAATAATTTTCAATTTAGAAGCTCCGAGGAACTGATAAGTTGGATGATTGTAAACGGCTTGCGAGAGGCGAACGAGTCAATTTGGTACAAGATGCTGGAAAAGCGTGTATTATTCTCGTTGAGTTACACGGAGAACCCGACGTTGATCGAAGCGTATCTAAATGCGTCGATATCGAACGACACCGACTTACCAGAGAAACACCGAGCAGCAATAATCGAATACGCGTTGATCAATTCACCTTTTGTGGATATTGTCCTCGACTTTTGTTTGCAACATTTTGATCTACTTTCCAACAGGTAACGTAACGATAATATCTGATTGTACAGGTACGCTGTTGGGCATGCTAGGGTTCCCTAGGAAACATTGAGCCATAGGGTACAACTAATATTAATAGTAATATTACTATTACTTATATTATATTGAGAACTGCGACTGCTATATCTAATTATAGTCCAAATTCTAAATTTTTCTAAGGAAAATGGGGTCCCCTCCACTTGCCTCAATAAATGTATTTGAGAATTGTAGAAAAAGTAAAGTAAGTTATCGTGTCAAGGTAAAATTCCTAGTGACTTTCGGATACAAGACGAGTGGATAGGGCCCCCTGTTCCTGTACCACCATTTTCCTTAGGGGAGCCTACCATGCTCAGCAGTGTACATTGAACAAAATGCAACATTATATTATCGTCGTAATTGGCTGTTTGCAGTACGGAAGAAGTTCTTTCTGGCATGTACGAAATGGATAAGATTGTCAACGACGAACAAATTGAGAAGGTAAGATAATTCGACTCATTAACAATGTTCAGATTTCTTTTTTTCGAAAACGTAATTTATATTTTAGTCGTTTGAAGTTTGTTTAGATTATCGTTTTGTTGATTTCGAATTTGTTTACGAAATTTTTGTTATGTTTTTTAAATTAAACGACGTGAAATATTAGGTAGTTTATGATACAAAATTCGAATAACTAGAATTTATATATATTATTTCTATAATTTTTCCTTGATACATTTTTATGTCTGTACCTTTCATTGGCGCAGAAATCTTGAATTATGTTTGCAAAAAATGAGCTCACCGTTAGTTGTTTATTTGTAAAAGAAGTTTATAGTGGACAAAAACGAGTGGTAGTTATAATGAAACGGATCTAAACTGTAAGAAAAATGTGAAAAATCTTCTCAGTGCTTTTTATTTCTTCAACGAGTAGGAAAGCATTTTAAGGCTACATATCGTCGTGTAAAGGAAGTACCATACATTCTTCGCATTAATTAATATCTATTAAATCTTCATGAGCTGGGAATTAATTTCATCTATTTTTGTTACAGTAAATGTTTGCAATAGTTTTACCACGTTAGAAGACAATTTATGACAAATAAATTTGAAATTGTCTGTGACAATAAATCCGATTCAATTTTTGCCAGTACCTAATGTATATGTACAGTATTGTACTTAACTTTTGCTTTTTATTTTTATTTACATTGCTATTTGAAACTCTATTATTGGTTTCGCACGTTATTAATAACTGTTTCATTTTTCCTTGAAAATGCTACCTGTACATTATGGAATCTTTAATAATTGAAAGAAAATGATTAAAAAAGTGATAATTACATATGAATAATTATATAGACCGTTTATTTTGAAAATGGTACAAGTTCTGTTGTTTCGAAAAAATTAAAGTCAATTCAAAAATATAAATTAATTATGTCACGTCTGGCAATGTTTCTGCTAATTTAACATGTAATTTGATTATATACATTTTTTTAGGCGAGCTTAACTAAAATAATATTTAGGAGCTGTAAATGGACTTACACCATTTTCATAATTCGTCAATTGTAAAACTTATTTAATTTCAATTATGAAAAATTAAATATCGCTTGAAATATATTTTGTGTTAATCCAATTTTGCTTATAAACAATTCGAATACATCCTAAAGTATGAATTAAATTGTCATAAAAAGGGTAAACAAATCGATATAAAAATATAATCAAAAGTATTAATATTAGACTAATAAAATAATATATTAAATTAATTTTTCTTACAAATATTTCTTTAGAAAATAATTTAATTACATCTTCGAATTTGAATCTATCCTAAAACTCTTCGTTCCAATAATGTTAAAACAGCTATTAAAATTAAAATTATGATTAATAAAATAATTAAATAAATATTATAATTCTATTAACTAGTTACAAATAAAAAGTTTGCACTGATTCCAAACACTTAATCCCAAATTAAATAAAAATAAGCAGTCCATATTAAGAAAAAAAGTTGAAAATGTATAATGGAATAAGGTTTTATCTCTCTTTTAGCTAAGAATCCTGTGCGAAGCTATCGACGAATGTAAAAAGGAGAAACTTTGGGAAACGAAACGTAAAAACTTGGAACGAACCAAGAAAGAAATTGAACGTTGGGTCGCGGCACTAACCGGTATGCAGCCATTTTTACCAACAGCTGTGGTTATTTAGAACGGATTGTAAACATACGACTATCCGTGTAAAAACACAAGTAATAATATAAATTAACAAATCAAGTTTTCTCTTTTTTTCAATGATTGAATGTAACCCAAAAATATGTACTTAATTATCGTTCGGACGCACAATTTCGAACGTATATGAAATTTTGTGCGTTGCTAGGTTTAGATTTGAACACGGCTCGGATGGTCGAAGTGACAAGCTCAGAAGACACAAGCGGAATGGCTCCGCTGGTCAGAATACAATCTTAAGCACTGCTGAAATTGAAACCGAATAGTAAAGTTAATTGGTTCTGCAGAGACACCGGATATCTACGTGCTCCGAGCGCACGCGAGCCCCCCCGGAAAGGAGGTGCGCTCGGACATCATCGGGCTCGGCAGAGCACGTGTGCCTTTCTTAAAAAAAGTGTCTTCCTATAACGCGTGTTGACAATTATATTCGGTGGTTAACGGAAATAGAAATAAGTTTAGTTGAACAATATTTGTAAGGTGTCTGTGCACTTTAATACATGCACGTCCGTGCACGTGCAAAACAATGTTAATTTAAACGAGTCTTGAATAAACTGCATAATCTGCATAATATGTCCCCCACGAAAGCTTGTTTACATCACTGAAATGTTCGACTCGTAAATTCTTGAAATTCCTACATGCATCAATATGCATGGTCGCATAACGAAGGACATCGGTTAATGGTATAAATTATACTTTCTGTTTTTCAAATTTATTCAAATTCATAACTGCTTAATAGTAAAATCCGACTTACTCATCGCTTAAGTGCGATTAAAGAATCGAAAAGGATTTCATTTTTCTGGTAAAATTTTTATACCGGTTTGAGAGGAGTTTATGATAGTTCCTTTCAATATACAGGGTGAACCACGAATAGTGATCAGTAGCATGGTTTCAGAAAACCTCTAACATGATAGGTACAAGATATGTTACGTTTTTTCATCTGAAATATCCTTCACCTTAATTTAACGGGTGTTCAAAATGCCCATCAGCTGTAATGCACTCACATAGACGGCGAATACAAAAGTATTTACCACTTCCTATGATCTCTGCTATGTTCACTTTAAAATTTACTATAATCAGGTTAAAGTTCTCTTTTGAAATCATGCTGTATCAGATAAAAACATCTTTGATCGGACTGCTGTTAATAGAGTAATCTGATCGCGATTCGTGGTTCACCCTGTATGTTTAACCGATAAGGAAGAAACTCCGTTTCAGAAGTTAAAAAAATGATAAAACTTTTGGGATATTAGAGGATGTACACACAAGATGTTCCAGATTGATACCGACACACCTCGCCAACCTGCTCGGGAGGTAATTCTAAACAAAAAATGTTATGTACACCATAGGTCGATTCGTTTTCGCTTTCGAAAGATGCGTGGAAATGCTAATAATTTGTCGAAACTGTACGTTTCTCTGACGTTTATGTCTCGCATTGGTCTCCTGATCTAACCCCTCTAGATTTTTTTCTATGGGGTCCCACGAAGCCGAAGGTGTATTTCAATCAGAAACCTAATACACGCGACGAATTGATAGCAAAAATCGAAGATGCAGCTATTGCTATTAACAGCAATCTTTCAGACTCTTGAGGAGTGCAGCGGATGCACACGCTTAGCTGAGGTGACCATTTTGAACAATATCTTTAAACTATTTTATACATACTGTAAATAACTGTAAAACATAGTTGCGAACTAGTTTCCTTTCATAATCTCGAAAACGAAGACGAATCGCCCTATGGTGTATATAACATTTTTTGCTCAGAATGACCTCCTCTGAAACACCCTGTATACCAAATGAAATGATGAAAATTCCATCATAGTAGTTTCATTTTTAACAAATCTTATTATTATTTCGTTAATAGTTCATTACCTTCATTATCTGTAATTTTAAATACACATTGCAATTGTTTCTAGTTAACTGAATGAAAGAATTTCTAACAATGGGTAATGGAATTTTATGGAAATTCAGTGACAGTTAAAGGGGGAAGGCTATATAAATAGTTACACGAAGAATGAAACGAAGAATAAACTGTAGTGTCACATAAAAGAGAGATCTTACGCCCTTACCTTACGATTAGACGTAATTTAATAAATTAGGTGAATCCTGATAAAATCGGATTTGAAAGATCGATGATCTGTAAAATTGTTTTCATCAGAAAAAAAAGATCAATTGATTAAAAGCCGTCTAATTGGAATAAGTCATCGCAGTGTAAACAATTAACGTATCGTCAACGCGTGAAATCAAACTTTATCTAACGGTATTGATCCTCCAAATAAGATTTATCGAACTAAAATGATCCATATTGCGTACGATAACCGAGATAAGCATCTACGCACAAAGTTTCTTGGTGCACACGCACCAAAATATTCGAGAAAACTGAGATTCTGTTGCTTCGTGTCACCAGGAGAAATAAATGAAACTGTTGGTGACATTTTCTCTTTGCTTAAACGGTAAACGATAAAGGTTGGTTCATGATATGGCCATGACAAACAAATCGTTCCCACGATTAACTTTCTTCAAATTTCAGTTTTATTTTTTTACGACCAGCCATTCCACTTTCGTGATAATAAAACTTGTTTCACTCGCTTCGCGTTTTTTTCCATACGATAAATTTTAGAATTTTCTGGCGCCTAGCATTTTGTGGCGCCTCTGGTGCGCCATATGCAATTAACCAGAATATTTTAAAATGTGAACTTTAAGTCTTATTTATAGCACATAGCAAAGAGAACATAGCACATTAACGAAAGGAATAAAAGTAAATAAATCCTAAGTATTTGTAACTCTTTTCTCCCCAAATTTAAATTAAAAAAATTGTAATTAAACATTTAAAAATTTAAAAATTTTCAATGTTTCATCGGAAAAGGAATCTAGACTTAATCATATGCAAAAATGCTTCGAGTGCAAAAGGTTAAACACGCTCAGTAAGAACGTTCGACTCCGAACAATTAAATCCAACGTTCGGGACACGTCGCGATCGATTTAATTGTTTAAAATTACTTCAGCGAACGAGTGTCGTGACAAAGAAATCGAATGTGCGGTCATTCGGCAATGGCAAAGAACGTTTTAGCTAAAATTAATAAAGAAAAAATTGAAATCAACTTGTTAACGTTCTTTGTTAAATTAAATAAACGGACCTTCCTCTTTATCGACGAAATTAAGCTTCTTAACTGATTATTGTAACAATACCAGAGATTATTAATATCACTTCGCAAGACTGATCAAACTATTTTTAATTAGAACTTGTTCAGAGGCATCATTGATGTAAAGAATGACAGCAAAAAGATAACAGCTACTTCAGTGTCTTGTCGTTATCACTCCTAATCAGAGAGGATTAGCTTATGCTCATCTTCGTATCGTCTGGTAATTATGATATATTGCTGTTATATATTACAGTTAATCAATTTTACGGTCATCTTTGATCGGTAATATTAGAAATTATCTGCGAATTAATTTCATGTTTCTAATTATTTATACAATTATCATACATTTCTTAAATTATGTATGTACACGTAGATACCACCGATACGATTATTTTTCGCTCGTACTTCGAATGTGACCTAATCCAAATTGATACCACGGCTAATTCTCAAAATGCAAAATCATGTAATACCGCAATAACGTTGTCGATAATTATTTTATTCTTTCTTTCATCCTCGAAGAAGAGAACGTTCTTCGTATCGCTCTCAACTTGTCAGCCGATAACCCGACGAGTATTAACTTTAAATGCAATGTTGACAAATAGCAGCACAGTTTGACAGTAACGAATGGGACGTACACATTGATCGATATCGTCGCATCTTACAACGGTGTTGCTCGATTTCTTATATTATGATAAAACGAACGAGCACCGCGGTAATATACGACGCGATATGACATTCTTGCAATGCAACGTCTGCGCGGAACGCGTGCAAATAAGCAAATATAGAAAAGGAAGGCGATCGTTGAAAAATAATATTAGCCACCCTGCCATTAACGAATTGACGAACTTCGCTATTGCGTTTCTTACGCACGCTTTTTCGAGGAAAAACCCGCGAGTCTCGAGCCGAGAATGCAAAGATCGTTCGATCGCGATGGCAAAGCCAGGCGTAAATTAATTAAACACACTTAAGGGATGTGGAAGTTAATGCCTGGGCGAGGACAAATCTGGGGCAATCAACGATACCGTACAGATAAAACGTTTTATCTCGCAACGATGGTATCGAGGTGAAACGGTGTTTTGTATTGTGTATAAATAGGTCGATGTAATATTGTAATTCCGTGTCCGATCCGTTCTAAAAACGCACCTTGCATCGATGACATTTCGCGCGTTCGAGCACGCAATTTCAACGGCGACCGAGGTAAAAGTTTTACGCAATTCGATCCAACGAAAGAGATTACCGACAAAGATTAGGACCGTTTAATGAATAATACGTGATGAAAGAAGTAATATCTGCGATAAAAACATTAAAAGCTACTTTGAAGGATTATTTGAAATCGCCGTGGTATCGCGGAACGGCTTTTTACCTTGATTAAATAAACGGCAAAAGAATAATCTATTGATGTATTTATTTGTAATCCTGTCATTCTTCAAACGTTTGATAAGTCCTCGGGAGAATAAAGAAAGCATCATTTCTTTTTCTGGAAAAAAGTTCTTATCCAGACCGATGATTTAATTCAAGGTTTTTCAACGTGCAGTGATTACCGTTGAATTTAATCGAAAATCCCTTTTGTAACAATTGAATAAACGTTGTTTGTCGGTGTTCTTGGAAAATTATTTAAAAGAAAATACAGTGCGTAACAAAATAATAGATCCATTTACATTCTCGTCCTTAATTTCGAAACTACGAGGGTCAATAAGTAACGAGACAAACTGATATACCTCCTAAACGGTTTCATGAACCAATACGAAACTTTTTATATTTCAAGTTAGCATCCTTGTAACGACTTCTGATCAACTGTTTGATAATATTTTGTCAACTTAACTTATAATTCAGTCAATTGAAAATGTCAAGTCCGATTGAGAACTGCACCGCGGAAGAACAACTTAGAGTTTTAGTCGCAGAAGGTGTTAATGGTAGTGAGATCCACGCAAGGATGTCAATATTGTACGGGAATAAGTGTTTAAACCGTTCGAACATTTGCAAGTGGATAGAACAATTTAAAAATGGCCGCGAAAGTGTCGATGATGCGCAGCGAAGTGGATGATCGGTGCAAATGCAACCAAAAAGATTTTTATTCAATTTGTCTCGTTACTTATTGAGTGGCCCTCGTATATACTTTACTCGACTCAAACTTATCTCGTTATTTAACAGAAACGCTGAGAAACATTGGTGTAAAATTTGTTTTTTGTAAGACTTCCCACTTTTGCACAGTAAACATTTTAGTGGTTTTACTCAATTTGATAGAAATTTTCTTTAAGGGTCAGTCTAAATGTAAGGGTTTGGTAAATTAATGATTGAAAGAAAACCGCACAATACACAAAATTGGGAATTTAATAATGTTTTAATAACATTCCATACTTTAAATTCCGCTACTCATAGAGTGCGTGGGTGATCGAGGGCTTGATGGTGTCTCCCCTGGCACCTCAGCCAGTGGTCCTAGCTCACTGAAATTTGGTATGAGTCTTCCTGTTACATGTCGCTATCGTCCCTAAAAAATTGTAAAGGTCGATTCCGAATTTTTTAAAACCGAAGTCTGTTTTTTTGCGGTAAATTTTCGAATCCAAAATATTCTGGACGCTTCAAATTAACAAGGATTCTCACATCCGTGGTAGGGGCGATAGCGACCTGTAACAGGAAGGCTCATACCAAATTTCAATGTTCTACGACCACCGGAAGTGGCGTTAGAAGGGACACCGTCAAGGCCTGCGTGTTCCAGTTTGAGGGCAAGACCCACCCTCCCCATGAACACCCTCGCACCTTATAAGTAGCGAAATTTAAAGCTTGGAATGTTGTTGAAACATCATGAAATTTTCAAATTTGTGTATCGAGCGGTTTTCTTTTAATAATTAATTTACCGCACCCTTGCATTTAGACTGGTCTGCCCCCTCAAAAGCTAGAATTTCTTTCTTTTTCGTATTCGGATGAACCTGCTTTTCTAAATGAAAGTAACAGCTCTAACGATCAAAAACTAATCGAGAATTTCAATAATTAAACAAGCCACAGTAAAAGTATTGAGTATGGAACTTTCTTACGTTGCTGCCGTATATCGACTGACCCTATTGTTCTTTTATTGCCGATGAAACGTTCAAACAAAAGACAAACAATAGCTCCACACAGTGCTTTAACTATATATGTAATTAAATATTCATTGTAACAATAAAATTAAGTCACTTGAGCTAGTTATAAATAGAATAAGATCACAAAAATGTTTACCGCGTAAAAATGAAAGGCTGTACCAAAAATCAATTTCACGCTAATGTTTCCCGCGCATTAAGAACGAAAATGTAAATGGATCTATCTTTTTGTTGCGCACTGTAGGTTCCGAGTTTCACAAATTGACGACGGAGATAATTGGAAATTTTAGGCGCAGTATTTCCTGTTAACTATTTTGTAGAATGCGAGTTACCTTTCAAGCGATTTTTTACACGAAAACGCTTTTATCACCGGATATCGAGCGAGCGTGTCGTTCGCAATAATACCAAAAATACCACTTAACTAGTTGGCCCAACCCAACTAAACATCAATCAACAATTCGAAAGTTCGGAATTAATATGAGTAATTACATCGCCGGAATGATTCAGCAACGCGGCAGGTGCGAGAAACACTTGTCCTGCTTTCTGAAATTTACCATCGTACTCTGTTTATTGTTACAGCGTATAATGCATATAAATTAACGTCTGGTTTCGTGATGTTGTTGACTTTTCCGTTTATCGAGGAAGAAATATGCCCCGCAACAAATAACTACCGTTAACAAAATATTAACACCGAGCGAAGAGAAATTGTTCGATTCGGGGACAAAGAATTTCGGCTGGTATCTCCGTGTTGGCGGTTCACGTTCGTCACGGTTCTACTTGCACGATAAAGCGGCAGCCGCGGTATCAGCCCTTGGTCAATCGTTTGATAAGATAATTAACGAACAATGTGTCAAATGTTGGACACGCGTGAAGAAATGATGGAAACGAAGGCAACCATCTAGTTGTCGCGGAGCAAGCCGAACGGAAAGAAGGTTTCGCGTTTCTAAGCGCACGCTTACGATACTTGAGTTGACTTACGTCCGTCTGTACACCGCGAGCGAACAACTTCTATTCCATCGTGGCCGTGAAACGTATGTGATACGCGTTTGTTATTACGATAAGTGGCTTTCGCTTTTCGGGCTGGATTTTTCGTGTCGGTAACCGAACGGTAATATCCCGCGAAACGATGTGACTGCGACGACACCACGGTTTACACAGAACAGAAGCGAGCTTCGTAAGTTGCTTCCATTTTTTCCTTCGCTCTTTTTGCCACCGTTTCTCGGCTATTTTGCAAATGGTAATTGGTGTCTGGACATTTTGCTCGCTTCCAATTACTCCGCCGAAAGAGTTCACCTATCAAATTCTGTTTACTTGTAGCGCGTCCAACATCGATAGTTTCAACTGAATTGCAAAGAGATCAATGATACAATTGGAGGTTTATTTGTTGATTTTGAACCGATAATGGGTGATATTGGAGAGTTTGTTAATTAGAACAAGATTAGAAGAAACGGATCGTACAAATGTTTTCATTTATAATGGTAGTAATGGTACTTGAAGCGATTGACATATTGTTTTGTAAACATACAAGAAATTTATTGTACAGGTAACCCTCTTATAACACGGTGGGTAGGATCCTAGAGAATACCGTGTTGTGTGAAACCGTGTTATATGAGACCCAGTACAAAAAGGAAGATACGTTCCGAAAACATTTTTTTTTAATTCCATATAAGCAACTTGATTTTTATTAATAATATAAATGTATGTATAACACAAAACGAAAAAAAGAAAGTATTATTTTCATTCAATTTACCAAAATAATGTTAAACAAGAATCATGTTATCCAGCACTGTAGAAGTACAGTGTTGTACAAAGGTCTTTGCAATTTATGAATCGTGTTACAGGATGCCGTGTTGTAGGAGGACTACCTGTAATAATAGATATTTGAAAATTTTGATAACTCGTTGACTGTGCGCGACATGAAATACGATATTGGGGCCATCGGGTTTTGATTAAAACCGATATGATAAAGATAGATATACAATAATACGATACATAGAATCGTTTATTTCACGTTAATGAACGTTCAGTTTTTTATTTATTCAAACGTAAAATACATAAAAATGCTTGATTGTTTACTTTC
Source organism: Anthidium xuezhongi (assembly GCA_022405125.1). Lineage (NCBI taxonomy): Eukaryota > Metazoa > Arthropoda > Insecta > Hymenoptera > Megachilidae > Anthidium > Anthidium xuezhongi. Next base: position 13,026,249 of record CM039639.1, on the reverse strand, counting down.
CTTTTAAGGAGGCAATAGTGATAACAGTAAATATAGTATTATGTAAAAAAAAAAAGTGCACATTCGAAATTTGTTACTTTTAATCCGAACGAAACAATTTTTCCTTATTATTCGTAACCGGCGAATCGTTTGTTTGTGTTCAAACATTAATACACTAGTGCCGGAGCATTTTAAAAATGTGATGTCAGTACATCATTAATCAATGTTCCCGATGTTTAATCAGCATGTTTTCTGTCTGTTAACAAATTCAGATAAACGGGCAAGTTATCGCGTCAAATTGTTATCTCCATTGAATAAATATTTAATTATTCATCTGGATACCTGTTAACCATTTAACCTGAACACTGTGTGCACCACGTGAAAATACTCGATCCTCGAAACTCGAAACCGTTATCGTGAGGTTGTACAACACGAAATTGTCGATATTGAATTAGCTGACGATCGAGTTCATGAAATTATTTCGTTTAACAGATAAATCTGATTCATAATACGTATGTGTAACACGGTGCCGAAAAAGGACTCCCAATGGTATATATTTGAATTAAAGTTCATTTCTCTTTCCTTTTTCTTTGAACAGCTACTTTCTCTTTACGAAAGGTACTTTACATCTTTTGCACTTTTTTATTGCAACTCAGTATCGTATATTCTTCTATTGTGCATTAATTTGAATAAATTTTACGGTAATCGAGTACATAATTAATTACATTCTTTCTAAGGGTTTTAGTTAAGGTATCGTGACACATTCATGTACAACATTCGAGTTAATTAAAAAAGAATATCCGATTGAAATGTTGTAAATGTGCAGCATTTCAACAGCCCTCTTGCTCGCTCTCGACGACGTTTTATGCAAGTTTATATGATTGTTCGTTAAAATTGCTGACACTGTGAAATATTATTTTATGATGTTTTAATATGCGCAGGTTATCAGACAAAAGAATACCGAATGGGCATCATGAATTTATTACGGGAGTGGGTTTCGCTCACCGTTTTCCTCCTATTCATCGCTGGCCTTGAATTTACAAGCGGATACGAAGGTGATTAAAACTTTTCATGCAATTAATATATCCTTGATTAAGGGAGCCTATACAATTAGAGCCTTCAAAAAATCGATTTTTTTTTAACGATAGGACTTTGTAAAACGTTGTCTCAAAGCAAAGTTCGAAAAACAAAAAATTACAGCCCCTTGAACGCTGCGCCTCACCGCTCAGATTCGGAGCTGTCAGAACTTTAAACGCGATTATCTGGAAACTACATTTCCCAAACTGGCGTGCACAATAGCGATCGACTTTGTACACATATTACAACATTATTAGCTGTTTTCTAAAAAATTGAAAAGAAAACCATCGTTTTACCGGAAAGGTACAACAATTTTGCCAGATACACCGATTTTTTCCTTCAAAAATATATTCAAATTACCTACAAGTGTTCTAAATGTAACAATATCGTTTCTTTGTTGCAAATCAAAGGCTACAGACAGCAAGGTTGCACGCCAGTTTTGCAACTGCCCTCGCAACTCTGTGCGACTGCTCGGCCATTTTGAAGTTAATTTAAATAAAAATTTGTTTGTGTACCTGAGTACATGATTTCATGGTTGTAGAATAATTATTTCTTATCTTAAAAAATCCTCCAGGATTTACTAACCTTGTGCCGTCTAATTGTATATACCCCCCTAAACGAAGAAATTCGTATCTCTTTCGAGTGATTTTAGAAGAAAAAAGTAACCTTTCTGTTACTTAAATTTGACAGATTCTTTTTTGCTGAACGGGTTTTTATTTTATTTAGATCCGTTTATACAAGACGACGGAAAGGATGCGAGATTCGAGGACTATCGGCTGCCGAAAACGGTGGTTCCCTTTAACTATCAAGTGAATCTTATGCCAAAAATGGAGGGTGATTTCAAGTTCGACGGAATAGTGCGAATTCAGGCGACGGTGCAGAAACCGACCGACACCATAACCCTTCATCGCGGGGACGTTAACATAACGTGGGCATCCGTTACGATCAACAAACAAAACGTGAAGATAGAGTCTAGTAGGTACAACAGCACTACGGAAAAGTATGAAATGAAACTGGAGAAGAAGTTGGACCAGCGATCGAATATTTCCATCAATTTTGAGTACTCGGGCAAGCTCAGGGACGACATGATCGGATTCTACAGGAGCTCCTACGTTGATTCGAGCGGGAAAATTAGGTGATTGCCGTGTTATTCAAATAATGCCTATAAATGTTAGGAGGACCGAAAAGTAATCAAAATCTTAGTTTGTTGGTGGAATACATTTATTTATCAAAAAAATCTTAAATAATTTCCCTCAGTTTTTCAAACTTTTTGCCAGCGTAAAGACAGTTCGATTCCCTTGTTAAAGAAGGCCTTCTAACTGTGAATGAGCTCATCGAGGGAATTTTGATTACTTCTCGGTCCCCCGATTATAATATTACCCCTTTGCCCTACAATACCGTACCACACTCGTGTGACGCACCCCGTGTTTCAAATCTGACCTGTATCCTTTATATTTTGATTAAAATTCAATTTTAAGTTTAATCGTAATTGCAGTTTATATGGTCAAGGCTTGTCGAGTGTGAAATATATATAACGTGTCGATTTTCTTCATTTGTTTTAACATTGGAACGACACATGTTTAGTTCTGTCGCATCCGTTAGAAAAATCATAGGTTAAGGGGTTAATGTTCCTTCGTTGTCACATTACACCGTGCCATTTAATCGAAGGATATTGGTTAATAAATATTACGTTTTAGTGGCGTCCATTAAATTTTGTGATAAAAAGCAGAAAAACAGGAAGGAAAATTCAAGTGCAATAATGTTGGACGTGTTTTTGAAAATGGTTTAGGTGGCTGGCCTCGACGCAGTTCCAAACGAAGCACGCGAGACACGCTTTCCCATGCTTCGACGAGCCCGGATTCAAGGCGACCTTCATTGTCAGGATTTTAAGAACCCAGAACTACACTTGCCTCAGCAACATGCCGATTCGCACCACTTCTTCAGTGTAAGTAAATACCGTGACGGTTGTCGGTGGTTCGTACTTTGGCGGTAGTGTTAGATGGAGTTTCGTCCGGGGCCTGTTAGTGGACTCATTACTAAGGCAGCCTAGCAGGCCCGTGCCTTAGACGCGGGGATGGTTATTCGATAGACTGGAAGAATATTTATAGATTGTAGAGCCCTGTCGACTACTAGCGTGAAGACCTCTAGCGGCCGACAGGCAAATATAACTTTGTTAAAATAACGATATTTAACTTGTCGGGCACGTGTATCTTGATTGATTGTAATTTTTTGAGAACGTGATCTGAAAAATTGTCATTGGCTGTTCTCGATTTTGGAATTTGCTGAGTAACCGCCTACATGACTTTGGCTAAGTTAATGCCTACAAACTAACGGCCACCTTTAGGTAGTGTAGGTACCGAAGGGTCCCGTGGACGGGAACATCGACCATAACAGACAATAACTTCATGAAGCTTCTTTGAATCTAAAAACACATGCTGCAGGTACGAAAACAGGCTAGAAATATTACTTAAAAAAAAAAGCAATTGTCACCAGGACGTTCGTAAAAGACTAAAATATTCAATGGCTTCCTTAACTTATTCTTGTTATGGTTCGGTTCAGAATTTCTAAAGATGGTAAAATCCATTCAAGGCGAAGACTGTTTATGGCTTGATTGCATTTCGAAATTTCAACACTGTTCCCAGAAACGGTTATCGCGCATGTTCGTACAGAACTAAACTGCAAAGGAATGTGTTTCGATACATTCCGTGCCGAGGGAAATTTCTACCCAGATACCCTTCTGTAGGGGAAAGTCTGCAAGTACATAGAACACCGACTGACCATTTTATGTCTCTATCCCTCGGCACTGCCAGAGCGTCATCGAACGCACGTTTGTCCAAAAGCAAAACATTCAAAAATATTCACTGATTTTATGCAAAAAAAAACCGTCTTGTACAGAGCTCAAGGACTTTGGGACGAGTTCGAACAAAGCATCCCCATGTCCACCTACCTGGTCGCGTTCGTAATCTCGGACTTCGCGTCCTTGAAAGTGGGCAATTTCAGCGTCTGGGCGAGACCCAACGCTCGCGACCAAGCCAAGTACGCGTTGGACGTCGGACCACGAGCCCTGCAACATCTGTCCAACTTGTTCAAACAAGAGTACCAGCTCCCGAAAATGGACATGGTCGCCGTGCCAGATTTCTCGGCCGGCGCGATGGAAAACTGGGGTCTGGTCACCTACCGGGAGACCAGATTCTTACGCGACGAGAGCTCGACATCCGATTCTGCGACTCAGTCGATCGCCTCGGTGATCGTCCACGAGTTGACGCACATGTGGTTCGGTAACATGATCACGCCCGAATGGTGGAGCTACCTGTGGCTGAGCGAGGCGTTCGCTAGGTACTACCAGTACTTCGGCACTGCGGGGGTAATTTCTGATTCCTTAATATTCTATGCAGTCTATACTTAGGAATCAGAAGATACAGAATACTAAGATCCTCTTCGTTAGTAGCCTAAGTATAGAATCCTAGTATTCTATATCTTCTGATTCCTAAGCACAGACTACTAAGTGGCCTTAGTAGCCGACGTTATTATGGATCGGCCTCGAGTTCTGTTAGCTAACTTTCCACCGTACTTTCGATGATTTCACAGATCGAGAAATCGTGGAACATGGAGGACCAATTCGTGGTGGAACAGCACCAGACAGCTTACGCCTCGGACGGGGTTGAATCTTCTCAGCCGATGTCTCGCGAGGTTTCCAATTCGGAGCAGCTCGGCTCGATAGGGGACACCATCACTTACAACAAAGGTGCCAGCATCTTGCGGATGACGAATCTTGTCTTTGGCTCCGATGTGTTCAACGCCGTGATTCAAAATTATCTCCGTAACAAGTACGTTCCAAATTCATCGCAAGTGTCGGTGAGAATGGTCTAGCGGGCACATTTATTATTGCATCGTTCCAGCAAAGAGAAGAAGGTAGCGAATCCAGAGGATCTGTGGAGGGAACTCGATCGCGCAGTCAGCATCCAGAATAAACCGTTGGGCGCGACCATCCGAGAAATCATGTCGACGTGGACGACTCAAGCCGGATTTCCGGTTGTGAACGTAACCATCGACAAGAATGGTCAAGTGAAACTGTCACAGGCACGTTTCCTGCTGAGAAACTTGCAATCTACGCCTACGAACGTCACGTGGTGGATTCCTCTCACTTGGACCACCAAAGAGGACCCGAATTTCAACGCTCTAAGTCCGAAACATTGGATGGGCAAGAAACAGGACGCGATCAACATCGGATCCACATCGGGATGGGTGATGTTTAACCTTCAATCCTCAGGCAAGTAACAATACGTCAACCGCGTAAGATAGTTGACCGGTTCAAAGAAATCTGTTGAGCGTCGCGGTTCGGATTCTTTGATTTGTCGAAGACGCTCTGATGGAACTTGGTTGTTCCGTCGCGGTCTCGCGGTTCGCAAGATGGACTCGTGACTGATTGTCGAATGAAATGACGGCTCGAAGTTTAAGTTAAATTGGGTCGGTTTTATCCGTTTCTATTCTAAAATTCTTTCTATTTAACCAATTTGCTGGCGCGTCGTAGGAAATTTGAAAACGCGTTCAAAATTTTAGTGCTGTTAAAAAAATTAGGTAACTGCTGCAGAAATTGACTTCTTCTGAAAGATAATGTACTTATCAATTATAAAACGTTCTGAGAGCTTCAGAAGTGGAAAATTTGGCCACGAAGAGTTTATAATTAAGAATTAAATTAATGAAAGGTAACATTTGCTATCATTGTTATTTTTTAATTTAGCGTGAAAAAGCGTAGGACCGTGAATTGCATCTGTTTCAAGAATACCCTTTTTCGAGAACTGGTTAGCTGCTAATATTTTTACTTTATATTTGAAAACATTAAGCAGGGCATTATCTTTCCACTCACTTTCCAATTACAAATTAGCAAATGTATATAACGGTGTTGATCAATTTGATTGCACACAATGTGTTGTTTACTCGTCGAGAGTAATAACTTTCTGTAACAATAGAGTGGAAAAAAGGTGACGATTAAAGTCTCTCTTTACTCTTAACAATAATACAATTTCTAGTGTGCACCGCTAGTTTGATTAAATATTTTACATGCACTCGACATCCGCGCACTGCCACTGATAGCTTATCCACGCGCTTACACGCGCGAGATATCGTTCGAGCTTTTAACGATAAAGAAAATTGTCTTCGTCGTAAGAGCAATGCGCTGTCTAACAAGAAATCAGAACAAGTTATTTGTCGTTAAGTCGTTCATGAAGAGGGGACGAATATATCTAAAAAAGGAAATATTTAGTTTTCAGTCTCGAGTTGTCTGAATAAGAATGGACATGTCCTCGATTCTTCAAGTGAATATGTTTTTCGCTATTTTTTCAAAGCTTCGCTAATTTTTGCGCAAACGGCAAAAGTAGCGTTACTCTAATGATTGTAGCTCGTAAGCTAATCAACAAAATGGTATGAAATTTTTACTGGCAACCAGTTAAGGTTAGCATTATCGTACAAACGAAACATTGAAAGGCCGCGGACTTTCCACTCTGTGGTACTATACTTTCCTCAAACTTCCGGGGAGGAAATCGCGGGACAGCTTGCGTAAAAGAATAAAATTTTACCAATCTAAGAGAAAATTTCACTGAAATCGAACAATTACCAAAGTAGTAACGAAGGTAAACTGTTTTCCCTCGTTTTTTCCAGGCTTCTACCGTGTGAATTACGATAACGCATCCTGGTACCGGATCTTTGATGCCTTAAACAACGGAAGCTACGGAAACATACACGTTCTCAATCGAGCAGCTTTGGTCGACGATTGCTTGAATCTGGCCAGAGCTGGTTGGCTGCTGTACAATACAAGCCTCGATTGTCTACGATTCCTGAAATGGGAAACAAATTATTTGCCCTTCAAGTCGGCGTTCTCTGGACTCTCGTACCTCGACCAACGGTTTTCCGGACACGGCGAATATTACGAGCAATTTAAGGTGCGTTCAGTGACCAAGTATCAAGGTCGTAACGCGAAGTGTCCAATTTTTAAGACCAATTTTAAACGAACACAACCTTTTTATTGGATTTTTATTGGATTCTACACATTTTTTCCAACAAATTACAAGTTTATCAATTCTATCTTGATCAAAATCTCGCGTTCTGGGGTTTAAAGGTCTTTTTTCGTTGAGAAAGTGATAAATCCGAGGAGTAAGGAGGATGGGGTAATGTTTCACAATTTAAAGCATTTCAGTTTTTGCACTGTGGCACGTGCGGTTGAGCGTTGTCATGGAGCAAAATTGGGCCCTTTTGGTTGACCGATACCGTCGGGACCACTTTTCCACTCGTATAAAAAAAGTACGCGAAAATCAGGTTAAACGCACAAGTAAAACAAGTGAAGATTTCATCTCACAAAGGAAACTCTGCTCTTAAAGCTAGACGTAAAATATCCCTAAAAGCTGTAGTATTTCTTGCCAAAACAGAATTTAAAATACTAATAAACCAAAATCGGACATTTCATATATTACAATCTATAATAATAATTAAGAACAAGATCGTTAATTAAATCGAAGGACAATTCATTTCTTGAAATAGTATTCCTTTATATCTGTTGATTTAAACGTGATTATGTATAATTGTCGGTTATTATAATTCCCAGCTTGTAATGACGAATGTGATAAATATCTTGACCGATCGAGCCAGTAGAATGCGGCGCAGTTTTTGAGTAGTTACTAGTCAGAAGGGTAGTTTTTCGTTGGACACTGTCACGAGAGGCTGCGAATAACGATATTTTCTAATTTACAATGAAAAATTCAGTAAATGGCTATTTTGAAAGAACAAAGGATTGGCATGTCTTGTTAAATGAAAGACCTAATTTGATAAATATTCAAGAATTCGTTACATTTGCCAAACCTAGTGGTGATTATATATAATAACTGGCAATTTTACGTAATCACCGGATTAATCACATTTTCCGTAACATATCTAATATTATCTAAGAATCCCAATGTTCTTAACATTTGAATTTCCATTAGAAAATGGAAAATTGTCAGCCATATTATTAGAGATTCTTGGTTGAAAATATTCCTGTTAGGTATTTGAAATTATAAATAATAAAAATAACAAAACACCGAGGATTTTCGAATTTTCATCTTTGATGTGTGAAGACTGTTTTCATCAGCGTTTTATGCAAAACGATTGGTAAACAAAGTAGGAGCAGTTATTATTTCTGATGAATTTATTGGATGATTTACAGCCGCGGTGAGACGGCGACGACGAGTCTAAACGTCTCCAAATGAATGAATGTTCGATGTTTAATTTTAGAAGACGTTCTCGAACTGATGAATTGAATTTAATCATTGAACAAATATAATTACTCCGGATTTTATCTTTCACGTTCACTGCAGATGATTCATCGGCCACGTACATTCAATTCACCTTAAAGCGATAATTTCGTCCTTCGATGCATGTATTTTTGAAACAATTGTTACAGGAATTTGTTCTCCTGCTGATCAAGAACAGATACAAAGAACTTGGATATTTTGATCGTCCCAGCGACGACCAATTGACAAAATTATTGAGAGGCGAACTGAACAAATGGGCCTGTAATTATGGCCACAAAGGATGCGTTCAGACTTTTACCAGCTTGTTCCAAATGTGGAGAAAGAACAACGCTACAACGTAAGGGAATTAATGTTGCACGAAGTCTGCTTGTAATATTCTCGTTATCGGAGATCGGGCGAGGAAGCTTCAACCCTTTGCACTCGAGTAGCATTTCTGGGGCGACATACGTGATTGTCCAGAATATTATTAAACGTAAAATTGGGGAGTGATTTATATTAGAACGTAGCAAATTAATAAAAGCAATCAAGGTAAATACATAAACATTTGTAATTCTTTTCTTAAAAATAGGGCTTTTGAATTTTGGAAGCCTTATTGGGAAACGTACTTAGATTTAATCGTATTCAAACATGCCTCGAATGCAAAGGGTTGACTGACATTTCAAAGCCATTTCTTTATGCTTTGAGAATTATTATTTTTTTTCTTTACTCTTTTGAGACCTTCAAGCTTCCTTTTATTCTTTAGTTTTATTTAAAATTTAGCAAATGTCCCGCTAGTTAATCATTGGTTAACTCATAACATTTCGTTTCGCCTTTTGCGGTCCATTTTTCTTTTTTTTCTACATTTTACTTACAATTAGTTAACGTAAAGTTACATATACAGCGTTATATGTAAATACTTATAAAATGATATACAGAATAATATATGTAGGATTTGATCCAGTGTGAAGGTACAATTAACGTACACTGTGTTAATTCCACGTTTTAAGATAATACAATTAGATAATTGGAAAGTGTTATAATGAGATTCCACACACTTTCTATCAACTCGATCAAGCATCAACGACTACTGCCCTACGCTTCTGTTTTTCGATCGCTTTTTCTCATTCCAGGTCACACTCGCTTGTTTCCTCCGCTCGATCACCACGCAATCATTGCACACATCCACACCTTTTGTGCCACGTACACCACTCCTACATATATTTTCGTCCTTTGGAAGTTAACGAGTTAATTTTGCTTATTACGCGTGCCCGCAGGATCAAAGCGAACCAGAGATCAGTGGCGTACTGCATGGGCGTGAAACACGGAACGAAGGACGATTGGACGTTCTTGTGGGATCGATATTTCAATTCCAACTCTGCCAATGAACAAATAACCATACTGCAAGCTCTTGGGTGCACCAACAACGTCGCGATCTTGGAATCGTAAGGATTATACTGTTGTATCTAATATTATCTAAGAATTCCAATATTCTTAATCACCTAAATCGCCGTCCATATTGTTAGAGATTCTTGGTTGAAAATATTCCTATTAGATATTTGACATGATGAATAATAAAAACAATTAATTACAATCAACAAATAACGATAGAGCTTAAAATATTTAAAGTACATATACGCTAGTGATTAAAATATGTGGACTAAGTCAGATATAAATATTTTTCAATTATAAATTATAATGGGGTCAATGGATATATACAGTCGGTTTCATAAGAGCGTTGGAGCGATTTCTCGAATCGCAGAGTCAGAAGGGCGGTAGTGTTTACTAGATCTACTTACATTAGTATCTTTATAAAGAGTGTCGCGTTACTAAGCAGTACGGTCTGGTATCACTTCGACAGCCCGAGCGAAACACCGTACACGAACCCCATTGAGAATGTATGGGCAATTCTTAAGATGAGGTTTTAGAGAAAATAAGTGTACACCCAATAAGAATGCTTTGGAGATCATTACCAGTCGAATACGCTGAAAACCTCGTTAAACGTATGCTAAAACGCTGCGAGGATATACTACGAAATAAAGGAGATTTGACACAATGTTAGGTATTTGCGACGTAGTATTGTAAGTAAACTTTAATGACTTTTTTGAATTTTTACAAAATATTTACTTATTTCTTATAGCTCCAACGCTCTTATGAAACAGACTGTAGTATCACAAAATAAGCAGAAAACTGTAGAATTGAGTCTTAGACTAATTTCATAAATATCGACACGTATTGAAAATGGCGACGTAATCATTTGCCTCGTATTCTGAAATTACCAGGCATCATTTGTATCTTGATATGACACTTCACCTTGTCTATCTATTAGGAAATTAGTAATTTATTATTTACTAATTACTGCAGCAGTGAATTCCCGAATTATTAAATTAATATTTTAATCATTTCTAAGTCAACAATTTAGAAATCTAGTGATTCAGTAATTATTATTATTATAAAATTAACTAATTTGCTTTGAAATAATTGCTAAACCAAGTACTAGTTTAACCAAACGTAAGTTTAGTGTCTCATAATTATTCATTGCTATTAATCCTTTGCGCTCGAGTGATACCTCTGGGGGGACGAACGTGATTAACTAGAATATTTTCAAATGTAAGCAAATTAATGAAAGAGATAAAAGTAAACAGATCATAAACATTTGTCATTTTTCTGTTTCAAAGTAGGGCTTTTGAATTTTCGAAGCTTTACTGTAAAACGTATTTGGGTTTAGTTGTATCCAAAAATGTTTCGAGTGCAAAGGGTTAAAACTTCATTTAAAACAGCAATAACAATGTGTATTATATGTAATTATTAACCAGATACGTATCTGCTTTTAATTTTCGCTACCAGATTACGTAGCAGCAATAGGTAAATACGAATCTTCTATAAAGTATCTATAAATGAATTATTAATATAAATTAATTACTGCCTTTATATTTCTGTTCATGAGCACTCAACACGATGGCTGCCTTATTAATACATTCTGAAACCTTAATGATTACGCATGAAATCGATTAATTTTCAAATTTAACCTTTCAATTCGATAGCTTGCATTATTAACTTAATATTAATTTCGACAAAAATATTTAAAAAAATTATAATCAAAGTTAAGTTAATTCATACTTGTCGTAGTCAGAGGATTAATTATACGATTTTAACAAACTTCGGGCTCTGCTCACTCGTGACTGCTACATCAATAAATCAACGTGTTAATAAAATTTCTTTCATTTCTAATTTAGAGGATAGAAATATTTGTAAATTAGTTGTATCCATCAATACATGTCAATGGCCGTGTTTCAGGTACCTGCTTTCGGCGCTGAAGAATTTCGAAGAGACGAGAATTCGCAAGCAGGACTGCACCGCTGTGTTCTCCGCTGTGTACACTTCCGGAATAGCCGGTGCCGCGTTCGTGCTTAATTTCGTCGACAAACATCTCTTCCAACTGAAACAATAGTACGTACTCGTTTAAAAACAATGTTAAAAACATAACTTTTAACATCGACAGAAAGGATCGATAAGAACAACCGAAAATTTTCATCGAAAATTCGTTTCAGCGACAACGAAATGGGTCTGATCTCGAGCGTCCTCTCATCGGCGTCGCAGCGTTTCTCCACCCCGGAGTTGATCAATCAATTCGAGAAGTTGATTCAGGTGCGCAAAGCGGAGTTCGACGGTATCCTGGGCTCCCTGGAAAATTCGTTGGAGATAGCGAAATACGAGTTGCTCTGGTTCAGAAAGTACAGAGATTCGATCGCGTCGTGGATCAATTCGTACAACGAGAAATCCGTGACACCGGACGACGAGGCGGGCAACGGCACCGACTACCGTTTACCCGGCGATTTCAGCCCCACCAGTTACCGTATCTGGATCGGTACGGACGTCGACGAAACTCAAAACTTTAGGTTCGACGGGGAGGTGAAGATCGACGCCGTGGTCAAACAGAAGACGAAAACGATCGTGTTGCATTCGGCGGATCTTTACCACAAAACTATCGCCGTGAATAATAACACTGTGGCCGAGGTGAGTCCGGTCGACCAGAAACACGATTTTCTCAAGTTCGAACTCGGTCAGGAATTACAAGTTGGACAGACGATAACCATCACGATATCGTATTATGGATTTTTGAACGAGGACATGCGAGGATTCTACAGGAGCTGGTACATCGACGATGACAACGTAAAAAGGTACGTTTCAAAGTCATACAATTATACGTGTTTAGCGGTATACGGTTCGCAGCCCAGGTAGAAAACAGCGTTGACGCTCACAGACGTAGGTGTAGGCAGTTGAGCCTACCCTGGTGTTTGTAAGCCGGCAAAATTAATTTATATTTTCTACATTCGTAGTCGAAAGCACCTACCCTACCATGAACGCTGCCAGCCGTGTCCTCTAGGGGAGTGGCTCTATTAAGCACGATACGATTGCGCATGGTCGCATTGGACACAGCTGTTTCGAGCCCGCCTTCGTTGGGCACGCGACAATTGGACACAATCGGATTGTGCACAAGAAGAGTATCACACAGTAAAGTTGGACACTTTAAGGATTAGGGTTAGGGTTAAGGGATACCTTCACTGAGGATGTCTGTTAGCTGCCCTTTTCAGGGCAAACTAGGTATGTTGTCTCCTAGGAGACACTCGGAGGAGGGGGTTTTAGTGTGTACGAACCGCCTTGAACCCTTGATCATCCCCGGCAACGGAGTCACTTCCCCTCCGGGGGGAGTGGTGAGTCTCACACACCCCCAGGAATTACATGCAATTAGTTTTGTGTACAATTAAGGGGGGACTATCAATTAGAAGCCGTGAATCATAACAGATATTTAAGAATTTTTTTTACACAATAATAATTATTCAATCTTTTAGAAACTTAAAGGCTTATTTATTAGACATTTAAGCTTTTGCAAAATATTTTTATTTTTCCAAAAAATTCAGAAATGGCTGAGTTTCGAGACACTTTTCGCGACGTGAGTTAAAAAACGGCGGGAACTGTAGCGATCGCATCGTTCATCTGAAAAATATGAAATAAATTTTTGTTAATAGCTTAGACTTGTAGTTTCTATTTAAACTAAAAAAAAAACAGTTTTGAATTAAAAAATTAAGAAATTGCAGGGTAAAAGTGAGAAATGTGAACATTTTGCTACAATTTTGTTATAAAAAAGTACTTTTTTTCAATGATATTCAAAATCAATTTACTTCAAATAGAAGGTAATACTATAATGAACATCTGTGCCAAGGTTGAATGAAATCGGCTAAGTAGTTTGTTGGCTCTTTCCCGCCGATTGGAAAAGTATTAGTTTTGGGAAAACGCGTTTAAAGTTTCAGTGACTCATAAACGCTCGGCATTCTGCTCTTACGTTCATCAGCTGTAGCACCGAATAGAGCTTGAATTTCGTTATACGACTTCAGGATTATATTTTCGAGATGTTAAATTATTTTATTTCTAATTGATGGTTTTAATAGCATGCGCAATCCTTACAGTGTCCAACTTTACTGTGTGATACTCTTCTTGTGCACAATCCAATTGTGTCCAATTGTTCCTGTGTCCAATGCGATCGTGCGCAATCGTATCGTGCCCAATTGAAGGCCTCTCGTTCTTTAGGGTCTGTCTGACCGCGTGGCCGAGAAAAGTCCCGCTTTCCGCACGTGGTCGACGAACAGAATGACAAGTCGTTATCGGGGGTCTTCCCCGGACAAAATTAAGGCGGTGGGAACTAAAAATTAACTCCACCCTCGTGTCTTCGGAAAGGTAGCGCCTTCTCGAAGACCAATATAAAATTTCGCCTAGAGGGGATAGAACAAAATTATTCGCCGCGCAACATCCTCTACCAAACATTGTTATAAATAAAAATCCATTGCATACAACTCGTGTTCATCATGAACCACCTAAATCATTTCACCTTATTTTAAATTATATACAGTGATTTTTAAAAAAATTCTGTTTACTTTCTTTTTACAGGTGGTTGGCCGCCACCCACATGGAGCCAGTCGCGGCAAGAAAACTGTTCCCCTGTTTCGACGAGCCAGCAATGAAAGCCAAATTCACCGTCAATGTCACGGTCCTGAAAAATTACAGCGCTATCAGCAACATGCCGGTTCAATCGATCGTGGACCACCCGTAAGTAGAATTTTTATTCGTCCGAGGTTCATTGACTCTTTTCGGTTAGGTACTGGGATGCCCGGCTTTGCACAAGTTCCTCGGAATTTGCGCGGGAAATCGGGGTAACGCTTAAAATGATAGTTAAAGATCGACGTTCGTTAGTTTACTTTATTTAACACAGGCCATGCGTTAACGCGAAAATGAAAACCAAGAATAATGCGGGGACCGGAAAGGGGTTTTGGGAAGTAAACTTTGGGTTTTAACTATGTATAGAGAATAGAGGATGAGGAGAGGGTCGAAGGGTGGTAATAACGAAAGTTGATAATTAGCTGGAGATGAAGGAACGGATGTTGCGTGTCGACAATAAATGAGCCGTTTATTTTGAAAGTGACTTAAGTCCTGTTCGTGAATTAACATTGTGTGATCCTGATGTTGGTTAGTGGACTGTGTATTTTAATGATGAACGAAAGGAAGTGTGTGTTTAATATCCAGACCGTTTTATTAATTTGTTCTATCTTGACTAGTTAACTAGTCCACTAACTGATTTTTTCTATCTATTCTATTGCCGATCTGTGGCTGTATATGTATAAAAATGAACATGCAGAGCGGTGTCCGGCTGTCGAATCAAAAACGCCGAACGATCAGGGTGTTGTCGATACTCGTTTCTCGTCGACGCCCATCTTACGTGTAGCCCACTATGGGTTGGGGGCACTTCTTCCTGGTGACCTGCAAAGGTATCGATGGGTGCGCGCTTGGATTCTAGTTTCGGTCGGTTTATGGGGGGTCAATTATGCTGATCAGTAATAACCATCTGATGGCAGAAAAACTATTCTAAATTGCAGTTGCAAAAAAAAAAACGTGGGCGTGATTGTCCTTACCATAAACCTGGTCGCTCGTCGGCTGTGTCATATAAAAATAAATCGTGCTGGAACCACTGAGATGTTTAAGAGTTTGCGTTTCAGTAAAATTAAAAAAGTACGTACATACTGTTTAAGCGTATCTAAGAGAGTTACACTTACGATTCCTATTAAAATAATAGGAATTATTAAGTAATTAATATGTGTTCGCTTACCAAAAATAGAGTTAAGCAACTTTCAAAATAAACGGTTTAAATATTTGGGGAGTATAACAGTACGATCGATGTAAAGTTATGAAACGACCATTTTTCCAATTGCAGGAACGGCCGGAAGACGTTGCTGTTCAAAGAAACCCCCAAAATGTCCACGTACCTGATCGCTTTGGTGGTATCTGACTTTAACGCGACGGCTAATTCCGACAATACCTACTCGGTGTGGGCAAGAAAAAGCTTCTCCGAGGAATCGCGATACGCTTTGTCCGTGATGAAGCCGTTGATCGATTATTACGAAACGGCGTTATCGTCGCCGTACCAACTACCGAAATTGGACATGGTGGCGTTGCCCGACTTCGTGTCCGGCGCCATGGAGAACTGGGGCCTGTTGACCTACAAGGAGAGGTATCTGTTGTACGACGCCGATCGGACGACGACAGCTTCCGAACAAAGTATCATCAACGTCATATCGCACGAGATCACTCACCAATGGTTCGGCGATCTGGTCAGCCCACTTTGGTGGAAGTACCTTTGGCTGAACGAAGGTTTCGCCAGGTACTTCCAGTACCACGGAACAGCCAACGTACGTACACTAGCGGAATAATTTTAATTCAGTGTTCAGTTAGCCTAGATCAGGGGTAGTCTACCTATTATACCTACCGCCCACTGGTTCCACAGTAATGGTGATTTATAAAGTAGGGAAGTAACTTTACTTTATAAAATGTCCATTTCAATATTCTTCAAAAGTCAATTAAATTAAAAAAAAGGTAAGTCGGACAAAATCCCTACTGCCCACCATGGAAGCTGGAACGCCCACTAATTGTGGGTGTATAACTTGTATTTGAATTTGTATGCGTATAGCTACGATTAATTCGGACAGCCAGCTTTAGAGCAAATCTACAACAATATGTTATATTTGACACATTCAAGACTACACAAGACTACACATTCATACATTAAACACTAAAAATTTGTTCTTCAAATTTTTAACGAACTTTATCGTTCAGGTGAGGAAGGATTGGTCATTGGAGAGTCAGTTCGTTGTGGAACAATTGCACTCGGCTTTGGAAACGGACAGTTTAGCCTCGAGCCACGCGATGTCCCACGACGTGTACAGTCCAACGGAAATTCGCTCGATATTCGATACCATATCTTACGCCAAAGCCGCCAGCGTGATCAGAATGGTGGAGAAAACGTTGGGTCATAAAGCATTCTTCGCAGCGCTTCGAAATTATCTCAAAAAACGGTGAATAAATGACTTTCGGCACTGCACAAGTGCATCAAGCACAAACGAGTACGACATTTATAGTAATCTTTTTATCCTTCAGACAATACGACGTAGCAACACCGACAGACTTGTTCGACGCTTTCAAGGATCAGATCGACGATCCACGGATCAAGAACTTGACTCACGACATCCTGAACTCGTGGACCACGCAGCCTGGCTATCCTGTCGTGTACGTCGACGTTCAACCGGACAATCGTCAGATAGTCCTCAAACAAGAGAGGTTCATCTTGAAACCGGGAAAGGATACGGTCGCTCCGGCCGCTTGGTACATCCCGATCACCTGGACGTTCCTGAACAACCCGGATTTCAACGACACCACGCCGAAATACTGGTTCATGAACACAACGGTGGCTACCGTTCAGTTGCTCAACAACCGTGATTTGATTCTGGTGAATTTGCAACAAGCCGGTAAGCGAACTATAAGGATGACGATCTATAAGGATGAAAAAAAAAGTGAAGCCGATATTCGGCGTCATTTTAATCCTTTATTTTAAACGGACCGTTTCAGGCTTTTATCGTACGAACTACGACGCCGAAACCTGGAGACGCATAATCGACGTTCTGAAAAGCGCCCAACGCGAGACCATCCACGAGATCAATCGTGCGGCGCTGATCGACGATTTGATGAACTTTGGCAGAGCAAAAATCGTCGATTACGATACCGTTCTGTCCGCGACGCAGTATTTGGCCGGGGAGACCAATTACCTTCCGTGGCGTGCCTTTTTCAACGGCTTGAGTTATTTGCACAAACATATGCAAGAAAGGGATGCGTTTGCAGCTTTCAAGGTACGTTCAGTTTCGATATCGATTTCAGTTTCATTTTATTCAGGGTGGCACGTAAAAGAAAGAAAAGGAGAACGAGAAGGAAATAATATGTGGATGACACGGAAGGAAAATGATTCGGAAGTTGTCAGTGGATCTTAAATAGGCGTTTAGGGGTTACGGAGATAGTTGGTTTAAATAATAAATAGTAGAGATATATATGTATTTACAGTAAGATTGAACAATTATAATATTTACAAAATTCGGAATACTCTAACAATATTCTCCAACGTAATTCTCCAACTCACAAAACGAAAAGATCTAAAGTTCTCCTAAAACGTAACGTAGTCTCTCAAAACGTATCAAAATCCTTTCAAAACATGTCAAAGTTTCTTTGGCGTTCCTCGCCTCCACCAGTTACAATTTGTTCAAAATTCGACGTTCGTGGCCACCCTCTCAACAATAGCTTAGTGGAGATGTCCCTGAAACGTTGTCTTACCTGCTTGGTGACAGTGACCCGGTTTACGGTCTGCATCGTAAACCACAGGTCACTGTCCCTAACTGCTCGACGTCTGTCAAGCAGGTCCCAAATCGGCTAAACATTCATTTTTGCCTACATTATTGAACTTATTTTGCAGCGATACGCAAGTTCCCTGATCGTTCCGATATACAATAAGCTGGGATTCGAAGACAAAGAAAAAGACAGCCACGTAACCAAACTGTTCAGGTCGCACGTTCGCAAATGGGCGTGTAAATTGAACGTAATCGACTGTGAAAGCAAAGCCTACTCGTATTGGATGTCTTCAGATCCGTAAGTGTTCCAAGTTTAGTTGTTTTATCTTGCCACGGGCGAGGTCCCAGTTTGGGTTTTTAACCCCTTGACTGCGACAGACAAACGAGAACGGCGAACTTTTGGGTAGGGATGCATTTTTGTGAAAACATATTTCGATAATCACAAAACTACTGGCTCTTGAGATTCTGTATTCAATGCTATCGCTGTCGTGGCTTCCTCTCTATGGTCTCTCCTGTTTGTTGTCTTTGATTGACTCCTACAATTCCTTGCGATGTGCTCCAACTTTCCGCATGCATAACGTTTCTCATTCCGTCTTCTGGTTTGTGTTTGGTCAAGCCTGTGTTTTGCGTTACCTTCCTTCCAAATGTTGTTTTGTGTGTGAGTAAAGCTCCCTCTGCATTGGATTCGTTTCCTTCACCTGTCTCATTCTTTCTTGTTTCTTCTTCCGAAAGCTTAACTTTTGATTTATCTAAGGTTGGTGATTTTTCTCAAAACGTTTCATACTCATTTGGTAGTGAATTCGATAGCAGTATGAGCAAAATTATATCTGGAAGCTTCATTCCAGCTTCTTCGAACTGCTCTAACTTTTGTGAAAACTCATCTGATTTGGGCACTTTTTCATTTTGTATAATTGTTTGAAAATCGAACATTGTCTCGTTGGACCATGTAACATATACACCTTTTAATATTTCCCATTGTTGGAAATGGGTGTAAATGAATATAGACTATTTTAATATTCAAAACTATGAGATTTTATGTGAAGGAGGTGATAAGCCGACATGGTGCTCCGTTGGAGCTCCGTTCTGATCAGCGTCGGAGTTTTGAATCGTCCATCTTTAAAGAGCTTACGAAAATGTTAGGGATTAAGAAGACCAGAGCAAATCTACAACTCGACATCGTATTCAAGTTTTCCAAAGAGCCAGACGTGTTTTTCCAAACCGCATTAATAAAGTTTTAACTAGTGTCCACTAGTTTTCTTCCGTCAGAATCTAAATCTAATCAATGGTTCATCCCTGGTTTTGCAGAAACGTAGAGAAAATTGACCAACGCGTTAAATTGAAATTATTTTTTCAGGATTCCAGCGAATTACCTCAGCGTAGTTTACTGCACGGTTGCCAGAAGGAACGTTAAATCCGAATGGTTAACTTTATGGATGATGTATCAGCGAACGATATTCCCTGCGGAAAAATTAATAATTCTCCAATCCTTGGCTTGCACCACGAACAAAGTCAGGCTAGAAAAGTTAGTAACAGCTCTCATCCTTCAGTACTCCGTATCCAGTTGCTTTAAAGTGTATTTATTTTCGTTGAAGCTTACTCCAAAACGCAATCAAGAGCGATTCCGGCATTCGATTGGAAGACAGCTCTAGCTTGTTTTCTTCCGTTATGGACGCCAACCCGGAAGGTGTCGAGTTCGTGATGGAATTTGTTAAAAACAATTACGAGAAAATGGTCAGCTAGTAAGTAACGCGGCGCGATCTAGGCAGAAGCTATAAGTGTTTTTCGTAAGAAAATTTTTTCATCTCGAATCTCATGATACGTTTGCAACAGTTACAGAAAAGCTTCCGACGTCCGCAGCATCGTCAGCGCGATTGGAAAGAGAGTGTACACACAGCACCGTTACGATCAGGTAATTCATTTTTCTCGAAAGTAAAAGTTGTTCTGATCGAATACGAGCACGATGTCACTCGAAGATATTTAGGGGATCTTGGATGCGCGTTTAGGAATAGTAATCGTCAGGTTCGGTTTTCTCTTCAAAAAGTATAATACAATGGTGAAATGTCGGTGGAGTCTGCAACATGTTTACACGCTATCTATACTTTTTCTCTTATTACACAAATCGCCTAGTATTATCAGGTAGGATGGATTGGAATGATATTTATAAAACGTAAGGCCCTGTCGACCATCAGCGGGAAAGCCGTGATTAGGGGCGCGTCCCTCTAGTGGCCGACAGGCGTAGAAGTGAGGCCGCCACACATTAATTCTCTTAAGCAAGAAAAGAAAGAAAATTGTGTTCGAGAAGTTTTTGAAATGAATTAATTTATCTGGTGATTGCAGTACGATAAATTGCTCGAATGGCTAAAAGAAAAGGATTCGTCCACCCGAAAAATTCTCAACGGGTTCAAGAGAGACCCGGATTACGAGCTGCAGTGGGCGGACAGAAACGTACCCGAACTGCACAGGTGGTTCGAGACTAAATACCCGCACGAAGATTACAGATTACCTTCCACATTTTCACCGGTCAAGTACGACGTCTCCTTGGCTCCGAGTTTCGAGGAAGCGAACTTCACGTTCACCGGAACAGTTCGAATAGAAGTTGAGCGCAAGATGGACGATGTGTCCCGTATAGTCATGAACGCGAACAAGCTCAGCATCAAGAACGTGTCGGTCTACGAACGCGACGCGATCGGGTCCGATAGAAAATTGGAAGTAAGCGAACCGCTACTAAACGCGACGACCCAAACCCTCTCGATATTCACGAAGAAATTTATAAAAAGCGATCGAGCGATCATCGAGATTCAGTTCACGGGCTATCTAAACGACGACATGGAGGGCTTCTATCGAAGCCACTATGTCGATGGGGAAGGTCAACTGCGGTGAGTGGAATGCAAGAAAAGAATACGGTATAAAAGTTCGAAGGTGGAAGTTAGAAATTGTATTGTCGTTGCAGTTGGTTGGCCACGACCCAGTTCGAACCAACTTACGCCAGACAGGCGTTCCCTTGTTTCGATGAGCCAGCCATGAAGGCGAAGTTTTCGATCAACATTAGAAGACCGCGGAATTACGTTGCGTTGAGCAACATGCCTCTTTTGAAGACATCCCCGACGAAGTAAGACCAAAAAAATATGCGCGAGACCCTCGCGCGTTAGAAGCGAAACTTCTTAGGTTTTAGCATTTCGCACAGTACGCGCTACGTATGCGCGTAGAGTGCGTATAACGCATTGACGGAGTGAGCAGAAACGATTCGCCCACTCTTTCTTCTCAACCGTCGGTTGAAGTCAGAGAAGCGTTTCACTTTCCGTCTGGTCGAGGCCAATTTGCTCTATCGTGCCTAATGAAGTTTCACTTCAACAAGATGTAACGTTTCGACCAGATTATTATACGTTTGAATTATGCTTTCAGCGAGACGAGATACGTGTGGGATACGTTCAACGAGACGGTGAGGATGTCGACGTATCTGGTTGCGTTCGTTGTCTCCAACTTTACGACGGTGAAAAATTCTTACGGAGATTTGAACGTATGGGGTCGTCCCGAGGTCGTCAAGAAAGGCGATTTCGCCGAGGACACCGCCGAGAAACTGTTGCATCTTTTGGAAATAGAAACTGGACATCGCTACAGTTTACCGAAGATGGATCTGGTGGGAGTCCCAGATTTCAATATGGGTGCCATGGAAAACTGGGGACTCGTTACATTTAGGTAAAACCAATGTATTGGGGTGTAATTGAAAAGTTTGCAAAACCAATGGGGATACGATCCATCCATGTTAATTTTTTTCGTGATAAAGAATTGTACTATACATACATATTATATTTTCAAAAGGTTTAACTGTTAATTATTCGATCTTCTTTGTGGTCGAACAGGGAGTACGGCCTTTTCCGCGAAGAGAACGTGACAACGGCCAAATATACGGATTACATAGTCACCATAATCGCCCACGAGTTTGCCCACATGATGTTCGGAAATCTGGTCACTTGCCATTGGTGGGAATACATTTGGTTGAACGAAGGTTTCGCGGAATACATGCAGTGGCGTCTCTCGCACTTGGTACGTCGTTTTATTCCTTATTTTTTCAACCGAGTCCACGCATGTTCGCTAACCTGATTAATTACAGCTTTTCCCCAATTACGGTTACAACGATCTCTTCGTCATCGACGAGCTGCAACCGGCGCTGCTCAACGACGCCTGGTCCCCGACGCACCCCATGAACAATCCCGTCAGCAAACCTGCCGATATAAAGAAGATATTCGACACCGTTACTTATGGAAAATGTAAGTAATCGACAACGAACAAACTGTTGGATTCTTGCACAAATCAGTTTGTATATTCGAAGCAGTAGTTTCGAATGCTTTGCTTTTTAGATAGGGATAGAGTCATAAAATGGGCGGTACGTATTGGGTTGAGTCATAAGTAATTGTCGTTTTTTTCGCATTAACTTTATTAGTCTTCTAAGACAGTTACAAACGTATTCAATCTAAAATATAATTTCAATTATTAAATTTAACTTTTTCCCATTTATTGAGTAACTTGTCGATCACAGATGCAAAAAAATCAGGATTTTTAGATGCAATGCACTTCGCTGTCGTTATTGAATTTTTCCCCACTTAGGTTCATCTTGATGGCTGGTATTTCCAAAACGAAATTTAACACACCGGTTTCGCACTGTACGTTCTGACAATACGTATCTTCTTTGTGGTATTGGTATTATTTTTTCGTTTACGCCTTAGAAATAAAGGACCCAGAATGGCGACAGGGGGCTGCAGGTCATTCGGAACTTCCGAGAAAGTTTGACCCAGTACCGGCAGCGGCAATTACTTATGCCTCAACCCAATATTTCTATGTATTAGGTGATTGCATAAATAGTCTCCATTCTTCTCTACAATCAAACAAAACTGTGGAGCGAAGTTTGCAACGTCTATGAAAATCGGGCAAGAACTTATGCAATCGTCCAATACTTAGGTAGAAATTTTCCTCGGCACGGAATGCATCGAAACACATTCTTTTTCAGTCCCATGTTTAGTTTTTTTATTTTGTATTATATTAATAAATATTCGGTTATCTTTGGAAGCGTACTCTGTTAATTGTTCAACACAAACAATTACACGCGCGTAACAGATTTCGAGTAACGATTGTTATCGATAATGATTTTCCAGCGTCCAGTGTTATACGAATGGTAGAGAAAACATTCAAGCCCGAGGTGTTCACCAAAGCCACGCACCAATACTTGCTTCATCACCGGTACAATTCGACAACTCCGAAGGACCTGTGGAAGTATTTCGACCAGGAGATAAAGAAGACAGGCGGTTTAGGGGAATGGAACGTTCCATTCGAATCTCTGATGGATGGTTGGACCAATAAACCAGGATATCCGATCGTGTTTGCAGAGGCAAATGGCAACGAGATGACACTGACTCAGGTAGTAATAGTTATTAACATCGCTGCCGTAAATAAGCGACCTAGACCTTTCTTTTTACGTGGAGGGAACCTTCTAACCGTTTGAGTACCAAGTGTCTTTGTTGTTTCCTAATCGAAAAATACCAAGCGGCGCGATAGTGCTTATCTACAAAGTGTAATATTATTCCAATTTTATCTCAATTTACCTAAGACTGAACGGCAACCATAAAGTCACGCATCGACAGAAACCGAGCGTGCTGCGATTGTCGATTTTACAGCCTAGAGCTTTAGCACTTTTCGACACAGAGCAGAAGAAGCGCAATAACGTTGCTTGCCACTCAAACGGTTAAAGACATCCACCAACAGCAAAAATAATAACTTTACGAAAAAAACGTATATAACTTTTTTCGTAGAGCTTTATAAGAGCTTTATTTTTTGTTTGAAACTGTTTTCTCTAAAATCAATAGTTTTGGAGGTATACAACGTAAACGTTTCAAACTTTGAAGGGGGGTGAGGGGTAAACGAGGCCTTACCTTCAAATACTCTCTCAGGGATTCTATTCTCTAATTAGGTACAATCTTTGGGTAAAATCTCATCCAAATTGGGGGTAACCCGTTTTTGGAAGTCTTTCCGTTATCTCCTCTTCCCCTATTCCTCCTGCACCCCGCGACCACCGGGAAGCGACCTAGACCTAGAGTGCTTTAAGCAATCTTTCGTTAAAAAAATAATTGGCGACGAAAATCCCTTCTGTTACGTAGCTGTTTTAACAACGAACACCAACGAACCAATCGTCTAATCGTGGAAATTGTTGATTTCAGAAACACTACTTGACGTTCGCCAATTCCAACGACTTCTACATACCTATATCTTTCACGACCAGCAAGAATCCGAATTTTGAAAATACTCAGACGGACACGTGGATTAGAGATTCCACGAGCATATACATAGAGGAGCACGACTGGTTCCTTGTGAATATTCAACAAAGCGGCTATTACCGGGTGAAGTACGACTCCGATTCTTGGATGCGTTTGATCGAGGCTCTGAAGAAACCCGATCACAGCAACATACACGTTACGAATCGCGCCCAGATAATCGACGATCTTTTCAATCTGGCCCGTGCCGGCCACGAGAATTACGATATCCTGTTCGAAGCGACCAGGTACCTGAGAAACGAGAAACAATATCTACCGTGGAAAGCGTTCTTCAACGGACTAAACTTCCTCGAGCAACGTTACCAAGGTCAGCGCAACCATACGCTTCTTCGCACGTACGTTCGGATATTGACGGCCAACCTGTACAAAGAACTCGGCTTCACGGACTCGCCCAAGGATCTCCACACTACTCAATTGCACAGGGAATTGATTTTAACTTGGACCTGCAAGTACGATCACGACGACTGTGTGCGCAGGTCGAAGGATTACTTCAGGAGATGGCGCATTGAGAATAAGAACGAGTAAGAAGGCTTCCGTTACGTCTTCTTTCTTCGATTTTACCTTAAGTGGAAAGATCCGAATTTTTTGTTAGGTTCTAACATATGAAATGTCCGGTTTTGGTTTAATAGTATTTTGAATTTCGTTCTGACAAAAAATACTACAGTTTAAGGGCAGAGTTTATTTTTGTGCAAACAAATCTTCACTTGTTTTACTAGTGCATCTAACCGTGCGATTTAATGCTTTGATTTCAAATGTGAACCAACGTGATTTTCGCGTACTTTTCTTATACGAGTGGAAAAGTGGTCCCAACTAAATTCTGAACTTAATTACTTCATTTTTTAAAACATTTAAGCCACTTTCTCAACGAAAAAAACCTTTAGGAGTCAAGCGAGTTGAAGACAACGTTCAAGAATTTATTAACGCCAGAACGCGAGATTTTGATCAAAATAGAATTCAAAAACTTGTAATTTGTTGGAAAAAAGATGTAGAATCAAATGGTAGATATTTGATACAAGCTATTTGTAGATATTTGATTAGATACAAGCTAATAATAATATTTGATGAAATCTTTAGGATTCCGGCGAACGCAAGACCAGCCGTTTACTGCACAGCCACGAGGCACGGATCTTTGCGCGATTGGCAATTTTTGTGGGACCAATACCTGAAAGAAAATCTCGCCACCGAGAAGAAGATCATTTTGGATGCTCTTGGTTGTATCCACGTTAAGAAGGTACTGAATAGGTAAGTCCGACGTCGTTTTGGTAAATGACGAATAATCATTTGTTCGCGATCCTGGTTCCGGGAGTTTCCTTACCGGTGCCTGTTCGTTTTCGTTGCAGCTACATGGAGCACGCGTTGAGTCGTAAATACCCGGCCAACGTTCGAAAACAGGATATCAGCGCAGCGTTCGCTTCGATTTATAATTCTGGACAATACGGAGTCGACATGATGTTGGAGTACCTGCTGAACAATTACAAAGCAGTGTACGAATAGTAAGTAAACAGATCCTACCGCGATTCGCCTTCTTGTCGGCTGGATGAAACGCGAGAACAACTGTTTGTTTCAGCTACGGTAACTGGAACGACGTCGGTCAGTTAATCTCCAAGGTGGCGTCCCGCGTTTCCACCGTTGAGCAAATGTCTCAGGTATCTCGTCGTTTACGCTCCTCGATTGCGTACGTATTGTTATATTTCCTAGTGCTAACGTTCCGATCAATTTTCCAGCTAAGCAAGTTCGCCGAAACGAAAGACGATGACCTGAAGAGCATATCCTCGGTACTGAACGCGGCCCTGATGACCGCGAAGAATAACCAACAATGGTACAACCAGTATTCGCCGATAATCGACGCATATTTGAAGAAAATGTTTGATCAAGAAGCTAGTTCAAGCAATGCGATTACCGTTAATTTCTTATGTATTCTTTCGACGACAGTATTTTCGATTCTCGTATATATATTCAGTCACTGATGTTGTAAACGACGTATAGTTTAAAGAAATATCGGGGTGAGAACGTCGGGCAAAACGATTTTGAACCAATTTTATACAATTCGTATAATTTCAAATAGCATATAATATTAATTATATCGCAGAATAAATAAAATTATATTATATTTTCTAAAAATCTTGAGAATCATTTACCCTTTCTAACCACGGTTAGTCATATTTCACAAGCTGTAGTTTGGTTGTGGATCGGTGAAACCGCTCGCAAACAAAATTGACTGAACAATTGAATAAAAGTTCACTTTGTAACAATTTAAGAGGGCCGATACAATTAAGGCCATCAACAAATTTGATATTTAAGTAATTATTACTCAAGGCTATTCACGAAATTATTAAATACACATTAATACGTAGAGACTTTGCCTCATTTTGACGGAACTACGTATTGTAAATAAAAGTACGAACCACGGAGACCAGATGACATTCTTCCTCGAGTGCCAAGATAAGAGTTCCATCCGAAGCGGAAAAATTCAAGTTTATTTTCATACAGGGTGCAATCTTGCCCCAATAATCGTAAAGTCTTTTCAGTCATTTTTAAATTTGTCGAACAATGGTTCAAAGAAGGATGGCCATGTCCATTAGGATTTTGCCCCTAATGTGAAACCTGAATAAACCTAACAATACAGGGTGTCCCAGAACTCTTGTAGGAGCCGGAAATGGGGGGTAGCTGAGACTATTCTGAACAACAATTTCCTTTGCAAAAATATCGGATGGGGCTTCGTTTTTGAATTATTAAGCAAAAACACTGACCAATCAGAGCGCGTCTCGGGCGCGCGCTCAGTACCGTCAGTGTAGCGTCGAGCCTAGTCGCCCCGGGACAAGCGCTTCGGTAGAACAGGAAGCGTTAAACACAAGTAATATTGAACATAAAAGTAAAAAACAAATGGTAGAATGTTATGAGAGTAATCGTACCTTAGAATAAAGGGAATGACTGAATGGCTGGATATCTCAACAGAAGGAATAAGTAAAAATTGCAGAATATTTTTCGGTATTATAAATACAGTCCTGGGGTCATCTAATTTGAATAGTAGAAAGATAAAACATTGTATTATTATAAAATAATGAATTTAATATCGTTCAAGCTTTATTTTTCAATTTTTTTAAAGAGCAACTGAGGACGGTACATTGTCGAGGAAACTTTATCCAATAGAAGAGATAGGTACGAATTTTGAAATAAAAATTTTGTAATTATAGTGTAGAGGTATTCATCAGTTAGAACACCTAAATGATTAGGGTTTTTAATGCTAATTTTAAGAAAATTTGTGTATTACAGGAGACTGCATCGAAATTGCAGTGAAATTAATATCGAAAGGGCACAAACCCTCGAACACGTCAAGCATTAACAGAATAAGAAATGAAAGGATATAACTTGTAATTACCATTAGGAATTATAATTGACCATAATTAATTGAAATTTGTTGAGATTAAAATACTGAAACAAATGTTAAATATACCATTTTTATAGCACTGTTATATTAAGAGAAATATATACTCCCCGTTGTATTTTCTTCATTTTGCAAGAACTAAATGATAAAAAATACTTAAATTGTTTATATTTAATGATTTTTTTCATTAAAATCGTTGTATTTTGCATAAATAATTAAAAATTAAAAAATATTTTTAAATTTTTACCTCTAGCGCCATCTCTTCGAAAAGTGCTGAAACTGCTCAAAAATTGACAGGAATCTGCCGTACCTACAATGATTATTTTTTAAGAAAATAATTTTTTGCTGTTTTCGCGTGTTTGAAGCATCTAATCGCTTCTATTTTACACTAATTATCGATTCCAATTGTCCGATTAATCCTAGAAGCCCAAAATATTGAAATATTAAAGATTAAATCGCACATTGAGAGAGTGAGAGGTGAGATTGGCGGACTAGTGTTTTCTCCCTCTTACGCATTAGCATACTGCGTTGGCTTGGTGCGAGTGAGAGGGGTGACGCTCTCGCGGAGTCTTTCCTCTCGCTGGTTCATCGGCGTACCTGGCGCGGGCTGTGATGTATAATTTTTAATCGTTGCGTTACAATAATTAATAGTATGAGTTATTCGAGGTTCAGACTATTGTAGATCGGTTTTTCGTGTTCGAAAATGTAAAATTTGATACCAAATTAGCCAGTGCTTCTACGTTTTCTATTATTCATTAATGGTCGGGTAGTTACGTTCATCCCTTTTGTGTGAGGTTATGACTAAGTCCCTGTAATTTTATGTACAAGCTGCCTTAGTTTAATGATACATGACTAGAGAAATACAATTTTGCAAACTCGAGATCATTGGTTTCTGAGTCTAATTTCATGTTATCAATAAACAATGGGAAAGATTTATCTACTGAGAGTAAACATAATCCATCAAATTCAAACCTGATTGAAAATGATCAATTTTGTTATATCGTATGTAAGTATAAAGTATTATAATTTTATTCAAGTAGTTAATAATAACGTATTTTGCTGTGTTGCAGATTAGAAGATGTATTTGTTATACATTTCTACGCCACATAAGCTGCACATTAACATCATCAAATCAACAGGAAACTTTCTGGCAGTTTCTCAGATATCAGTGTTCGGTAATTTTTGGAATTGGACACTACTAAAATTTCAAGAAATGGCACGAAGAATACTTCCTGTCACATCATGTTCTCCTAATACAAATCTGCAAACTTGAGATCCTTGGTTTCTGAGTCTAATTTCATTTTACCAATAAACAATGGAAAGGATTTATCTACGGAGAGTAAACTGTTCTTCAATAGTTATACTGAATATATAAGTACATATGTAATTGTAGAATGTCTTTATTTCATAAGAATATTGTACTGCGCTTAAGCTATATGTTAAATAATTATAAAAATATGTTGTATGTAAAAATACTGATATGTAAGTTTTACAATTTGTAATTATAAGTGCGTTAAAGTTAAGAATCTAATATTTAAGTAAGTTTTACAGTTAGTAGTTATAAGTGCGTTAGAATTAACAATGTAACATTTATGTAACATGTATAATTGAAAGAATTTTCAATAAACAGAGAGTTAAACTAAAGCAATTGTTTATTCATTTATAAACCTAACTCCCTTATCCAGCCTTTACAAAATTTCACTTAAAAACCAAGAAATAATGTAGAAAAACATTGCACAGAAGCTTCGAAATACAAAAGTAGAAAAAGAAACGAGAAATATAGGTTTGATACAAAGAAGAACAAAATTCGGTACAAACGGTTTCCAGGAATTCCTGGAATTCGACGTCACTAAAATTCTGGGAAGTGGCACGAAGAATACCTCCTGGCACATCATATTCTCCTGATACAAAGTTCTTATGTCAACATTCTGATTTTAGGAGTGCGAAATTTTTGGAAACCATTTTGGAAGGTATGTTAAATAAATACATTTATATCACACTTTATTTGTTTATTTTTATCTTTCTTTCTACATTATTTTAATACTTAATATATAATTTGTATAATTTATACTATTTACAAAGTACGTACTATCTCTACAGACACTGACTAATAAAAGTAAAAATTATAAACTATTATAGCAAAATTCTATATAGAGAAGTACAGCGATACTATTATTCTTCTGATACATTTTTAGAAATTCTGGAACTTGGTTTCGCAAAAGGGGATCCCGGAAATTCCTGGAATTCGACGACACTAAAATTCTGGGAAGTGGCACGAAGAATACCTCCTGGCACATCATATTCTCCTGATACAATTTCTCAAAATCGGGAATTTGGTTTCGATTAAGGCGAATGTATAGGGTGTCCCACTTAAGTGATTACAGCAGGATATTTCGGAAGGAGTTGTAGTTATTAAAAAAGTGTTCCTACAAAAGTTGCTTGGCAAAATGGGGTGCATCATGCGGTAATAATTATTTTCCTCTGGGTGGGGCAATAGACGAGATCTGAAGGTCAATGTAGTTTTTATGAATGAGATGCTATAGTTTTCTCTTCAGAATCTAATACCGGGCACCGAGACAAGTTCAACGGTGTGCTACATGTCGATATTCTGAGTTCGATTAATCGAAATCTGGAACTTGGTTTCGCAAAAGGGGATCCCGGAAATTCCTGGAATTCGACGTCAGTAAAATTCTGGGAAGTGGCACGAAGAATACCTCCTGGCACATCATATTCTCCTGATACAATTTCTCAAAATCGGGAATTTGGTTTCGATTAAGGCGAATGTATAGGGTGTCCCACTTAAGTGATTACAGCAGGATATTTCGGAAGGAGTTGTAGTTATTAAAAAAGTGTTCCTACAAAAGTTGCTTGGCAAAATGGGGTGCAACATGCGGTGGTAATTATTTTCTTCTGGGTGGAGCAGTAGAGGAGATCTGAAGGTCAATGTAACTTTTTTAAATGGGATGCTATAATTTTCTCTTGAGAATGTAACAGCAGGCACCGAGACGAATTCAACGATGTGCTACATGTTGGTATTCTGATTTGGATAAAGGTGAATGTATGTAAAAAACCTAAAAACAGCATCGTGAAATAAGAATTTGGTATCAGAATTTTCGGGAGCCCCTTTTGCGGAATCAAAATCCAGATTTTGAGAAATTGTATCAGGAGAATATGATGTGCCAGGAGGTAATCTTCTATAATAAACTATTATAGCAATATTCTAAGATATTTCGGAAGGGGTTGTAGTTATTAAAAATGTGTTCGTACAAAAGTTGCTTGGCAAAATGGGGTGCATCGTGTGGTAATAATTATTTTCTTCTGGGTGGAGCAGTAGAGGAGATCTGAAGGTCAATGTAACTTTTTTAAATGGGATGCTATAATTTTCTCTTCAGAATGTAACAGCAGGCACCGAGACGAATTCAACGATGTGCTACATGTTGGTATTCTGATTTGGATAAAGGTGAATGTATGTAAAAAACCTAAAAACAGCATCGTGAAATAAGAATTTTGTATCAGAATTTTCGGGAGCCCCTTTTGCGGAATCAAAATCCAGATTTTGAGAAATTGTATCAGGAGAATATGATGTGCCAGGAGGTAATCTTCTATAATAAACTATTATAGCAATATTCTAAGATATTTCGGAAGGGGTTGTAGTTATTAAAAATGTGTTCGTACAAAAGTTGCTTGGCAAAATGGGGTGCATCGTGTGGTAATAATTATTTTCTTCTGGGTGGAGCAGTAGAGGAGATCTGAAGGTCAATGTAACTTTTTTAAATGGGATGCTATAATTTTCTCTTCAGAATGTAACAGCAGGCACCGAGACGAATTCAACGATGTGCTACATGTTGGTATTCTGATTTGGATAAAGGTGAATGTATGTAAAAAACCTAAAAACAGCATCGTGAAATAAGAATTTTGTATCAGAATTTTCGGGAGCCCCTTTTGCGGAATCAAAATCCAGATTTTGAGAAATTGTATCAGGAGAATATGATGTGCCAGGAGGTAATCTTCTATAATCAACTATTATAGCAATATTCTAAGATATTTCGGAAGGTGTTGTAGTTATTAAAAATGTGTTCGTACAAAAGTTGCTTGGCAAAATGGGGTGCATCGTGTGGTAATAATTATTTTCTTCTGGGTGGAGCAGTAGAGGAGATCTGAAGGTCAATGTAACTTTTTTAAATGGGATGCTATAATTTTCTCTTCAGAATGTAACAGCAGGCACCGAGACGAATTCAACGATGTGCTACATGTTGGTATTCTGATTTGGATAAAGGTGAATGTATGTAAAAAACCTAAAAACAGCATCGTGAAATAAGAATTTTGTATCAGAATTTTCGGGAGCCCCTTTTGCGGAATCAAAATCCAGATTTTGAGAAATTGTATCAGGAGAATATGATGTGCCAGGAGGTAATCTTCTATAATAAACTATTATAGCAATATTCTAAGATATTTCGGAAGGGGTTGTAGTTATTAAAAATGTGTTCGTACAAAAGTTGCTTGGCAAAATGGGGTGCATCGTGTGGTAATAATTATTTTCTTCTGGGTGGAGCAGTAGAGGAGATCTGAAGGTCAATGTAACTTTTTTAAATGGGATGCTATAATTTTCTCTTCAGAATGTAACAGCAGGCACCGAGACGAATTCAACGATGTGCTACATGTTGGTATTCTGATTTGGATAAAGGTGAATGTATGTAAAAAACCTAAAAACAGCATCGAGAAATAAGAATTTTGTATCAGAATTTTCGGGAGCCCCTTTTGCGGAATCAAAATCCAGATTTTGAGAAATTGTATCAGGAGAATATGATGTGCCAGGAGGTAATCTTCTATAATCAACTATTATAGCAATATTCTAAGATATTTCGGAAGGGGTTGTAGTTATTAAAAATGTGTTCGTACAAAAGTTGCTTGGCAAAATGGGGTGCATCGTGTGGTAATAATTATTTTCTTCTGGGTGGAGCAGTAGAGGAGATCTGAAGGTCAATGTAACTTTTTTAAATGGGATGCTATAATTTTCTCTTCAGAATGTAACAGCAGGCACCGAGACGAATTCAACGATGTGCTACATGTTGGTATTCTGATTTGGATAAAGGTGAATGTATGTAAAAAACCTAAAAACAGCATCGAGAAATAAGAATTTTGTATCAGAATTTTCGGGAGCCCCTTTTGCGGAATCAAAATCCAGATTTTGAGAAATTGTATCAGGAGAATATGATGTGCCAGGAGGTAATCTTCTATAATCAACTATTATAGCAATATTCTAAGATATTTCGGAAGGGGTTGTAGTTATTAAAAATGTGTTCGTACAAAAGTTGCTTGGCAAAATGGGGTGCATCGTGTGGTAATAATTATTTTCTTCTGGGTGGAGCAGTAGAGGAGATCTGAAGGTCAATGTAACTTTTTTAAATGGGATGCTATAATTTTCTCTTCAGAATGTAACAGCAGGCACCGAGACGAATTCAACGATGTGCTACATGTTGGTATTCTGATTTGGATAAAGGTGTATGTATGTAAAAAACCTAAAAACAGCATCGAGAAATAAGAATTTTGTATCAGAATTTTCGGGAGCCCCTTTTGCGGAATCAAAATCCAGATTTTGAGAAATTGTATCAGGAGAATATGATGTGCCAGGAGGTAATCTTCTATAATCAACTATTATAGCAATATTCTAAGATATTTCGGAAGGGGTTGTAGTTATTAAAAATGTGTTCGTACAAAAGTTGCTTGGCAAAATGGGGTGCATCGTGTGGTAATAATTATTTTCTTCTGGGTGGAGCAGTAGAGGAGATCTGAAGGTCAATGTAACTTTTTTAAATGGGATGCTATAATTTTCTCTTCAGAATGTAACAGCAGGCACCGAGACGAATTCAACGATGTGCTACATGTTGGTATTCTGATTTGGATAAAGGTGAATGTATGTAAAAAACCTAAAAACAGCATCGAGAAATAAGAATTTTGTATCAGAATTTTCGGGAGCCCCTTTTGCGGAATCAAAATCCAGATTTTGAGAAATTGTATCAGGAGAATATGATGTGCCAGGAGGTAATCTTCTATAATCAACTATTATAGCAATATTCTAAGATATTTCGGAAGGGGTTGTAGTTATTAAAAATGTGTTCGTACAAAAGTTGCTTGGCAAAATGGGGTGCATCGTGTGGTAATAATTATTTTCTTCTGGGTGGAGCAGTAGAGGAGATCTGAAGGTCAATGTAACTTTTTTAAATGGGATGCTATAATTTTCTCTTCAGAATGTAACAGCAGGCACCGAGACGAATTCAACGATGTGCTACATGTTGGTATTCTGATTTGGATAAAGGTGAATGTATGTAAAAAACCTAAAAACAGCATCGTGAAATAGGAATTTTGTATCAGAATTTTCGGGAGCCCCTTTTCCGGAATCAAAATCCAGATTTTGAGAAATTGTATCAG
Organism: Anthidium xuezhongi; assembly: GCA_022405125.1. Lineage (NCBI taxonomy): Eukaryota > Metazoa > Arthropoda > Insecta > Hymenoptera > Megachilidae > Anthidium > Anthidium xuezhongi. The sequence goes on along the minus strand of CM039639.1, from coordinate 12,992,078 downwards.
GAGAATATGATGTGCCAGGAGGTAATCTTCTATAATAAACTATTATAGCAATATTCTAAGATATTTCGGAAGGGGTTGTAGTTATTAAAAATGTGTTCGTACAAAAGTTGCTTGGCAAAATGGGGTGCATCGTGTGGTAATAATTATTTTCTTCTGGGTGGAGCAGTAGAGGAGATCTGAAGGTCAATGTAACTTTTTTAAATGGGATGCTATAATTTTCTCTTCAGAATGTAACAGCAGGCACCGAGACGAATTCAACGATGTGCTACATGTTGGTATTCTGATTTGGATAAAGGTGTATGTATGTAAAAAACCTAAAAACAGCATCGAGAAATAAGAATTTTGTATCAGAATTTTCGGGAGCCCCTTTTGCGGAATCAAAATCCAGATTTTGAGAAATTGTATCAGGAGAATATGATGTGCCAGGAGGTAATCTTCTATAATCAACTATTATAGCAATATTCTAAGATATTTCGGAAGGGGTTGTAGTTATTAAAAATGTGTTCGTACAAAAGTTGCTTGGCAAAATGGGGTGCATCGTGTGGTAATAATTATTTTCTTCTGGGTGGAGCAGTAGAGGAGATCTGAAGGTCAATGTAACTTTTTTAAATGGGATGCTATAATTTTCTCTTCAGAATGTAACAGCAGGCACCGAGACGAATTCAACGATGTGCTACATGTTGGTATTCTGATTTGGATAAAGGTGTATGTATGTAAAAAACCTAAAAACAGCATCGAGAAATAAGAATTTTGTATCAGAATTTTCGGGAGCCCCTTTTGCGGAATCAAAATCCAGATTTTGAGAAATTGTATCAGGAGAATATGATGTGCCAGGAGGTAATCTTCTATAATCAACTATTATAGCAATATTCTAAGATATTTCGGAAGGGGTTGTAGTTATTAAAAATGTGTTCGTACAAAAGTTGCTTGGCAAAATGGGGTGCATCGTGTGGTAATAATTATTTTCTTCTGGGTGGAGCAGTAGAGGAGATCTGAAGGTCAATGTAACTTTTTTAAATGGGATGCTATAATTTTCTCTTCAGAATGTAACAGCAGGCACCGAGACGAATTCAACGATGTGCTACATGTTGGTATTCTGATTTGGATAAAGGTGAATGTATGTAAAAAACCTAAAAACAGCATCGTGAAATAGGAATTTTGTATCAGAATTTTCGGGAGCCCCTTTTGCGGAATCAAAATCCAGATTTTGAGAAATTGTATCAGGAGAATATGATGTGCCAGGAGGTAATCTTCTATAATCAACTATTATAGCAATATTCTAAGATATTTCGGAAGGGGTTGTAGTTATTAAAAATGTGTTCGTACAAAAGTTGCTTGGCAAAATGGGGTGCATCGTGTGGTAATAATTATTTTCTTCTGGGTGGAGCAGTAGAGGAGATCTGAAGGTCAATGTAACTTTTTTAAATGGGATGCTATAATTTTCTCTTCAGAATGTAACAGCAGGCACCGAGACGAATTCAACGATGTGCTACATGTTGGTATTCTGATTTGGATAAAGGTGTATGTATGTAAAAAACCTAAAAACAGCATCGAGAAATAAGAATTTTGTATCAGAATTTTCGGGAGCCCCTTTTGCGGAATCAAAATCCAGATTTTGAGAAATTGTATCAGGAGAATATGATGTGCCAGGAGGTAATCTTCTATAATCAACTATTATAGCAATATTCTAAGATATTTCGGAAGGGGTTGTAGTTATTAAAAATGTGTTCGTACAAAAGTTGCTTGGCAAAATGGGGTGCATCGTGTGGTAATAATTATTTTCTTCTGGGTGGAGCAGTAGAGGAGATCTGAAGGTCAATGTAACTTTTTTAAATGGGATGCTATAATTTTCTCTTCAGAATGTAACAGCAGGCACCGAGACGAATTCAACGATGTGCTACATGTTGGTATTCTGATTTGGATAAAGGTGTATGTATGTAAAAAACCTAAAAACAGCATCGAGAAATAAGAATTTTGTATCAGAATTTTCGGGAGCCCCTTTTGCGGAATCAAAATCCAGATTTTGAGAAATTGTATCAGGAGAATATGATGTGCCAGGAGGTAATCTTCTATAATCAACTATTATAGCAATATTCTAAGATATTTCGGAAGGTGTTGTAGTTATTAAAAATGTGTTCGTACAAAAGTTGCTTGGCAAAATGGGGTGCATCGTGTGGTAATAATTATTTTCTTCTGGGTGGAGCAGTAGAGGAGATCTGAAGGTCAATGTAACTTTTTTAAATGGGATGCTATAATTTTCTCTTCAGAATGTAACAGCAGGCACCGAGACGAATTCAACGATGTGCTACATGTTGGTATTCTGATTTGGATAAAGGTGAATGTATGTAAAAAACCTAAAAACAGCATCGTGAAATAGGAATTTTGTATCAGAATTTTCGGGAGCCCCTTTTGCGGAATCAAAATCCAGATTTTGAGAAATTGTATCAGGAGAATATGATGTGCCAGGAGGTAATCTTCTATAATAAACTATTATAGCAATATTCTAAGATATTTCGGAAGGGGTTGTAGTTATTAAAAATGTGTTCGTACAAAAGTTGCTTGGCAAAATGGGGTGCATCGTGTGGTAATAATTATTTTCTTCTGGGTGGAGCAGTAGAGGAGATCTGAAGGTCAATGTAACTTTTTTAAATGGGATGCTATAATTTTCTCTTCAGAATGTAACAGCAGGCACCGAGACGAATTCAACGATGTGCTACATGTTGGTATTCTGATTTGGATAAAGGTGTATGTATGTAAAAAACCTAAAAACAGCATCGAGAAATAAGAATTTTGTATCAGAATTTTCGGGAGCCCCTTTTGCGGAATCAAAATCCAGATTTTGAGAAATTGTATCAGGAGAATATGATGTGCCAGGAGGTAATCTTCTATAATCAACTATTATAGCAATATTCTAAGATATTTCGGAAGGGGTTGTAGTTATTAAAAATGTGTTCGTACAAAAGTTGCTTGGCAAAATGGGGTGCATCGTGTGGTAATAATTATTTTCTTCTGGGTGGAGCAGTAGAGGAGATCTGAAGGTCAATGTAACTTTTTTAAATGGGATGCTATAATTTTCTCTTCAGAATGTAACAGCAGGCACCGAGACGAATTCAACGATGTGCTACATGTTGGTATTCTGATTTGGATAAAGGTGTATGTATGTAAAAAACCTAAAAACAGCATCGAGAAATAAGAATTTTGTATCAGAATTTTCGGGAGCCCCTTTTGCGGAATCAAAATCCAGATTTTGAGAAATTGTATCAGGAGAATATGATGTGCCAGGAGGTAATCTTCTATAATCAACTATTATAGCAATATTCTAAGATATTTCGGAAGGGGTTGTAGTTATTAAAAATGTGTTCGTACAAAAGTTGCTTGGCAAAATGGGGTGCATCGTGTGGTAATAATTATTTTCTTCTGGGTGGAGCAGTAGAGGAGATCTGAAGGTCAATGTAACTTTTTTAAATGGGATGCTATAATTTTCTCTTCAGAATGTAACAGCAGGCACCGAGACGAATTCAACGATGTGCTACATGTTGGTATTCTGATTTGGATAAAGGTGAATGTATGTAAAAAACCTAAAAACAGCATCGTGAAATAAGAATTTTGTATCAGAATTTTCGGGAGCCCCTTTTGCGGAATCAAAATCCAGATTTTGAGAAATTGTATCAGGAGAATATGATGTGCCAGGAGGTAATCTTCTATAATAAACTATTATAGCAATATTCTAAGATATTTCGGAAGGGGTTGTAGTTATTAAAAATTTGTTCGTACAAAAGTTGCTTGGCAAAATGGGGTGCATCGTGTGGTAACAATTATTTTCTTCTGGGTGGAGTAGTAGAGGAGATCTGAAGGTCAATGTAACTTTTTTAAATGGGATGCTATAATTTTCTCTTCAGAATGTAACAGCAGGCACCGAGACGAATTCAACGATGTGCTACATGTTGGTATTCTGATTTGGATAAAGGTGAATGTATGTAAAATACCTAAAAACAGCATCGAGAAATAAGAATTTTGTATCAGAATTTTCGGGAGCCCCTTTTGCGGAATCAAAATCCAGATTTTGAGAAATTGTATCAGGAGAATATGATGTGCCAGGAGGTAATCTTCTATAATAAACTATTATAGCAATATTCTAAGATATTTCGGAAGGGGTTGTAGTTATTAAAAATGTGTTCGTACAAAAGTTGCTTGGCAAAATGGGGTGCATCGTGTGGTAATAATTATTTTCTTCTGGGTGGAGCAGTAGAGGAGATCTGAAGGTCAATGTAACTTTTTTAAATGGGATGCTATAATTTTCTCTTCAGAATGTAACAGCAGGCACCGAGACGAATTCAACGATGTGCTACATGTTGGTATTCTGATTTGGATAAAGGTGAATGTATGTAAAAAACCTAAAAACAGCATCGAGAAATAAGAATTTTGTATCAGAATTTTCGGGAACCCCTTTTGCGGAATCAAAATCCAGATTTTGAGAAATTGTATCAGGAGAATATGATGTGCCAGGAGGTATTCTTCGTGCCACTTCCCAGAATTTTAGTGACATCGAATTCCAGGAATATCTGGGATCCCCTTTTGCGAAACCAAGTTCCAGGATTTTTAAAAATGTATCAGAAGAACAATAGTACCGCCGTATTTCTCTATATAGAATTTTGCTATAATAGTTTATAATTTTTACTTTTATTAGTCAGTGTCTGTAGAGATAGTACGTACTTTGTAAATAGTATAAATTATACAAATTATATATTAAGTATTAAAATAATGTAGAAAGAAAGATAAAAATAAACAAATAAAGTGTGATATAAATGTATTTATTTAACATACCTTCGAAAATGTTTTCCAAAAATTTCGCACTCCTAAAGTCAGAATCTTCACATAAGAACTTTGTATCAGGAGAATATGATGTACCAGGAGGTATTCTTCGTGCCACTTCCCAGAATTTTAGTGACGTCGAATTCCAGGAATTCCTGGAAACCGTTTGTACCGAATTTTGTTCTTCTTTGTATCAAACCTATATTTCTCGTTTCTTTTTCTACTTTTGTATTTCGAAGCTTCTGTGCAATGTTTTTCTACATTATTTCTTGGTTTTTAAGTGAAATTTTGTAAAAGTTGGATAAGGGAGTTAGGTTTATAAATGAATAAACAATTGCTTTAGTTTAACTCTCTGTTTATTGAAAATTCTTTCAATTATACATGTTACATAAATGTTACATTGTTAATTCTAACGCACTTATAACTACTAACTGTAAAACTTACTTAAATATTAGATTCTTAACTTTAACGCACTTATAATTACAAATTGTAAAACTTACATATCAGTATTTTTACATACAACATATTTTTATAATTATTTAACATATAGCTTAAGCGCAGTACAATATTCTTATGAAATAAAGACATTCTACAATTACATATGTACTTATATATTCAGTATAACTATTGAAGAACAGTTTACTCTCCGTAGATAAATCCTTTCCATTGTTTATTGGTAAAATGAAATTAGACTGAGAAACCAAGGATCTCAAGTTTGCAGATTTGTATTAGGAGAACATGATGTGACAGGAAGTATTCTTCGTGCCATTTCTTGAAATTTTAGTAGTGTCCAATTCCAAAAATTACCGAACACTGATATCTGAGAAACTGCCAGAAAGTTTCCTGTTGATTTGATGATGTTAATGTGCAGCTTATGTGGCGTAGAAATGTATAACAAATACATCTTCTAATCTGCAACACAGCAAAATACGTTATTATTAACTACTTGAATAAAATTATAATACTTTATACTTACATACGATATAACAAAATTGATCATTTTCAATCAGGTTTGAATTTGATGGATTATGTTTACTCTCAGTAGATAAATCCTTCCCATTGTTTATTGGTAACATGAAACTAGACTCAGAAACCAATGATCTCGAGTTTGCAAAATTGTATTTCTCTAGTCATGTATCATTAAACTAAGGCAGCTTGTACATAAAATTACAGGGACTTAGTCATAACCTCACACAAAAGGGATGAACGTAACTACCCGACCATTAATGAATAATAGAAAACGTAGAAGCACTGGCTAATTTGGTATCAAATTTTACATTTTCGAACACGAAAAACCGATCTACAATAGTCTGTACCTCGAATAACTCATACTATTAATTATTGTAACGCAACGATTAAAAATTATACATCACAGCCCGCGCCAGGTACGCCGATGAACCAGCGAGAGGAAAGACTCCGCGAGAGCGTCACCCCTCTCACTCGCACCAAGCCAACGCAGTATGCTAATGCGTAAGAGGGAGAGAACACTCGTCCGTCGATCGGACCTCTCACTCCCTCAATGTGCGAGGGAGAGAACACTAGTCCGCGTATCGGACCTCTCACTCCCTCAATGTGCGAGGGAGAGAACACTAGTCCGCGTATCGGACCTCTCACTCCCTCAATGTGCGAGGGAGAGAACACTAGTCCGCGTGTCGGACCTCTCACTCCCTCAATGTGCGAGGGAGAGAACACTAGTCCGCGTGTCGGACCTCTCACTCCTTCCGCGACAATAGTTCTACGAGCTGATGGACCGCGGAACTATTGTCATTTCCAACATGGCGGCTCTGTTTTCGGCAATAGTTCTGCGAGCTAATGGACCGCGGAACTATTGTCATTTTCAACATGACGCAGCTGTTGTCCATCTCATATCAAAACGAGAAAAATGTTATTTTCACAATTATTGAGAAATTATTGATACATAAAGATAAAAGTCATGTCTAAAAACACCGTCTACAATCTGGTATCGAATTTTACATTTTCGAACACGAAAAACCGATCTACAATAGTCTGTACCTCGAATAACTCATACTATTAATTATTGTAACGCAACGATTAAAAATTATACATCACAGCCCGCGCCAGGTACGCCGATGAACCAGCGAGAGGAAAGACTCCGCGAGAGCGTCACCCCTCTCACTCGCACCAAGCCAACGCAGTATGCTAATGCGTAAGAGGGAGAGAACACTCGTCCGTCGATCGGACCTCTCACTCCCTCAATGTGCGAGGGAGAGAACACTAGTCCGCGTGTCGGACCTCTCACTCCCTCAATGTGCGAGGGAGAGAACACTAGTCCGCGTGTCGGACCTCTCACTCCCTCAATGTGCGAGGGAGAGAACACTAGTCCGCGTGTCGGACCTCTCACTCCTTGCGCGACAATAGTTCTACGAGCTGATGGACCGCGGAACTATTGTCATTTCCAACATGGCGGCTCTGTTTTCGGCAATAGTTCTGCGAGCTAATGGACCGCGGAACTATTGTCATTTTCAACATGACGCAGCTGTTGTCCATCTCGTATCAAAACGAGAAAAATGTTATTTTCACAATTATTGAGAAATTATTGATACATAAAGATAAAAGTCATGTCTAAAAACACCGTCTACAATCTGGTATCGAATTTTACATTTTCGAACACGAAAAACCGATCTACAATAGTCTGAACCTCGAATAACTCATACTATTAATTATTGTAACGCAACGATTAAAAATTATACATCACAGCCCGCGCCAGGTACGCCGATGAACCAGCGAGAGGAAAGACTCCGCGAGAGCGTCACCCCTCTCACTCGCACCAAGCCAACGCAGTATGCTAATGCGTAAGAGGGAGAAAACACTAGTCCGCCAATCTCACCTCTCACTCTCTCAATGTGCGATTTAATCTTTAATATTTCAATATTTTGGGCTTCTAGGATTAATCGGACAATTGGAATCGATAATTAGTGTAAAATAGAAGCGATTAGATGCTTCAAACACGCGAAAACAGCAAAAAATTATTTTCTTAAAAAATAATCATTGTAGGTACGGCAAATTCCTGTCAATTTTTGAGCAGTTTCAGCACTTTTCGAAGAGATGGCGCTAGAGGTAAAAATTTAAAAATATTTTTTAATTTTTAATTATTTATGCAAAATACAACGATTTTAATGAAAAAAATCATTAAATATAAACAATTTAAGTATTTTTTATCATTTAGTTCTTGCAAAATGAAGAAAATACAACGGGGAGTATATATTTCTCTTAATATAACAGTGCTATAAAAATGGTATATTTAACATTTGTTTCAGTATTTTAATCTCAACAAATTTCAATTAATTATGGTCAATTATAATTCCTAATGGTAATTACAAGTTATATCCTTCCATTTCTTATTCTGTTAATGCTTGACGTGTTCGAGGGTTTGTGCCATTTCGATATTAATTTCACTGCAATTTCGATGCAGTCTCCTGTAATACACAAATTTTCTTAAAATTAGCATTAAAAACCCTAATCATTTAGGTGTTCTAACTGATGAATACCTCTACACTATAATTACAAAATTTTTATTTCAAAATTCGTACCTATCTCTTCTATTGGATAAAGTTTCCTCGACAATGTACCGTCCTCAGTTGCTCTTTAAAAAAATTGAAAAATAAAGCTTGAACGATATTAAATTCATTATTTTATAATAATACAATGTTTTATCTTTCTACTATTCAAATTAGATGACCCCAGGACTGTATTTATAATACCGAAAAATATTCTGCAATTTTTACTTATTCCTTCTGTTGGGATATCCAGCCATTCAGTCATTCCCTTTATTCTAAGGTACGATTACTCTCATAACATTCTACCATTTGTTTTTTACTTTTATGTTCAATATTACTTGTGTTTAACGCTTCCTGTTCTACCGAGGCGCTTGTCCCGGGGCGACTAGGCTCGACGCTACACTGACGGTACTGAGCGCGCGCCCGAGACGCGCTCTGATTGGTCAGTGTTTTTGCTTAATAATTCAAAAACGAAGCCCCATTCGATATTTTTGCAAAGGAAATTGTTGTTCAGAATAGTCTCAGCTACCCCCTATTTCCGGCTCCTACAGGAGTTCTGGGACACCCTGTATATCCATCATTTGAAAGCTTGTGATGAGTAGATACCAAAAATATAGGTCTCCACACTTTGCTCGGCTTCGCTTGGGAGATAGAGGGTGCTGAAGCTAGCGAACGAACGGTAGGTACTAGAAGCATGATTTGCACATCAATCGACAGCATTTGAAGAGTAGTATTTGGCAGGAAAAACTATGAGAAATATAAAAATCGATACAACTTTATTATAAGCGAAACGGAGTTACAATTGTTATAACAATCTGTTGGAACTCCTGCTTACAGGACATGAAGGTGGACGAAGTGGTTTTATCGTGTATACATATTTCTACATGGTAACCATCTTGTTCCATGAACAAGAGAAAATTACAACGTACGATACTTAACTGGTTACATCGACTCGCGTTTGACTCTTTGGAAATGTATTATATCAACAGTCGCGAGAAACCTTATTCTCTGTTTCTTTTTTTGTCTTTTTTTTTTTGTATTTTTTCGTAGAAATTGGAAGAACGAAACGCCAAGGTACAGTGGCGCTGTTGCGTATCCGTACGAAAACTAATCGCTATCTTAATTTTAATTTTAATTTGTTTTTTTTTTTTTTGTTGTAACGTACTCAGTTTTGGAAGTATATATAACAGAACAACTAATAGATTTCGATTTTCTAAATACAGCTTCTTCCACTGACAGAAATGTGCAAATAGCCACGATCGAACGTGGCGAGTAATAAATTAAAAGTAACTAGAATAAATATATGTGCTCATTGTGCGTAATAAGAACGAAATATCGAACAATTGTAGAAAATTTTGTAGCGAACACTGGATATCGTAATGTTTTTAATAACGATTCGTTAAACACGCTAAATAAATTTACAACGATACAGACAAAATCGGTTGTAAATGTTCCATGTTAAAATCAAAAGTGAACGATTGCAAAGCGACAACTGAACTCGAACGCTTAACTTAGACACTTTTTAATATATGCGCGTGTACACCGGCTGGAATCGGACTACTCTAAATATTTAAATATCTAAACGTCTAAATATCTAAATGTCTCATTGCATTGTACGTACATACGGTCCGCCAGAAAAAAAAGTTTCCGTTCGTTTTGCTAAATTTTATTCAACACGGTATAATATGTATAATTTGCATTGTTTTGCTTGGAAACATCAAAATCGAGCCTACGGAACGAAACGAAAAGAAATTGAAACGTCGAAATAACTTTGATAGGGGATCAGTGGCCAATAAATTATTGCTACGGTAAATTCATAATTTACGCGCGACAAAATGTTGACTGTTAACGAATTAATTAACGCAGGTAGACTGTTTGTTCCCCAATGATAACATTATCTTCTAACTAAAATAAATCCTTATCAATCACCTTTGGCGTAGAAAGTACATACGTATTTAGGTAGTTACACGTTACACGTTGGTCCTGTTATACTTTCTTTCTTTATTTTGGTACCGAAGACTGTCCCTACGTTATAAAAGTGCAAAAAGAGACTTTTTTTTTTGGCCGACTATACATCACCGTTTGACGCGTATTTACAAAAACATAGAAAAACGTTTAATACTTTATTCGTGAATTGAAATGCAGATCGCCCGAAACAGTTTCGCGAGAAAGAATCGAATCGGATCGGACACACGGCACACGGCGCTGTTCGATTTCAACTCTCTCGCTTCCTTTCTCTTCGAGAAGCTCCGATTATTATCGTGAAAAAATGTCGATTCGATCGGGCAAAGTTACGCCGTGTTCCTCCTCAACCAGTCGTGAATTACACTGTGACTGGCGTTCACCCATCGAATGTTGGCCTCGGTCTGTTCGATCGCCTGCTGGATCGTTCTCGTCGCGCTTCCCAATTCCTCCTTGTGCTCGTTCGTGAAGTCCAATAACTGGACAAAAGTTCGTCATTCAGTGTTAAGTGGCGAGCATTCAAATCTTTCCTAGGAAAAATGCCGGTACAACCACTGTTCTGATACCCAAAAGTTACCAGACATTACACCCGGGTACGATACTCTGATATTTTTCATTCTGGACGTTTTGGAATTTTAGACTTTCGAAGTGCTTCCTCAGCCACCGTATTCTCCAGATCTGACCCCCAGCGACTATTATTTATTTCTTAATTAGAAAAAATAACTCCAGAGTAAAAGATTTCATACTAATAAGGAGGTCATATCGATTGTCCCTGTAGGGACAAATCGTACTATTTCAAGGGTATCAAAACGTTAGAGGACCATTAGAAGAAGTGCATTTCGCTTCAAGGAAATTATGTTAAAGAAAAAAAGAGATTTCACATGAAAAAATTGATTTTTTCATTGGTAGGCCGCGGACTTTTCATCCTATGTAGTAGAGAAAGGTTACAGGCATAGAAGGTGATCCGTGGCGTTTATTAAGGCGATAAGGAGTAGAAAAAAGTTATAAATAGGGCACGTAGTGTAAGAGTAGGGTAAGTTAGTACTAGAAAATAGAATAGACACTGCACCACCACTTCCAACCCAGATCCCACAAACATGTGTCTAAGGTACTCACGTCTTTCAGTTCGTATTTAGTGTTTATCGCCCTCGTGGCCGATTTCACTATACTGTTGATAGTCAGTAAAGACATTCCAAAGCTGAAACAGACATTTTCATCAGAATTACTCGAGTTTTCACCGCTAAGTGGGTCTGAAAATTTCAAGAACTACACTCACTATTCCCGAAGCCTCGACCATTTGTTTCTGAAAAAGTTGAACGCCAGAGGCTGACCGATCGCGTTGTTAGCTACCGTATTGAGAACACGCCCGGCGTCCTGTTTCCTGATTCCGGAATTTTCAGTGATCGCCCAGTCCAAGTAACGACTCAGCAGCCACGTCTCTCTGGTGCAGCCAAGGGCGTACAGGAGGATCTCCTTCTCGGAGCCGACGTTTGTTTCCAGATATCTTTCCCAAGCGAACTCCCACTCCGTCTGCCCGCCAACTCGAATAGCCGTGCAATAAACGACCATCTTCAAATTCGGTGATATTCTAGGGAACGAATACGAACGTGTCTGTCTTGTTTTGCAAGCGTTACCATTTCATGTGTATTTGACGAACTTACGGATTGTTCTGGTTCGGATTCGGCGTCAGACGCCAATTGTAAAACTGTTTTACGGCGTTCTGTATGCAATCCTCGTGTCCAAAGTTGCACGCCCAGGTTAACACGTTGATGCGAGTGAAAACGGTCAGTTGAGGATCTCCGGGGTTGTCCTTGAAGCCCACTTGCTTGTACACGTTGTCGAGCAACTTCAATACGTACACCTGCGATTAAAGTGAGGTGGTGAAAGGTGAAATCAACGTGTAACGGATATAAATGCCGAATCTAGTCTATTCTTTCACACGCCTCCATTTGATGGACACGGAAGGACGTTGTGCGGTGACGCTAGTAGCGACAGTGTCAAAACGTAAAGATGTGACGTCCTGCAAAAGGATGTGGCGGAACCGAGATACTTTTCCGGGTTTTCGTCATCCTGTTCCTAAACAAGGACAGAGACCAAGCCACGCGGGCGCCTAACCTAATTTAATCCTGACAGGACCTTGGTGAAGATTATAAGAGATTTATGACTGTCGCTACAAAAGGTAGAGGGTTAATTTAACAAACGTAACGATTGCGAATTTTTAGTAATAATTACAATTTTCGCTGTGCTAATGTGTTAACTACAGCTTTGACGTTTGTATATTTGCGAGGTCAGTTAAAAAAATAAGTTTCTTCGAGGAATATCCTTCAATGTCAGTTACGAATTGTTCTTAATGTCATCGATCGAGACGAAACGGCGCTCTTTCAACACTGATTTTAATTTTGGAAACAAGAAGAAATCGCAAGGAGCAATGTCTGGGAAGTAGGGAGGCTGGGAGGGGACAGTCATCTGAGTTTTGGCAGAAAACTGACGAATCAACGAGGCTGAGTGGAAAGGCGCTCTCAAAAATCGGACATTGCGAAAATAGCCGCGAACACCTTGCACTCAAGTAGCAATAACTCGGGAATTGAACGAGTTTAACCGTACCGCGTTTTATTGTATATGAGCGGACTTACTCGAAACTTGTCGTAGCTCGACATCCTGATCAGCATATCGTCCAAGTAGTGCATGGCAGTGAAAGCAGCCTTCCAGGGCAGGTATTCGGACTCGTGGGCTAAGTACGACGTAACGTCCAACGCGGTCGCGTAATCCAATTTTCCAGCTCTGGCTAAATTCAATGCGTCGTCGATCAGCTGAGCTCGATTGATCGTCGAGATGTTTCTAAAGGACTCTTTGTTCAATTGTTTGATTATCATCTGCCAGTTTTTCCTGTCGTAGTTTACTCTGTAGTATCCTGCAACCACGTAACAGCCACGTCTCTTCTCAACGAACAAGGTGTTTAAACGAAACGAAAGACAACTAAAAATTTTGTTTCTCACAGCCAAGATTAACCCTCTGCACTCGGAAATTTTGTTCAGATTATTTATTAGCAACTCAAAAATACTTGGTTACGAAATAGTGAGCAACACACTATTGTAGATAACATAGTATAGTATTAGAGATAATTGTTCTGTTTAAATTATATTTGGAAAGAAACTTAGAAAACGAAAAATAAATTAGTTATAGTTTCCCTTAAAAATCACCAGCATTCTTTTCATATCCCCTTAGAAGAGACAATCGAGTGGAAAGGGTTAATGTAACTTTATCTGTACTTTTCACAGTGTGTGCATTTCATTTAAATATTTTTCATTATTTTGGCAGGCAATATCGAGACTGTCCATTTTTTGGTTATTATTCTTACTCACCGGTTTCTTGAATGTTAAAAATCACCCACTCCGAGGGACTCAGGTTCAGGTTGGACAAGGTGATCGATTTTGTAGCCTTCATCCACTCGAAAGGCTGAGTCTTATTGAAATCCAATTGCCGCTCGGTTGTATAAGTGAGCGGTATCCACCATAAAGGTTCGGAGTCGATCGTAACCATCGTGGTGCCGTTTCGAAGTAAGAAACGCTCCTGCAAATGAAATAGCGTACAGTATACCGGCACAATTTCAATTTATGTCGTACGTAACAGTTCAATTCTCTCAATCGTAATTACAGATTCGAATCTGTAAGTAAATTTTATAATTTAAGGGGTTTTAGTCAGGGGCAGTGATTGGGAGTTTATGATGCGGACGTGACCCTTGTTTAATTTTTCTAAGGGAAATACGCATCATAAACCCGGTCACTGTCGCTGGATAGGTGGATAACGTTCGAGGGACATTCTCACTGAAGTTGTAGCAGAGGGGATGTCCTTTAAAGCTACTAAAGGAGCCAAGATGACTCACTCCACATTTTTTATTTTGCATTACAAAATTTGTAATTGTAATTTAAGGAATGATTCTGTATTATAATTCATATTTCATCCATTATTTATTTCGTTCTCTGTTTTATTTCCAATTTAAAAGAAAGTGCAGATTAGACGTCAGTAGTTCTAGTGTTAATTGATGGGTCGCGCAATGCTCGCATTCGTTTGCCAAGAGGAGAAGACTAGTGAAATTCTATAATTTATTTTGCTGCTTCTCTTGTCGAGGTTGCACGAGAACTAAGAAACCAGCGCGTCATGTTTTCTTGGAGAAAACGTTTGGCTGTCGAGAAAAGCACGCGGCAGGGGTGGTTTCGCACCCTCGCTCACGGCTGCCTGGTACTCATCGCGGTCGAACAGCATTTATGGTTTATGGTCACCTTTCGCGTCTGGTGACCAGTTGTAGAATGTTGATGGCCGTTAAAAGCTGGCAGTAAACCATTTTTTAAAATTATCTCCTTTCCTAGAGAAAGGCTCGCGATGCAACATTAACAAATTCGTAATTGGTGGAGTCGAAAAACGCCTACTCCTTGGAAAAAATATATGAAATGAGTGTACGAAGTTGTTGAGAGTTGATATTAAGAGTGTGGATTAAGTTGTTTGAGAGCAGATTAAAAGTGTAGAATTTGAGTTTGAGTCCGAATTGAGAAGTAGCAATTTGTAATGCAATTTGGACTGTGTATTTAGTATATTTCAGTTATCTAAAAACTATCTCCGAAACCCTAAGATGCTCTGATCATGTTTTCCTCACCCCGTCATCCTACGAACCATAATAGAATGGCCTTTAAATTGTTTTACAACAAACCTGCGTCAACGTGATGGCTCCATTATCGTAGTTCCGGGTGACAGTGACTACTGGGAAACCAGTCTGAAGGGTCCACGTATCCATAATCTTCTTGATGGTTATCGAAGAATCGAGAACTTTATCTTTGTGCGCCTGTTTCGTCAAAGCGTCCCACAAATCGTTTTGTTCGGCACTCTGATACGCCCTGTTATTGTAAATCGTAATTTATAGATACTCCCGTTCATACGAGTCAACTATGCAACAATTAAAATTAAATGATATCTGGCGCAATTAGACTTTTCAAATAAATAGGTACTTACTTCCCGTTTAAGTAGTTCGTTAAGCCCTGTTTGAAGACATTGGTGGTGAGGAAATGGTCCATCATTCTTATTATGGAAGCACCTGTTTTAATGCAACAACGATTGTTTAAAACGATTGTTACCTTTAACTTTATAATATATTCTTTCGAATCCAAATTAAACTCTTTCACAAATCTTTTACGATTATCGATAAATTTAGTTTTAAAATGATATGCCTATGTTTTTATATTCGATACCTTTGCCGTACGAAATTTTATCAAAAATTTCGCTGATCTCGTCCGGATGGCCAACCTTAATCGATATCGGATGCGAAGATTCCAACGCGTCCAATGCAAACACGTTCTGCAGGTCGTGTACAACGAATTGCTCCAAAACTTTCCACGTTGGTTCCACCTTTAAAACAAAGCCAAATATCAAGATTATAACGCGAAGACACGTTACTGGAACACGTTAATGTACAGCTCTTTCCAGGCCGACTCTCCAGACTTGCACCCCCGATAGAGACCAAAAAACATTGCCAAAAATCCAGTCTAGTCGGACACATCCTGACTCAATTACCAGAGCTGCCGGACCTTAGAGGACTAGGCGCTTTAGTATCAAAACCTAACATCGACCGTTCGAGCTGCCGGACCTTCGCGGACCAGGCACCCTTACTTCCTGTGTCCCTCCTAACCCTGTCGGGCACGATTATTTTTATATCCGGTCGAACTCACGAACTACAAAAGTACTACAAGCGCGGAAACTATACGTTCGTTACAAGATAATATAGGTCTTAGACGAACGCGTCCGCTCGTCTAAGAGAAGTGTAATTGGAAGTCGCACGCAATCGTACGTGAACTCGATAAAGGCAAGCATCGCTCTTTAGGTAAAATTCGCCAACTTACCGCGTTCATGCCGATGTACTCCACGTAACTGGCGAAACCTTCGTTCAACCATAGATCCGTCCACCAACTCGGCGTCACCAAGTTTCCGAACCATTGATGAGCAAGTTCGTGAGCCACCACCGTGGCCACTCGTTGCTGGTTGCTACTGGTCGATACACCTTCCTGGTACAGCATGGCTGTCTCTCTAAAAGTGAAGATCCGTTCGTTCGAAATTGTTGCGGGCAAACAGTTTCGAACGGTCGAACCGATAAACGATTACCTGTAAGTAATAAGACCCCAGTTCTCCATGGCGCCGGCTGAAAAATCCGGAAGGGCCACATTGTCTATCTTCGGCAGGGGAAACTTGATCTTGAAGTAGTCCTCGTAGTATTCGAGTATCTTTGGCCCGATCTTCAAGCAGTATTCCGCCTGTTGGATGGCCTCTCGTCTAGCCCAGACCCTAAAGTTTCCAGATTCGGATTTCATCACTTCGAAGTCCGAAACAATGAACGCGACCAGGTAAGTAGACATCGGCACGGAACGTTCATAATGGTCCCACATGTACGACGGTAAGCCGGCCCTGTTGGTAACAAGTATTACACGTATGTTTACAATTATTGTTACTTCCGAAGCATCTGATAATGCTGTTCGCATTCTGAAATCAATTTTTCATTTTAATCATTATTTCATTATTTCATTAACACCTTAACACACCTTAACACATTTCTACCGGGTACATCAGTTAAAATAAATAAATGAAGAAAATCAACGTATTGTATATATATTTCATACTCGACAAGTCTTGACTGTATAAATTGCAATTAGAATTCAATTTAAATTGGGTTTTAATCAAAGTATAAAGGCAATTGTAAGGCAAGGGGTTAATTATTATATATATTATTTAATTAATTAATTAGTTTACTAAAATAGTTGAGATTAATTTTAACGAATAGTCAAAATAAATAAATTCAAATAATCCTCAACTAAAATTCATATTTTAATATCTCTTTTGCATGAAATTTTAATATATAATTTATTGACGATATCATTTTTTATTGATCAATCTACAATTTTTGTTCTTTAGAAATTGGTGAGTATTAATGTACTATAAGTTTCTTAAATGTTATTCCAATCATTTTATTATTTTATTTCAATAAATTATTTTCGTGCAAATTAAAAATCGTTTTAATCGCATCAAAGAAGTATAATTTAGTATAAAAAAAAGCATTCTTTATTTGCAAGGTGACGAAGTACGTCGTGAGCGATCACACGAATCTGAGAAAAACAACAGTTCAGGCTTCTCTATTTCGTGGCATTCCCTTTAAACTAGATTTCACTCGCTTCAATTGCACATTTGGCCCGACTACGAGGCGGCAAGGTCTTTAAGCAGTTGAAGCATGTTGGTTTAGTCGAATTAAAAGACTCGAGGTCTCTCTGCGTAGAATGGTTGAAACAACAGAAATTAGAGGTCGGTAAATAAATACAGCTTGTGTCACTCTATCGTAGAAGAAATACTATCGGGCGAGTAATTTACACAATAACGAGTCGTTTATTTCCTGACACAAAAAGTTTCAAAATTCACTTGTCTAATTGTTGGTTAAACTTCTTAGGAACGTTGAAATAAAATATAAAATATTATATTGTATCCTCAAAATGTTGCTTCAAAATAGAAAACGAAGAGCTATTTGCCACAATTCAGAAACAGACTTGAAAATGGAAAATGACGTAAACAGAAACAGCCCTGCGCAAAATTCAGCCTAAGAAGTTAAATGGGTTGCTGTACTGTTATATTTTAAGAAGACAATCAGTCAATAATTGGTGCAAGTCCATTTTCGAGAGAATTAAAGGTTAACATATCTGTTGATTAAAAAATATAGGTTAATTATGTCAATATTTACGAGCTGCAAATGGACTTACATCGCTTTCATAATTAGTCAATTGTAAGAATCGTTTAATTTCAATTTTGAAAAATGAAGTATCACTTTAAATATATTTCGTATTAATCCGATTTTGTTTATAAATAATAACAAGAAATAATATATAATTCGAATACATCCTAATATTGCATAAATTGAATTCGAAGATCATCTTCCAAATATAAAAAGATAATTCTTAAATTAATTAAATTATTATAAAAAGGATAAATATACCAATATAAAAAAGCAATCAAAAATATAATTATTGGTCTAAATAAATAATATATTACATTCAACAAATAATTGAATTGCATTACTAAAAGATTGTATAATTTCTTTAAATCTAATTTTATTGGGTCTTTTTCAAATTTGAATGATTAAAACAGCTACTGGAATTAAAATTATAATTAATCAAATAATCAAATAAACATATTTGAATAAAATTATTATTTATATAAATTTCAATATTTGATTAAATTCATGTCTATGGGAAATTGGACTTACACCACTTTCAAAATAAACGGGCCAATCGTTTGTATGGAATATTTAGGAATAATTTATCGAACCA
Organism: Anthidium xuezhongi; assembly: GCA_022405125.1. Classification (NCBI taxonomy): domain Eukaryota; kingdom Metazoa; phylum Arthropoda; class Insecta; order Hymenoptera; family Megachilidae; genus Anthidium; species Anthidium xuezhongi. The sequence goes on along the minus strand of CM039639.1, from coordinate 12,973,435 downwards.
TAATAGAAGGAGAATGCTTGTAAGGAGAATGTGAAATATTAGCGAGCCTTAACGAGCCGCTACATTAGAAAAACGAAGGACGCTTTAAAACGGTTTCCAAGTTGCATTTTAAAAATAAAACAGGTAATTAGATCAGACTCGGTGCGCGAAATATAACAATTTCGACCAGCAGGATATCCATGCATCGTAAAAGATTAATAACGCATCGGACACGTGATTGAATATCGAATACGGTAAACAGCTGTACAGTTACTTACACTGGCATCGGCTCCCCTTTTCTCGGCATATTTGAAATAGATGTCATATTTCTTGGACGAGCGATGCTGATCTGGAATCTGGCCTTCAGAGCCGGTTCATCGAAGCACGGGAAGGCACGTCGTGCATCCGTCGGCTGAAACTGTGTCGTGGCGATCCATCTGAAACACGTAATCGAAATTATGAAAACACGGCTAATTTAACCATTTGCACACGAGTCGTGAAATTTCAAACGTGAAATTTAAGTCTTATTTGTACTATAACATTGCAAGTTAACAAAAGAAAGTATTTGCAACTGTTTTCGCCCAAAATAAGGCTTTTCAATTTTCAAATTTTCATTGGAGAAGACATCTAAACTTAATCGTAACCAAAGGTGCTCCGAGTGCAAAGGGTTAACATAAGAAAGGCACTCCGACAAGATTATACGGATAAATACAAACCATAACCTACCCCTAACCTACGAAATATGTAGAATATTTTGGTCAATTTTTTACCGTAAAAGTATCGTACTTTATAAAAATAATATTTAAAGAATAGTTGGAAAAATTAAAATGAGAAAGAGTGTCAAGTCAAATTGAAATGATTGGTATCTTAGGAATCCGCTGGCCGAGGGTTAATATCACGTGACATTCGAAACGATTGGAACAAATTTTGAGTAGTAATCTAATAAGGATTTGATCTTTTATCCTCCATTTTCATGAAAAGGCAATAGACAAAGACTTTTTATGTTAAGGGCTGGTAAGCACCCTTCCGCTGACTAAATTGAATTTATTAAAACGATACGGGAGAATTTAGATACCAAAGTACAGGTTTCTCTGAAACTTCTCAACCCCTTAAAATCACTACACTATATTTGTACAGATCATTCAATTTGCTTTCAAACAAGCTTTCTCCTGTACTCATCGATTTCAGTCACGTCCTTTTTCGAAAACGAAACCATTGCTCGATAAAACGATTCGATCTCGGGCGTTTACCTCGTCTGGCCATCGACGGTGTACGAGCTTCTGTAGAAGGCTTGCAAGTAGTCTTTCAGATATCCAACGAACTTGAGATGCACCACGTATTGTTTGCCCCTCTTCAACGTGTCCGACGTTCTAATCACGTGAAACTGTCGCTCGGTATCGTTCTTCTGCTCCGCGATCCTGATCGTGTTGCTGCTGTTGCCGGTCACCGAGTACTCCTTGATATTCGTGAAATCTGTATCGATGTTCAAGTCGACCGCGTGCAGGGTCACGTTCCCCGTATCCTCGGTGACGTTCACCAGGATTTTCACCTGGAGAAATACGAAACAACGAGATCTGCAGAGGGCTAAAAACATCCGAGTACTTCCATTTGCCCCGATAGAGTTTGATAAATAATTGAAATGGTCGTCGTATCGTTACTCGGAATACTATTTATACCGAGGCGATTGCACGAAGAGGAAAATTAATTATTCAGCTCTTGAACTCTTTTCGTTTCTCGAAACAACAGGCAACTCCTCGATTTCTCCTCGCGATCGTTTTCTTTTTCTTTTTCTTTTTCTTTTTCAAACGGATAAAAAGAAGGAAACCGGTCGCCGTTACTCGATTCTTTCGTAACCGATATTAACCGTTTCGTGTCTGCTTACAAACTTCTCTATCCGCTACCGTTACACGATACGCGTAAATTAGGTACAGGTAGCCCTCAAACAACACGGCATCCTATAACACGGTTTCGTTCTAACGCGACAAGAAAATTACGAAAACCTTTGTAGAATACTGTACTTCTATAGCGCTGAATAACAGGATTTTTGCTTAACATATTTCAAAATTAAACCACCTTAATGTAATGACGGGAATGCATAATGCACTACAGTGGCTTTACATGAAAATGTATAAATAAATTATAGTTTACTCATTTGTAACTTTATTCCGAAATCTACAACGACCTTGTAAATACCAGCAAACAAATGAAAATTACAGACTTTTTAAAGAGGATAGAAGATGCAAGAACTTTAAACGAAGAAAAAAGTCCCGAAAGTGAAGGCGAAAAATCATTCCACCGAAATTAAAATAATATTTTTTGTTGTTTTTCTTGTTTTGTGTTACACATACATTTATATTTTTAATAAAAATTAAGTTGCTTAGGTAGGGTTAAAAATATAACCCTAACAATAAAATACTAACCTTAACACGGTTTCACAAAACAAGGCATTTTATAGGAACCTATCTACCGTGTTATAGGAGGGTTACCTGTACATGATGGAAGAATGTACTTTTGTAATTATGAATCGAATGTACAAGGTATTCCATAACGTTACTTCACTTTGCAATTATTTTGCTACGATTACGATTAAACCGCTGACAGATATAAAACTTGTACTCGATTATCTCGTATCTCGTCTACCGATACCAAGATGGCAGCGTAAGACTTTCTCGCTCCATTCAACGAACGGTCACACGAATATTCTTGTCTTTTCGTAAAAGGTGAAACAGGAAAGAGGGCAAAAAATTGGCCGGTGCTACGCGCAACACGTTTGCCGTTACGAAATCGATTCGATCGAATAACCAGTTTTCGCACGATCGCCAAGATATGTTAATCGGCATGCCGATCGCGTCCGTAGGAAATTCTCGTTCAAGGATACGCGAACAGACCTCGAGGCGAGAGTAGCATCTCCGCTCGGGTCAAACGCTTCGAGCGACGCGACCGCTCGCGATCCGTGGAAAAACCGGGAGAACGATTTTTCAGTCCACCTACCTCGCCGTTGAAGGTGAAATTTCCTTCCCAGATGAACGGTATCAGCCTGAGCTCGTACGAATCCGGCACCACGGACCTCGGCAGCCTGACGTCCAGCTTCTGTTTGCTCGTCGAGTCCGTGGAAAATATTCCGCGTGACTGAAACACCGAGCCACCGAGATCGTTGCACGTTTTCACGCCCTTTTCCTCGAGACAGGGCGCGAGGTGGTAAACGAGGAGGCCCGTGGCCACCAAGGATATGAGGAAAGCGGCTGCCAGCAGGAATGCGCCGCAAGGGGACACGGTGCAGCCTCTTTTACGACCGAACGTAGTGGTGTGCGCGTCCATCATTGCCAAAACCTCGCGGGACTGGGTCATATCATGCGCGAACCTGGAATCAAACGGTTCGTTTATTGATGTTAATCGTGTTTGCACGGTCATCAATTTCGCTCGTTTCGAACGTGTATCGAAAAGATCAATGTCGCGAGCCGTTCCGCGTACACGTCATCTACGTGAATCATTTCTGACACGGAAGGCGATTGCTCGAAATCGTCGGGACGATTACCAAAATTTTCTCAAATATTTGTGATCGAAAGAAAAGGTGGTACAGTCGTAAGTCTGTGGCGAAATTAAAATAATACGAGCGGAACAGATGTTTCCTTATCGATAACAGCAGCACGAGTCGGCACTGCTGTTCAAGGATTAAATTATGATCGGTTTTTGCCAAATTTGTAGATATAATATTTATACGTTATTCAGAAATATTTCCGAGCAACGGTGTACAGGTGTTGCCGGTACACGAGGAATGTCGATCGATCGTCAACAAAGCGGCTATTTTTCGCACCGGCTCTGTTTGCCCAAGCAGTTATTAGTTGTACAAGTTTTTCATGCCGATCGCTGCTAGATCCTTCGGAACGCGGTATCGTTAGCGTCTAGGACAGAAGAGGCGTACGACGAGGTCTATCGCCGGGGCATTGTTCCGAAGAAACTTCCTGTCCTGTGTAAACAGGGTGAAGGCGAACCGATCATTAAAAATAACTTCACGTTCGAAATGAACAAGCTGAGTAAACGCGCGGCCATCGAGGATACATAATTATTCGTCACCTTTTATTGCCAATGAATCATACCCGATATAATAGACACAACTATTAATGACTCAAACATTTACGTGGTCCAGGAAACAATGGAATTTCGCGAATCGTATTATTCACAATGTTTGGCAAGTTTAACGACAAGTTCATTTAGAATTTTTCTCTGAATTCGTTTAATGGATTCAAAGAATCGAAAATCACATTTTTCGGTTGGCCAAAAGTGGAATCGGTGTTTCACGGTCGTACCTCGTTTCACTGAATTTATTTAAAGGGAAAAGGAAAACCGTCGAAAGGTGTGTCGTAATAACGAAATACAACAGAGGACGGTAGCTGATGATTTCATCAGAACACATCGGCGAACGCCTGTAGCATATCAATTAGAACCGTGAAAATTTCTCAATAATTCTGTGCCACGCCAACTGTCGCAACAACCATCACATTCCGTCGATCTGAAACTCTTACTTCTAACGTCACCGATTTAATCTACCGTCTAGGATAGAAACATTACCGCAAATATGGCGAAAGTTTATCGATTCGAACGGTCCTTGCTTTGATCCACGAGATAACTGACTCCGTAGATCGAGAACGTAGGCTTATTGTAAATTTCCGCGGTAACGTGCCGGACAACCGAAACAATTTACGATAAACGATACTGTAATCGTACTATGGTAGAAACGAAGAGATGGAGGTGTATCCAAGAAAGAAAAGATGTTCTCTGTACCTACCATGAACGGTTACCGGAAGGAGCGATACCGTAATCGTGACACGAGGTGCCGCGTGGTCGCCGACAGCGATTCCTCGGGAAATCGTCCGTGAAAAGCTTCGACTCTCGTTCGACGATCGAAAGGGCAAGGAACGTTTACTGTCACTGTTCGATCGGAACAAGTTGATGACACGATGCGATGTTAGATGAGCAGCAGGATGGCAGAAAGCGGGACACGCGCGCGCGCGACCTCCTGCTCGGCACGGTGCTTTGCGCGCGACTGTCGCGCATTCGGCTCCGCAACTTGCTCGAAGCTTCCTGGCCGATCGGCTACACGATCGTCGCTGGATTACGTAGTCAGGTGCAAAAATTTCCGGCCCGGCAATCAGCTAAGACCCGACGCTGGAACCACGGACGTTTTATATGTGCGTTTATTTCGATATTGAAAATAATTAAATGTAGGCTGAATCATAGCATAAATGGCGAAACTCAATCTCCGTAAAAGGTAACGTACGTTTTGATACAGGCATCTTGATTCGATTTTGAATGTACGCACTTTTAACCCCGCACTCGAGGCATTTTTGGATACGATTAAGCCTAAATATGTTTTCCAATAAAGCTCCCAAAATTCAAAAGTCCTATTTTGAAAGGAAAGAATTGCAAATTATGATCTATTTACTGTTATTTCTTTCATTAATTTGCTACGTTCTAATATTAACTAATAAAAATATTCTAATTAATCACGTACGTCGTCCCAGAGGCGCCACTCGAGTGCAAAGGGTTAATGCGGGATGGTGATATTTCAAATAAAATAAATAATAATTACTTTCTTCGAAGCATATGTTGTGAATCTCTGTTGCCCACACTTGCAGTTATTATTTATGCCAAAAAGGCAATATTTGTTAACACTTTGAGCGTGACACTGCATATATTTTATTTTTGACAAACTTTGTATTCTATTTCCACAATATTTTGGTATTTAAATTATTCATAATTTTAAATATCTACTAAGAATATTTTCAAGCAAATAAACGAAGAAATTCCTAATAATATAGGCCATGATTTTTAATGGAAATTCAAGTGTCACCCGTATGCGGGTGGCACAGCGGTTAAAGCGTTTAACACATGCACGATTTTGCAAGTTGCTATGACCGTTCTGTCAATAGACCGTAGTTAGTTTTAATGTTAACATCCGCAACACTTCAATTTCTTTTTTATTCGCGTACAACAATTATACTTTGATCAAATTCCGTTGAATCGTATATGATTCACGATCCGTCATCCATTCGCAGTAATTGGTAATCACAAAAACCAGCCGTTAATTTGTATTAACACGTTGACTGCCATAGTGGTCATCGGTGATCGGTGAATAATTGAATAATTAATAAAGGAAGCGGTCAAATTAACTTTAAACATTGCCAATATTAGGCTAATAGTGTAAAGTACTCATTTGAATAGTTACATTTAATAATTAATCGATAAAAATCATAATAATTGGAATTTAAGTACACACGTCTGTTTTCACTATGACAGTCAACGTGTTAAAAATGCAAACGAAGAGTTTTTATTAAACTTTCAGCTATGAATATATATTATTTGTTGTTATTTTTATGTTATTGAATTTTGTCAAAGTTTTTCTTTAGTATGTAATTGAATAGTTCCTTTTAAATGAAAAATAGGAAATGAAACAGCTCTTGACCTTCGTCTGTTTTAAAGTTGGTAAATATAGGTAGCCCTCCTACAACACGTCATCTTATCACACTGTTTCGCTCTAACACGATAAGCAAATTACGGAAACCTTTGTAAAACACTAAACTTCGCATGATTTTTGTTTAACATATTTAAAAACTAAATTACCTTGAAATAGTGACGGAAAGAAATAATGAACTATAGTACCTTTACATGAAAGTATATAAACAAATTACAATTTGCTCATTTATAACTGTATTCCGTTAATAATATTTCTGTTACTTTATATTCTGTTTCCACAATTTATTTTCCGCCAAATAAATGAATTCCTAATAAAATAGGCGACGATTTTTAATGGAAATTCATGTGTAGGTGACATAAGAGTCAAAATGTTAATCAGCTTTCCAATACCACGGTTGTCGACTGAAAACTGATTAACAAACCTTTGTTTATTATTTCAGTGTCATCGCAACAACGACCAACGTTCAATTTCAGAAAACCATACTTAGCAGTTTAGAATAAATATTAAATAATAAATATTAAATAAAAATCAGTAATTTTCTGAAACCTGCCCATTGTAAGTTGCAATATATCTAAAAATAAGGTGAAGAGAATTAAACCAATCTCAAATATCAATGTCGGGTCGGTAACTTTTCTTTTTGATCTAAATTGCGATAATTCCCGCCACGTATCTGTAACACTGTTGGAATAATGGAAGTTAAGTGCATTACATTTAACGTACCGTTGACCGACAATTTTACGTAAAAGTTGTCTCATATCACCGGCTATTATTTTTTAAACGAATGGAGAAGTGGATTTTTGTAATATACAAATACCAAGAATAGTAGTTTTTTATAGTAAAGCGACTGAACTCGATGAACAAAGCTTTTGCAATATTTTATATTGAGAATTGAAGTAGCTAATGCAAGTACAAACGGTTAATAATGTGTTAGAAGAAAATTGAAAGGACTACTATTCTTTTCATAGTAAGTTCTAAGGTAATGGTGTTTATTTCTATTTATATAAAATTCAAACGTTCGCTTATAATTAACAACGAATATTCATTAAAATTCTCAAATGTTAATTCCATGGATACATCCATCTAATTACAATTAACTAAATTATATGATATGATGCCATATACCTTCAGATTTCTAACATGAGTCATAAAAGCTAAATAAATTAATGATTCCAAATGGAATATTATAATTGGAAAGGGTTCAGTCACACAAAAATAAATATTTATTTTAAAACTTATTACTTATTGCAAAAATGAACAATATCCAGTGGCTTTACCTTTAAACAATAAATTAACAAATTATTACATATATATCTTTAAATGATCCAAAGTTACAAAACTCGTTCACTTTTGTTTTGTTCTCCCATAAAATGTGAAACCTGTGAATTAACATAATCCGGTTTTGGGGTCCAGATACGTATGCACGCATGATATGCGATTGTGAGAGCAACCACGTTACAGAACAAAGAAGCACGGAAAATTTAGAATACCTCACGGAAAATTAATTCCCGGTATCTTTGTGCTAGACACAGCCATTCTATTGTTACTGTCGACATTTTCATTAATGGAATGGAATGGAATGAATTCAGCCGCGCCCCAATATTAACACGTTCACTGCCACGGTGCTAGATAATCGGTAACCGGAGCTTGACACTTTTTATAATCGAATAACTAATAAATGAAAAGATTAATTCGTTGACTGCCATGGTGGACACCGGTGACTGGCGCTTCAAATTTTATATAAATAAATAGTTAATAAAAGAAAGGATGAAATAAACCGTGGATATTGCTAGGATTAGGTTAATAGTGCAAACTAGAAGCCTTAATAATTGGAGTTAAAGTATGTTAACTGGCACAGTGAAAACAGACGTGTGTGGTAAGACACACTTCAATTCCAATTATTATTACACTATTAGCCTAAGAATAGCAATATTCGAAACTGATTTGACCTTTTCTTTCATTAATTATTCAATTATTCATTTAAGGCATATAAAAAGAAAAGGTAAAATAGTCAGTAGATGTCGGCGATATTAAGCTAAGAATGCAATCTGAATGGTTAAACTTGAAAATGAATTGTTAGAATCAGTGTCTTACTTATCACGTCTGTTTTCACTGTGCCAGTCAACGCGTTAATACTAGATCTACCAAAGGGGGTCAAAGTGGCTTGTTTGGCATTGGCATTTCTTATAATCATTCATTTTGTTGCCTACAATTTTGTATGACTTTGTCTAAAATATGCGAATAACTAATTCTGTAAAACAGTTTTCTTTTAATCATTTAAATCGTTTGAATCATTTTAACTTGTATTTTTTGAAATTTCTCATATTATTTGTATAGTTCACATACATTTCTAGGAAACTAACAATAAGTATATTTTCGTACACCTACATTGTACAAAATTACCGTTTTTATTCATGTTTTCATTCTTCTCAGTAGAAGCAGAAGAAACATCTCCGTGTACACCATTATAAAACCAGATATTTCGATGAAACGTAAAAAGTGTCAAATAACAAGAATATTTGTGTTACATACTCTGCTAAAACAACTGTAATTTGTAAAAAATGTCTTTGACTTCTAAGCGTAATTATTTTGAAAAACAAGTCGTTTCGACCCTTTTGATAGAAGTAGGTACACATCAATCGTCGGCTGTTCTAGTGTTAAATTAGTATTAGGTTAATAATAACGCAAGATTTGAAGTTGAACGGTTAAATCTGAAAATTAATGGATTACATCTTTACTTATAATTTGACAGCGAACGCGTTAACGTGTCTCCGTTGACGCGAACGAACCAACAATCTCTGTCGCCCAGGATCCATCGATTATTCGACATCCTGTTATTGGCCGCAGAGGGTGGAAGCGGAGGACGGTCGTACGGTTTCGCGCGATCCGGAAGACGCAGCTGGTCAGGAAATAAGGTAGCCGAAGGATTCGTAAGTTCGAAGGTTCGGAACTTCCTCGTCCGACATTGATTTATTTTCAAAGATAGAAAATCATCTTCTAAACGTCGATACATCTGTTACAACCATTTTAGCAGAGTTCTTGTCAAAATATTCAAAAAATCAGCCAATTTAAAAATCATTATCGGTTCAGCTCCCGGTAATAAATGATTATAAAGGTAGGATATTTTAGAATACACGTCGAGTGAGTAAGAAATGTCGTAAAAACTAAAGCCAAGTGTGACCCGAAGATGGAACCTACGCGATACGAATTGTAATTAATCTCAACATTCTTTAATCGTTTTCATCGCGGTTGCTTATCGATCATATGACATGTACGCCATTACACGCGCACACACGTGTACACGTAAATACATATTATATCGCGGTAAGGCAACGATTACGAGTGTGTTACATTGTTCCCCCCTGCGTGTCCTGCTACAGCGAAAAAAATGAGTCGCGCGTGCTACTCACGAAGCATGAATTATGAGCTAATTCCGGAAGAATTAGAGCGTGACGAGGAGTCGCGTATATTTGCTTTTACCTTGCAGCCAGAGAAATTGCCCATGGTGTTTGCACAGGGCTAATGGCACGCGCATGTTTCCCGGGGCATTATTTAAATCGTAAACAAATCATTGCAACGGACACACGTTTCACGTGCGAACAGATTAATTTCGTTACTCTCATATCGTTGCATATACGTATGTGTACGTAGATACAGTGCCGAGCACTCTAGCCTTCCCTATGAAAAATGGCAATGCAGAGCAGGCAAGTCCTACTATTCTCCTGATGCCCGATACTCATTAGGTACCGTACGCAGGTACGATGTTTTAAAGTTTCTTAATTTGGAAGTTTTAGTTCCGAAACGGTAAAATCTTCATATTTTGTAATGCGTAATTTTGTAATTTGAAAATTTTGTACTTTAGAAATTTCATAGCTATAGAATTCTTAGTTTCAAAATGTTCAGATTTTCAAGGTTCAGAATTTAAAAATTTTGAATTTGCAAAGTTTTAGATCTTTTAGTTTCAACATTTTCTAATTGTCAATTTTCAGAATTTAGAAACTTAGGGATTTTTAAATTAGGAAAATTACTTTTCATTATTGCTCAACGTAATTTTCGAGTATTGGAACGAGTGGTGGGATTTCCTTCCTCCATATCGTAATTTTCCCTACGGAAGCCTCTAATGTTCAAGAGTGTACCTGCATCCCAGAATCAGGGTATACATAGTAACACGTTGACTGCCTGGTGGTCACCGGTAACCGGCGCTTCAAATTTTCTATAACGAAATAATTAATTTAAAAAATGATAAAATAAACCTTGAATATTTCTAGTATTAGACTAATAGTGTAAATTAGTAATTTGAATAGTTATATTTGAAAATTAATCGATAGAATTCTTAATAATTGGAATTTAAGTGTGTCTTACCACACACGTCTGTTTTCACTGTGCGCGTTAAGCCTATCTTCTTCATTTCGCTCTAAGTCCTTAACTTTTAATGCAATGACATGAAAATCGTACCACATCTTCTAGTTTGAAAAGTGTAACTTAACACTTGGTGTCCAGATACGTATCACCCTAATAAACTTATTTGACCCAGTCGAAGATACGAAGCACCAAGTACAATTGAAACATTTGATAATCAATACCGTCAATTTTATCGACTTTGTATCAAATTCATTACCTAATTAATCAATGTATCTTTATATAAAGTGACAAAATTCCTTCGCGTCAAATAAACTTTATAAAGTCCCTGTAGCGAAAATTAATTGAACACGTGTCAATTAATTTTTGATCAAAAAGTCTCCGACCTCAAAGGGATAAGTAAACGCGGATCGTACCGTATCCTCGTTCAGTAGTATAATTTCATTAACGCCAAGTTACCAGAATAACATGTTACACACATAATCGGGTAATCGAATTTCTTCAGGGGGAATCTCTTTCGAAACACAGTTCGATGAGGGAGAATCGAAAATCCTGCGCATATGCGCACGAAACACGATCGCTCCGACAGGACGCGGACGTCCTCCATCTACTACGCCACACTACGTTCTACCGCTCCAGGACCAGCTTGAGTTACGCTTCATTGTGGTGTAAGTTTACGGGGGAGCGAGAGAGAAGAGAAAACCATCGTCTACCTCCTATTGTAACCAAGCGCGTAAGAGCAAGTAAGTAGATTCGTCCTGTGGCCGCAGTCTTCGGATTCGAAGGGTTTCTTCCGTCCGGAAGCGGGCCAATAAACATCGAAACCTTTCGTCGCACGCAATAACCTTGCCTTAGTTAGAGGAAAAATTAGAATAAGGGTGAGTAGATTCGAGTAGAATTAATGCTACTTGAGTCAAATACTGTTTTTGACGCTTATGAACGAAAAATGAATTGGACTTCCGGGTCAAATGACTCCTTTCAAAATTTATTTTAAAATTGTACATCCATTGTTATTTCTTTCGCTCATCTGACTTTCTCTAAATGTATCGCGAATTTTTTGAAAAAGGAAAGAAAATCCTGCAACAAGGAACATCAAGCAACCCAAGCAATATTTCCCAACCACGAAGAAAATGTCAAATAAGATTGTGCGTGGATAATAAAATCACTCAGGCTTGCATAATTTTCAACAACATTGAAGGAGAAACCAATCATATGTAAAAATTGTAATTAATTGATTATTTTAGTAGAAATCAAGTTATGTTACGAATTATTTTCTTTAATAAATTAAGAATTTATAAGTAAGAATAGGTGCGTTTGGTGTTAAATTTTGACAACATTGACACCTGCTATTTCTATCGTAGGCAAAATTTTACAATTTAAGAAGTTTTAGACGGCTTGACCGACATTGAGCCATTAGGGACATGATGCAGACGCGATCGTCGTTTAATTTTTCATAAATCCGGTCACCGTCACCGAGCAGGTAATGTTTGAGGTGCATCCCCACCGAGTTTTAGTCGAGGGAGAGGCCTCGAGCGTCAAATTTTGTCCAATTTCTAATTGCTGGATGCGAGAAAAGTATAAATACCGATACTCGTAGGACTTTTTTACGTTTTTTTTGAGAGAACCTTTAGATCCTTTTCGTTTTTGAGAGCTAGATTATTACGTTTGGAGAAGTTGTTTTGATAAAGTATTCGGAGTTTTGAGAATAGTTTTAGAATTGTTAAAAATCTTGTGCACATTTACGAACAATTTATTAACATTTATTATTTAATCAAACTATCTCTTTGAACGCCCATTATAATATCCACTGACAATTTCTAATTATTCTTTCCGTTTGCACACCACATTTGTATTATTTCCTCTTTCCCTTTTTATGGTCACCTTACACTGTCACTTTTTAATTAACTCCTATGGTATCATAGGAATTCTGTTTTAGTGACAATTATTGGAAAGAAAATAAGGATTGCGAACTGGGCCGAGGAAGTCTCCCCCCAAAGGGTTGCCGTTGGTCAGGAAGAAGATTCCTCGAAAGTATTATATTTTCATTCTGAATATTATAACACTGTTTGGACTTGTATGCTTATTTGAAAAACAGAGGTGGGTAGTCGTAGTTTAAATTAATTGCAATGTCATAGAGTATCGTCAAAAATATTAAATCGTTTTAGCGGTGCCCATAAATCTAGCAGGCGTAACCGGTAAGGAATTACGAGGTGTCCGAGGTCAGGACTTTGGGGATTTCTCGGACACGTCACTAGCCCTACCTAAGGGTGACCATAACGTTGGAGCCGTGAATTTTCGTAACAAATGGCAAAAGAGACGCCCGCCTCCTTGTCTCCAAATTCAGAGTTCACCAATCAGGAACTCATCCCCGTCACGAATCCTTCGAGCATAAGTTTTAAAAGAGGTTGTTTTTTCGCTGAAAATCGGATTTCAAATCGTACGGACTGACGACAAAGATTTCTCGAATTAACGAGTGTACTCTCGTACATTATATTATTATATCGTCGCTTGTGTTCACTTGCATACAGTGCACCCAGATTTATTTATTTCAATATCTCCCGGTGCATGAACAAACACGAATGACAAAAAGGTGCATGCAAACGACTTGTATTCACATTTCATAATTTGCATTTCGTTTCTTACCCTCTCCCGTGCTTTTCAAACTGTTGGCAACTGATCGAAATATTTGAATCGTAAAAGCTGGCACATCGCCGTCATACATCGACAGGCATGCAAGGGTGCTGATCAACCCTTACGGTTAAATACAAAGAAAAAAGATTTAAAAAAAATTAGAATCGTTACACGAAACACGCGAATGTCAGTTATCCGTCGCGGCTGACTCTGGTGTCAGTTCGCTGAATAACTGACAAACCAACCACGTATCCACCGATGTCATTATCCACTTGGACCTGCTGCTTCTCCTTCTCCCATTACAACGCGCTACTTCCACCTTCTGCTGCGCGATCATAAGAGTAAATCGTATAATCGAATAACGAGAACCATCCATATCTCTCAACGAATAACACGCGATAACTCGATCCTCAAACTGAGCTTTTCCGGTTTGCTTTATCTTCTTTCTACTTTTCTTGTTTCGGGCCACGACCGACGAGAAAGCGGTCAATATTTATCGAGCAACTGTGACTCGCTACAGCTGGCAATGAAATGGAAGCACAGATAAAGTTTATCGAAAGCCGGAATAATTGTAAGCGTTAATGCTCGCGGTAGATTGAAACAGTCTTTCGAGCTTTCAAGAGTGTACCTCCTTTAGGTGTGCCGACTAAAAGGAAGGATCTATGCCGTACGAGTTCTATTACAATTCTTGATCTGTTCTATTCGAGTGCCATTACTATTCCGGTGGTTTCTGAAAAAGACGCGTTGGCGGAGATCGAATTCTTGAAAATTCCTGGCGCCGGCGGTCGATGTCTATGAAGGTAACCGCCCTCGAAGTTACTTTGAAAAACCTCGTGCTTGGACAGGAACCATGACAAATAATAAAATCGTAGAGCCTCCTGATTCCAGCAAACGTGTTTGAAGCGAGGAAACGAAAGTAAAGACTGTTTTAGCGAAAAGTACCGACCCCAAAAGTGAATGTCAACGGCTTCACGGGTTTATCGTTGCTACGGAATGCACCGAGGGTTCGTAGACCGTTGTTCAGGGCTGACACGATGTACCCGCCCAAACGGTAAGAAAATAATTGGATCGCAGTAAGTTTTCCGTAAGTTGCTTAGTTCAAAAGTTTGCCGATCCTGTTACGCGGTTGTTATTGTTGCGAGTCAATCGAATCAGCGCGAATAGATTCAGCGAGTTGACCTCTTATCCGTAATAATTTCCATGTATGCATCGATAGGTCGCCGATAGGTCGTCGACACGCGACTCGGCGCTGCCGCAATCGCGTCGATAGACATTTAAACGACATAATTACATTCCCGTCTGAATAACGGTGTCGTTTGCCCGAGCGAATCATTTTGCATACTTGTTCGAGCAATTTCTGTCCGCGGAACGTGTAAAAGGAGCATCGATAACCTGTTTTCGTAACATTGGAAACGGTATCAATTTAATTCGTATCGAAAAACAAACAGCATCGTTAAAAAGGTACGCGATACGTTTTGTGCTGTTTTAAACGCCAAAGAATTGGTCCCAATTTATTTGTTTAAAAATCGAAATTCCCCATTTATAATCTACAGTGTTTACCCTGTTGCCTCGTTACGGATCTCCAATATAACTTATCTCGTTAATTTATTTCGATTATCTCGATGTTATTCTCGTAATTTATTTCTTTGAAAAAGCAATAAATCGAGGGTGTCCACTAAGGAGTGACGTACACTAGCTTTAATCCAACCTTCCACCGTTTCATCGTGCAAGAGCTTCGTCGATTATAAACCTTGAACGAGAATGTTTTAGGGTATCCGCACGCTTTTATTCGACCCCGCCATTTTTCGTGATCTTTTGTCAATAAGAAGTACCCGACGCGATCGCCAGAGCGCTTCGGGAACCCGTATCGCGTAGCCAGACGGATGTCACACTTTCGGCTGTCGATCATTCCGCTGTCCATTTCGCTCGACTATTTCTCACCCTACGATTCACCCACGATCCTCACGAAATCGGTAAGTCTATATTTTCGCAATCAATTTGTACCGATACTGCTCGCACGCTTTTCGTAGTCACAAAGTAGCCAGCGAGGTTTCGAGGTCCTTTAAAACGAACAAACACTCGAATCGCGAATTAACGATGCAGCAAAATCGGCGATCGGTATCGACGAATAACTTCCTCCGAACACAACGTACGGATCAATGGACGGATCGTTTTGACCAGGGTCTTGATACCATCGAAGGGTCCAGCGAAATCGAGGAGTTTCTTAGATCGTGCGGTTGTTTTTTAATATTCCTCGGAGTCAATTCGACAACACTGAACAGACATCGACGCAAGAGCAGCCGGAAAATCCATTTAAGTATATTGGATCAGCTTAGGGGGTGAAGGTGGAACGCTCGTCCATGGGAGGTCCCGGTCGAAAAATCCAATATTCCTACACCGGCTCGTTACCGAGCTGATTGGCGTTTCGCATTCTCGATTAGAACCAAGTATCTGTTTCAATGATAATGCGTCTAATTTCATGGCCGATGCTGCGACTACGGCGTTCAAAATTCAGTCGCATCGGATCGCGTTAGTTAACACGTTCCGTGCCGGACCGTTTTTCCAACCGGACACGCTTTTACGACTAAATAAACTTGTTTTTGACGCACGCCTTACAATTTTCCAATGGTACAAAGCCGTATTTAGCGAGAAAAGGGTATGGATGCCCCACGCTGTAATAAACGTGGTACACGCGATGTTAAGATGCCTATATTTGACTCTACAATAAATATTTAAAGAATTCTTCGTTTTTCAATGAGAATTCCAAGCGACCTGAACGGAAAGTTCAGCGGAGGTCGTATACGCCCCACGCGGCGCGGAACGTGTTAAAACGAAAAATATCTTTTCTTGTCGCGGGATATCGCGAAGGTCGCGTACTGGAAAACTCAGACTCCCCGAGCGATAAATTCGATATTCGCGTGAACAGCGATGAAAACAAACGCATAGAAGCTAAAAATAATTTCTCTATTTAGTTAACCGAACTGGTAAGAATAATGCAAGACTATATCGCAGCTTGAACAGCGAGACGGTCTCCGACATTCCAAAAACGAGTACTCGCGCGCAATTAGGTATGCACTTATCTAATTGTTTATCGGACGTTTCAAGGATCCTCAAACATCCGTTTGTTAAGACAACCGGTAACGCTAACCCGCTGCGGTGGGATCGCTAACTGGTAAATACACGCTTGTAAATTACTCCATGCAAACAGTCGTATCTCCAAAGCGATCGAAAGACATAGTAGAAGCTCCGCGGACCAATTGCCACGTGTGCCAGCCTCGCGGGACTGCTTGCGGTTTGCTCCAGTTTATCCGGTAGGTGCAGAAGCGCACGAAGTGTATCAGTCGCGAGAGGTTTGTCCATCCACGAGCGTGCAGCCCGCATCAACAGACGATGTACCTTGTCCGCGTGTCGATTATGTAATTAATCACGGGCCCAGTATTGGGGCCACGGTTCGTAATTGGACAACGGGCATCGGCAACGAGCTTAAAAAACTGGTGACCGCCACGCATCGCTTGATTCTCTGTGAGCCGAGCCGAGCCGCGTCGCATCGGGCCGCGTCGATTTTATTTCGGTCGGACAACGGAACCTTGCACTCTGCCCGTTCTCGAGTAAGTTTTTTCCATCGATTCTTATCGATTTTAGTGTACATATCGATACGAACGCGGTTACGAAACGAACGTGATAAAGCTCTCGTAGTAAATCTTTCCGTGCACGGAAAGCGCGCGTAGGTTTAGGTAGCTACACCGTGCGTTCTTCTTTCCTCCTCCTCGTCTTCGGTGCATCGTTAAAGTTCTCTCTTTTGTTGAAGAAACAAATACATTTATCGTTACTTTATCCATTGTTTCGGTTGCCACTTTTATCCTGTCGCTTAAAGAAAGATTTATCGAAATTACACGCGACTCGAAACGATTTGATTTATCTAAAGATCACGCGACCCGAGCCACGTGAGTGACGGCTCCCTCTCGTGTACGTATACAATGGCCGGTTACCGATAATTTATACGAAAAAGAGCGATTACACGGAGTCATTTCCACTACTACCAGCCGGGTTCATTGGCATTGATCGTCTTGTCGGTCAGTTTCCGCTGTGCGAGTACTCGTAGCGAGCATGATCGTCGTCGGCCACCGATCGCTCCTTTCGAACGAAGTCGGAAGGAAAATCGCGTGAAAACGAGAAAACGACGCTTTCTAAGTAGCCGAGTGCTCGCGAACCACCTGTCGCATCGCATGACCGACTTACCGGTAGACGAACGAAGGCCGTTTAAAAGTACACTTTCAGACTCGCAATCGCAGCACCAGGTATAGTTTCCACAGTTTTTAATCGGTTCCTTTAAGATTTCGTGAAACTGGTTTCACTTTTACGTAGCTGCAATTATTTTCTACGATCAATTAGCTATCCGATGAAATTTCGTTAAGAAAAGAACACCGCTTTTTTCGTTTCGGTACGGAACAGCAATTTTTCGTTTCCTTTTTCTTGCACAAATCGATTATCGCGAATGTACAGTATACATTTTCTTTCGTATGCGCTATTCCAAACAGTTGACCCTTTGTACTCGAAGCATTTTTGGATACGATTAAGTCTAGATTCCTTTTCGAATGTAACTTTGACAATTGAAAAGCCTTAATTTGGGAGGAAGGAGTTACAAATGCTTATGATCGAGTTACTTTTATTTCTTTCGCTAATTTGCCATGTTGTAATATAAACAAGACTCAAATTTCACGTTTTAAAATATTCTAGATAATTGCATATGGCGCTCCGGAGAAACCAATCGAGTGCAAAGGGTTAATATGCAATTCCATTCAGAAAAACAACGGATAGTATGAAATTTCGGAAGATACGATCTTGTAGTAGAGATAGCTCTCCTATAACACGGTTTCGCTCTAACACGATAAGAAAACTGCGAAAACCTTTGTACAGCACTGTACTTCTACAGCGCTAGATAACACGATTTTTGTTTAACATATTTCAAAACTAAATTACCTTGAAATAATGACGGGAAAGAATAATGTAGTGCCTTTACATGAAAATATACAAATAAATTATAATTTATTCCGTTAATGATATTTTTTTTCCGTTTTGTATTATACATACACTTATATTTTTAATAAAAATTAAATTGCTTGTATAGAATTAATTTTCTACTGGCTCTGGGTATCAAATAACACGGTTTTACGCAACACGGCGTTTTCTAGGAACCTATCTACCGTGTTATAGGGGGGTTACCTGTGCGATAACTTTCTCTCGAAGCAGTTTATTGTGTTTTCTCAAACAAGATAATAGTTAAGGGTGACACGGGCAGTTAGCATAATTTGCATCGTTTGTAACAATGTAATAAAAAAGAGCATAATAATGCAAAATTTATCCGTATATTTATACATTTTTCTCTCATAGCAAGGTAAAGATCATTATTACACGAGTTTCCTTTAACACGTTGACTGTCACAGTGAAAACAGACGTGTGTGGTAAGACACACTTAAATTCCAATTATTATGATTTCTACCGATTAATTTTCACACGTAACCAAGTGAGCACTTTTACACTATAAGCCTAATAATAGTAATATTCAAAATTGATTTGACCTTTTCTATTATTAATTATTCAATTAATGCTTTCAATTAATATAGAATAAAATCATTTCGTGTTTGATTTACTCGAAGCTGTTTTTACTTACTACAATGTACACGTGTAGAAACATATTTTGAATGACCAGACACGGCGATAACCGTATCGCCTAGGTAAATTAACCATATGGTGCAAGCTGATAGTTTCAATTTGTTTGGAAACGCGTCCGTCAACGCCTGCATGCATTACTTTCACATTTCGATTGACCGAAGGCCACGGTAATAAAATTACCTTAAGTCTGACGGGTGAACGGCTTCATCCACTGTCGATAACGCGAGTAACATTAGGCACTCGAATTAATACAATGGTAGGTACTTAAAAAAAGATAAATTACGTAATTTTTCTCGACGAAAATGATTAACGAAGGTGACATAATCTGTTATCTCTTCTTTTATGAGTTATGGAATCTCCGTAATTGGAATCATATAATTACGCGCGCTCGAAAAAGTACTCGACAACGTAGAATGATTAACCGCCGCGTACTTATCGTTATCCGTTAACGAATAAATAAATAATAATAAACGAATAAGCGTGGTATTTTAAAATCCGTTTCCTCGAAAACGGAAAAGAAAGTATCGTCGCTTTCAAAGCGAATAATAAAACCGAATAACGAAACTACATCCGCTAGACGTAATAACGTTACACGGTAATATTATGCTATCTAACATGAAACGCGCGATACATGATAGGTATTTGTCTTTTCAGATCGCCAGTCCCGAGGAATAATGTCAACCAGAGCCGGAGCAGAAACCGCAGAGATATCGAACGACCAAGAACGTGAATAACTTTAGGAAAAAACAGCAGGAACGGTAGAAAAAGAAAAGGAGAAGAAAAAAAGTCGAGTGCAACGCATTCTCTATCCATAAAGACCGCATCCAGTCGCTGTTCGCGTTAGCAGTTGTCCGTGGGCATTAGAACAGGCAGCTTGCCACGTCCACGCTTTGCCGCGAATTCCTCGCGTCCTGTCTACCGAAGGAACGGTCGCTCGAACGCGAATCAACGAGATCTCCGAAGGAAATGAGTTTTACGCGTTGAAATAGAAACCGTTGTTGTCGTGCAGTAGTGCGTTATAATCGGGTAATCGTACAGCGCCGCGCAAAAGGAGCGAACATGGCGAACGTCGACAGAAATTTGGAGGAGCTGATGTCTCATCTGGGCGAATTCGGTAAATACCAATGCTGGCAGTTCTCGCTGCACGTACTCGGCGCTCTGACCGCGGGCTTGCATATGTTGACCCTGTTGACCGTCGCCGCCGTGCCGCCCCACGAGTGCAACGTACCCGAATCCACCTTCCTGAACGTAACGGACTTCGTGGAACGGAACGCGTCCTCGGTGCTGAAGGCGGTCCCTCGAGCGATCGACTCGTGCTATTACTTGGACGGCGAGGACGTAATCAGGAAGTGCGAGTCGTGGACGTATGACACGCGGTACTTCCAATCGTCCCGCGGGATGGAGTGGAATTTCGTGTGCTCCCAGCGATGGATGGGCGCGGTGGCGCAATCCATGTACATGTTTGGCGTGTTCATAGGCGCCGTGACTCTGGGCAGCTTGGCGGACAAGCACGGCAGGAAGATCATATTCTACGTGTCCGCGGTGGCGCAGCTGGCTCTGGGGGTGTCGGTGGCTTTGGTCAACAACTATTACGTGTTCCTGGCGATAAGGTTCTTGTACGGAATCTTCGGCTCCGCGGGGGCGTACATAACCGGATTCGTGTTGACGATGGAACTAGTGGGCGCCTCGAAGAGGACCGTCTGCGGGGTGATGTTCCAGCTGGCGTTTGCCGTTGGCTTCATGCTGGTGGCCGTATGGGGCGCCGTGATCAAGGATCGAACCTGGCTTCAGATCGTGTACGGATTGCACAGCGCGCTGCTGATCGGCCACTGGTGGCTGATGGACGAGTCGCCCAGATGGCTATGGGCGCAAGGCCGCGTCAGCGAGGCCGTGGCGATCGTGCGGAAGGGGCTGAAGATGAACGGAAACAACGTGGACATCGACGCGGCGAAATTGATCAGCGAGGGAAAGGTGCGGCACACGGAGCAGGAGGAACGCTCGTACGGCGCGGGGGATCTGTTCAAGTCGCCCAACCTCAGGAAGAAGACGTTGAACGTGTGCCTGAACTGGTTCGCGAACTCGATCGTCTATTACGGACTGTCGTTGAACTCGGGTAACTTGGTGGGCAACCCGTATCTCATGCTGTTCCTGAACGGCCTGGTCGAGTTGCCCTCTTACGTGTTCATCTGCTTAACGATGGATCGCACCGGAAGAAGGTGTCTGGTGAGCAGCTTCATGCTGATCGGCGGCCTCTGCTGCATTCTCGCCTCCAGCATTCCCACGGGCGCCGACAGCATATCCTCCGGCGCGGTCGTCGCCATCGTTTTAACGGGGAAAGCCTGTATAGCCATCTCGTTCGCGGTCATCTACAACTACACGGCCGAACTGTTCCCCACGGTGGTTCGGAACACCGCGCTCGGCATAGGCTCGATGTGCGCTCGTCTCAGCGGCGCGCTCACCCCTCTGATAATGCTGCTAGACTCGTTCGATCCGAAGGTGCCCGCAGTTTTGTTCGGCTTCGTCGCTCTGGTGTCCGGTTTCTTGTCGCTTTACCTGCCAGAAACGGTGAACCAACCCATGCCGGAAACCATCGAGGACGGGGAGAATTTTGGCAAAGGTGATACCTGCTTCACCACGTGTCTGGGCTCGAGGAGAAAGAGCAGCTCCAGCTACGACGTCACCATGAACCAGCTGACCGATAAGGACGAGAAGGAGAAACTGAATCAACCGGAAGCGAACGCGAAACAGAATCCGCGTTAACTCGAACGCGAATATGCGTATTTATGTCGTAAATCCCGGGTTACGGTCGACGATCATTTATTTGAGTACGCAACACGCTTGCACGTCGCATTCAATCAAAGATCGTTGAATGCCTGCCACCGTCAGGTGATTAGGGTTAAATTTATCAATACGTATGTTGACTGGCACGCTGAAAATTAGCGTACACGGTAAGATATATTATAGTGCAATATATTAATTAACGCGTTGAAATGCCGCGGTGAAAACGGTCGTCTTTCTTTCGAAATTAACCTTTTCAAGCGTTATTCGCGTTGCGTAATTAATACTACACCGACAAATTCAACGTGATTGATTAACCGAAGTAAAAGGGGAAAGAGGAAAAACGTCAAGTAGCATATCGTATTAATTTCGCATCCAATTACAAGATGTCGAGTGGAAAGTTCGTGCCTTGAAATTTTTCATCCTTTTATATAACATGGTAGAAAACTTAAAGCAATTATAAAGATTAAAGAAACGAATGTTTCTTCGTATTCCCTGCAGACGGAACTGACACTGCGCACAATGAATCATATGAATCAATTAAAGTATCGAACGTTAATTGTGCCTTAATCAACAAACTAACATTCCAAAATTACTTTGGTACCAAATCTTTTTTCGCTGAAATTCCAAATAATTATCGATTATTTGAAGATACTAATTATCGCGTGGACCAATGGTAAACAATTAAATGATTGTGTCGCTGATTACAAGTTCTTCAATTACATAATTAATTTTAATTACTAATCGTTCGATTACCGATCATTTGTTTCGAGCAAGGTAGAGTATCGACAAAACGTCTCGCGTCGAAAGGAATGAAAATGTTTTCCAGTGTTTTGCAATCTGAAGGCTCGTTTCCATACAAGCAATCGAAGCGAGCGTGCATCGATCGTCTTACGAAGCAACAGGGTATAGTTGATCAAATTTCGATGATAAATACTCAAATGTAAGAGGACGCTTTGTCCAACTTGTACTTGTACCATCTCTAGCTCTTCGTCGATATTATAAAAAAACCGTTTGCCTGTTTTATTCCACCGCGTAAATAGAGGCTAAGGCTGCAATCGCACAATAATACGTATGCATAATAATCTTTAACGATAAAAGTCGGAAACTCTTTCAATTACTGCTTTATTTGCTAACGTTCTTGATATTTTTGTGTTTATTACGTTGTAACTTTATATGTATCATATATCATCGGAATAGAGTATATTACACGTATAGCATATATAGCATAATCATGTGTTCCGTTATAATTATCTTATTGTTAGTTGTAACCCTTGTTGATCGAATTATATTATTTTGTATCGTTGATGTTACTAATAAATGTTACGAATGTTATCGACAACGAAGAAAACGTTTTCCACTTTACTTCACCGCAGCTATCGCTATTTGAAAATTAACCACTTTAACAGTGTTCCTATCACGACCGGTCAAATGACCGTCTTTAAGATTTCGATTAGAATTTGCGATATACAACGTAATTGCATCGCCTTTAAACTTTTTTCGAATTTTTCAGGATTCACTTCTTTTTTATTGTTTGTTTTCCAAGAAAATTTTGATTTCACCGGTCGCGGTAGGAATAGGTGTACGTGAAGTGTCGATAGGATTAGTGTTAATTTTAACAATCGAATGCGTTGGAGCCGGATATTGGCTTGAAATATAACTTGATGCCATTTAACTCTGACTGCCACAGTGAAAACAGACGTGTATGGTAAGACACACTTTAAGTCTAATTATTAAGGCTTCTGTCGATTAGTTTTCAAATGTAACCATTCAAATAACTACTGTGCACTGTTAGTCTAATACTAATTATATAAAATTTGAAGCGCCAGTCATCAGTGACCATCACGGCAGTAAACGTGTTAATTAATCCGACGAGCAAGAAAAGAACACCTCACGCAAGCACGGGTCAACGCATCTCGGAGGACACAGTCGGTCGAGACATTTTATTTTCTCGTTTCGCGCGGACGAATTTCGCGAAACGCGTATTCGAACATCGCGTATTTTCGCGAAACGAAGAATCCGGGTCCGTGCAAAGTTTGCGATCGATTGGAGAAAAGTTGCGGAAACGGCATTCCGAATGCAACAGGATCGAAGCCGAACCGTCGCGTCAGCTTTCACCTGGTCCATCGAGAGGCTCGCGTCTCTCTCGACTCTCGAGACTACTCGCATGCACATGCGCCACTATATACGTGTATGCGTGTTTACTCACCTGCGGAGGTGAACGTATTGGCCTTCCACAGAGAGGGAGAGAGAGAGAAAGAAAGCGAGAGAGGCGGGAGAGCGCGAGAAAGAAGGAACGAGAAAACAGGGATGAGGCGCGCGCGAGTTCCGTAAACGACTGCGCCACACCGACTAAAAAACTCGGCTCGCGCCGCGACGCGACGCGGACGCACCGATTCAGCGCAGAAAATCGTTGCACGAGCCCGCGCAACTCCGTCGAGCTCGTCCTCCTCCTGCACGAAGGAAAAACACACTGGAAAATTGCAGGATGAACCCTCGAACCGCGAGGCTGGGCGAGCACCAGCGTCGAAACGATAGACGTTCTGGAGAACGGTCATTTTTATGGACCTTATGGCTACAGCAGCACGGTTGTTGCTTTTTATCTTCCGTGATGGGATGTTTTTTAACTTTGGGTACTTTCTTACCCATTATTGTAACGGATGTTAACGCTATTCCTATCCATCGTGCCACTTCTTGGAATTTGACGTCACCAAAATTCCGAGAATTTGGTCGATTCCAAGAAATGACGCCAAACTCCAAGAAATTCTCGAAATTCGTTTGAGCAAGCCCAAAACCCAAAAAAGTATCATAAAACGCAACGAGGGGACGTGCCGCTCTGAAAACTGCCCCTGGTAGCCGTAGAACAGCCGTACTTCTGTGTTAGCCGGGTCACCATTCTCAAGGGGCATGCAGACGACCGTTACACATGAATCAACAGTTAACTGTAGCGCATTACGTACTTAATGACGTCAAATCTCAGAAATTACTGGAAATTTAGATAGCTGTTGTATAAATTCTATAGCAAATCCGATTATAAATTAAAGTTGTATAAATAATGCTCAAAATTATAATTATAAACGTTAGTTATAAATAATTTAATAAGTATTGTAGTAAAGCTCAATGTATAAATCATTTACTTTATTAAATTGTAATACCACTTGACAAGTGATTATTAAACAGTAATTTAGCAAATTACTAGAATAGCCGCCTCGCTTTAAAACAATCAGTAAACCGAATACTCGTCGCATTCAGGATAATCCAACCTAAACTTATTCTTTCCTTAGGGAAGCCTGTGGTGCTCCTCAGTACACTAATGTTCACACCTTTCTCGTTGACGCTTCACTAACCCCTTGGCATATCAGTTTTGGCAGAGGTGCGTCAGACAAAGCTAAAGAAAATTCTAATATTATATATAATTTACATTTAACGGTAGTATACCATACCAATTATAGTTGTAATTACACTTAAAATCAAATTGTAATAGAAATAAAATTCAGATTTGTAATATTTGAAGCGTAAGGTGCGTCACGAGTCTGACTCGTCAAAGTACGGCAAGGGGTTAATTGTAAGGTAATTGTAAAAATACCTGTAAATTACGTATAAGATTAACTCGACTTACAATCGATTCAATATTCAAAATTAAATAAGACCACGTTCGTTATACGATCAAAACTAACAGCCAAAAATTTTACCACCCACCTCTCGCGTCACAGAATACCACCCGTTAAATTTCCCACGAGGCTCGAAGTATCAGGGGGTGTTTGACTCGGTCGTACTCTAGTCTGCAATTCACCCCTCCTGTTCTCGTACGCGGAGAGCCAGACTATCAATTTTCATAATAAAATATTTAAATTCGATTAGAATTGTAATGAAAACGTACTTTACTGTTTCCAGTAACCTCAACATTTTCAAGAATGTTAGATACCTGTTATCGAGTTACGATATCACGTTGATCACAGATTGCTTGGGGAAAAAGGAAATGGATGTTTAATGAATTTAATATCTATAACAGATCTGCACAACTCGACGCCTTTCGAGTAGTTATTTTATCTTTACTTTCTGTAAGTCAATACTTTAATAAACGTCAAGTACCTCTGTAAATGTAATAGACGCTCCACAGCTTTGTTTATTGCGGGGGAAATAAAGTTTACTGATAGATCGTGTAAGTGTATTAACGCTAGAGCTACTAACGTTTAATGTACACCTTTTTTCGAATAGAAAATAAGTAAGAGATGAAACGTACACTATTTTAATAAAAATTAGCTCACAGTTTGGCAAAGGCATGCTGATAAATCTTGTAATATAAAATAAAAAAACTGGAACAAGTCGTTTGGACCCATTTGCTAGTTCTAGCGTTACAAAATACCTGTAAACTATGTATACGATTAACTCGATTTGCAATCAATTTAACAAAGTTATTTTAACAAAGGGCCAAAGAAAGAGACTTCTTTAAATCGAAGAAAGAAAAATTACAGTCAACGTTAAATTAGTTGTTACTCGAAATTCTAAAATTTAGAAATTTCAAAATCAAGAAATGCTGAAGCTTCTAAATGGATCTACCGGTAAATTCGAGTGGCACTCAACCAGAATATTTTTTAAAAATGTGAACTTTAACTATTATTTATTTCCGAACATAGCAAATTAATGCAAGAAATGAAAGTGAATAGATTACAAGCATTTGTGATTCTTTACTTCCAAAATAGAGCTTTCAAATTTGGGAAGCTTCACTGGAAAAGAAATCTAGACTCAATCGTATCCAAAAATGTTTCCAGTGCAAATGGTTAATACAATATTTAACACCAAAGTAACTTTACTATTAATTTCCTACCAATATTCCAATATACTGATTCTAACATGTTCTATCAATTACGATACTGATGCAATCAAGTTTTTTCCTGCTGCCCAAAAAGCCTCGGTTGTGCACCCCTGATTCGCAACGATTGGTAAAATAATATGGTCATATCTATATTTGAATCACTCTTTTTTTTTTCCAACATACATCCTTGGCGACGTCTCTACCAGTTTAATCGAAGGATGAATACCGTTTGCAATCACTCTCAGCAACGATTTGTACTCTAGTAACGTATTCTCCTCCAGATTTCGTACTTCTTAATCGTAAAAGCGTATAATATTGTGCACACATCGAATTACAGTTGTCGTATCGGAACAAGATACCTCGACAATGATCAATGGAATGAGTAGAACGTGCACCAATCTTATCGCATGTTTCACCGACGCAAGATTCGTTTGATATTCTAGAAAGACTGAATTTCGAAAAGCTCTCTCTTTTTTTTTCTTTGTGAATATGGCTGATACACGATAAGCAAAAGTATCTTTTTCTTTTATAAAAATGATGCTTTTATGTTTTTGATAATGTATCTTACCACCCGATCGTATCGCTGGTCGTAAAACCAATACGAGTTTCCTTTGCCTTCGATCGGCTTACATTAACTCGTAAAATCTTATTAACATTTCTACGGAATAAAAATCGGTAACGGTATGTTATACGTACATTATTGTCTCTTAGTCTAAAACTGAATCGGCATCGTCGAAATTACGTCTTCGATAACTCTTTCGTAACAACTTGCGGAAACAAAGGGAATAATTAAACACTAACAACAAAATTGCGTATATTATTAATTGTCTAAGAAGTATCCTTATCTCACTCGATAATTAACTTTGTATTACATGGCCGCCGGAATTACGGAAATTAAAGTAAAATTAATTACTTGAAAATATTTCGATTAAAATCCTTCCTCTTTCTCGATTAACTCATTAGCAAGTTTCAATCACGATAATAAAATAATTAGATAATCGAAGAATTTGATGGTACCAAAATTATAGAATGACTATTCGATAGGTCTAGTATGTTTTGTACATTTTGTTATACCATTAGGAGGACCGGAAAGTAATGTCGTTTCTTTACATTAAATTCAAACAAATAAATTTTTAACTAGTTTTAATTGTTAATCAATGGAGTAATTATTGGCAGAAGCTTGTGAAACTCAAAAGGCGTACAATGCCAGATGTGTACCTTTTCTGGTTTGTAATTGCAAAAAAATTTGAGATTTGAGCTTTAACCTTAACCCTTTGCGGTCCATGATCCAGTAATACTGGACATCGCATTTCGGTTGAATAGGTCCACCGCCCAGTTCACTGGACAGATTTCATTGACAATTGCATTCCTTTTCCATTTATTCAAATTGACTCCTTCGTTCTTAAAATTAACTTGAACCTGGCTTAACACTCTAATAGAATCAGTGGACTGAAAAGGGTTCAAATATGTCTTTGGCACAATTTTGGAGTACACGAACACCCGACAAGTGACAAACATTGGTATGCACAGCAACGACATTACTTTTCGGTCTCCCTAATACTTATAGATATATTATAGTAAGAACAGATAGTTCCTTTTCTTTTGCGATATAATATTTCTCCGAAGGCACATTGAACACGCATACACAATTATTAACCCCTTAACCTATGATTTTGCCAATGGGTGCGTCAGTTTGAGCTAAACACGTATTGCTCTATTATTAAAAAAATGAATGATAAATTATTATTTATATTTCGTAGTTGATGAGCCTTGACTGCATTAATTACAACTGCGATTAAACTTAAAATTGAGTTGTAATTACAATTTGAAGGGGAGAGGTCACATCTGAACTGCAGGGTGGGTCACGAGTGTGACTCGACATTGTAGGGCAAGGGGTTAATATATTATACGTCTACTGATATAAAAAACGTGCTAAGGAACCATTTATTTTAATTTCAATTCCAATATTTGTTCCCTTTTCCCTGTTTAAATCCGAAGGACGAATATTCTTTTCTCCTCGGCGACCATGCCATAAACTATACTTCCTTTCATCGTCGACGCGTTCACGTATGTCAGTGACTTTTTTTCAATTTGTACCCAATACACTGCAACTAATGCAACGTTTAAAAGAATAAATCTCAAGGAACGGAGAATACATTTCTCTTCTTGTCCGAAATATAATCGATCCGAAAAATTGTTAAAAGCCTCCTCGAATTACAAATTCCCGAAGGTACTTTAAAATCGTAAAACCCACAATGATTGTCAACTGAAAACAAGTCTTTGCACGCAACGACCGTCGTATCTATAATTGTAACTATTGATATTGTTTGCAAGGCCTGCGACGAACGGCTGCTTATTCTTCGGCGTCTTCGGCGTCCAGAATACTCTTGAAGCAAAACGGCTGAAAAGTGTGTCCTTGACCGTCGTAGAATTTGCTCATAAATTCCACCCTGGAAGGAGGAGAAAAGTAAATAACGTGTGTTAATTCTGCTATGTTTAGTTTAACAATCATATACAAAATTCGATTTAAGAATCAAAAATTCTATATGAATTAATTTTTAATCAATACTAATTAAATAAACTAATTAAATAGTATATTACATTAATTTTCCTCAAACAAAAATTCTTCAGAAAATAACTTAATTGCATTACTAAAAGATTGTATAATTTCTTTAAACTTAATTTTATTAGGTCCTTTTCGAATTTGAATGTATCCTAAAACTTGTAATTAAAATTATAATTAATAAAATATTATAATTGATAATTTGCACCACTTTCATAATCAATGGCTACGTAAATTCTTTTAATTGGCCAATTCTAAATTGAACGAAGCATTGGCATTTTTAAGATATTAAATACTAACTAGTTATAAATAAAAAGTTTACACTAAATTAAGCATAAATTATTTCATTTATCCCATTTTTTTTAAATGAACTTTACACCACTTTCAAAATAAACGGTCCATATGTTGATCGTTGCAAAGAATAATTTTACTACGTACCAGTGAAGTCGTAAGGTGTGAAGAAACGCGGACAGCCCTTCCATCATGACGAGAATAGCGAGCGTGAAGAAGGCCCAAGCTGCGAAGTAGCCGACCAAGAAAACGCTCTTGTAGTAGTTGCCGTCTTCTGCAGCCAAACCCATGCGCAGCACCATCGACCAGAGTACTTCGGACAGTTGGCCATGGGCCAGGGACAGGGCCCACAAACGTAGGTAGGAGGCAGTGTGGGATATCGTCGAAAGGACGAACTCCACGGTGTGAATAGCTTGATGGATCATTACTTCGCCGAACGAATCGTGCTCGTGTTCGCTGTCGCGTTCGCGCTCGCGCGCGGCGGCGGCGTCCCCGTTCGTCGAACCACTCTGCAACCCCTCTGTTTGCAGTTCGATGTCCTGCGACGTCGTTCCGTTGCTCTGAAAACAATCCTTCGATTGTACCTCGAAATAACGTGACAAGCGACTAATCTTCTTTTCGTCTTTTAATTTCGTTGAATTTACGCTTCTAAGTGCAACGTTATTAAAAACAATAAAAAGAATATAATTCAACGAGAGCTTTCAGCGGAGATGTTCAAAGGCAGTCTTCAAAGCATGTTATAAATCTCCGTTGTCCACGCGTGGATGAAAATTTGCAGGGTTAATTATTGTAACGTTAATCAAGAATATCAACAGCCCGCGAGACTGAGTAGAAACAATTGAGTAGTTACAAAAGGGTTGTTGTATCGAGCGATACTCATCGATTTTCGTTAATTTTAAAGAATATTGGAATTCTTACCATCACTTTTCCCTTCTTCTTCTTGTTTCTCATTACCAAGAAATAAATTGGCCTTCCGAAGAGCATCACAGGAATGCACAATGCCGCAATCGCAACGCACATCTTTTGGATTATTGCCTGACCAGGAAACATATACTCCGAGCAACCGCTCGGCGCGGTGGCATGTCCCATCAATATCATGTTAATGAATGTGATCAGAACGGATGGGGCACACGCAGAACCATATGCTTTATCTGCATATAACCAAAGAAGATACAGAGCATCGTTAGTGCAATTAGCATTATTAATCTTCCCTTGTGCAACATTAAACCCACTGTGTTTTTTAGCTTGATAATTGGAATTAAAACAACAATTCTTCATTTTTGAAGCTTGTAGAATCATAAATTGAATATAATAATATTAGGTGTAGAAACAAGTTCTTTCCGACGAATTTCAATCGTTTGCTATGATCATTTGTTGCGAGATACTTTTCCGCAAAAAGAACTGGCAAGACACATAAACGTTATACAAAAAGCAGTATCTATCCGTTTACACGAAACTAGAAAAATACAGAAATTCGGAAAATGGGTTCCAATAAGTTACCCGGAGAAAACAAAATTCGTCGTACGGGACGGCTCTGAACTTGCTGAATCGCTTGAATAAAAAAGATCTCCTGCATTAGGTTATTACAGACGGTGAAAAATGGATATTGTATAGGAACCTCGAACGAAAAAGATCGTGGGTAGACCCTGGCAAAACAACAACATTAACCGCAAAGCCTGATATTCATGGGAAAAAAAATGTTATTCTGCATATTCCACACTTAATAAATTACTATAAGTATATATGTATGTACGTATTTGTTTGGAGGGCAAAAGTATCAACATATTGATATTGCGATAATTCTCAGAATACAAAAACCATATCTTACAAACACGTTCTGTTAATTTTCAGATAAAAACTATTCGATAGATCCGTTTATTTTTACAAATCGTTAATGCATCTAATTCGAAATGAATGTATCAGTAAATGATATCGAGTAAGATATCAGCAAAGTAAGTACTATATGTACTTCCCTAACAAAAAAATGGCGTTCCACCGGATTAGAAAGTTACCATGTGTCATGTCTAGGTTAGATACGGATTAGATTAAAAATGACAAGTGTTTGACAAGAGTTTTTTAAATTCACTAACAATTTAGATTAATTGTGTCTGGACATACACGTCTAGTAACTTTCGAATATAAAGCAAACGATGGGCTTTTTTCCCCAAATCGCCATTTTTCCTCGGGAAGTCTGTAATAAACATTTAATTTCGTATGTCTTTATCTCTCCATGTAACAGTAAACGTCGTAACTGAAGGTATAAATGTATGTACCTACCCTCTGAAGAGGCATTGTATAAAATCCATTTGACGAACATCAGGACCACCATGTACAAGAATAGGAAAATGAGGAAAAACAGTTGTGGCAAGAATTCGAAAAACAAGCTCGGATACCTCTTGAAGTTCCTACACAAAACACACAATATGAATATAATTAATTAATTCTACTTGCAAAAATATGTTTAACACTAAAACTACAATGGAAGTCAAAACGACTCGCTGCAGGCTTATTTTGCATTACAAAATTTAGTGAAACGTTTTCGACGAAATTCCAGCTGGCTTTTATCAAGATAAATAATTATTCTATACAATTACGTTTCATCCCTTATTAGTTTTATCTTTTATTCTATTTCTGATCTAGAAGTGAAGGTACACTGAACGTCGGTAGTTCTAGTGTTAATCTGTAACATATATGCGCGAATACGTCTGATGGGGTTGTAAAAAAAGAGACACTTACACGATATTAACGATGTTGATAAAAATCCCGAAAATCATGTGCACCACACCGAAGATGATCGACAGCTTCATTTTGTAGGAATTAAGGAATATAATCTTGTTCTCGGCTAGCATCCAAACTGGATCCACGCCCACTGGATACGGTGTCTGTTTGTAAGCATCGGAAGCCGGATTCAATTGAAGAACAGGATTTTCAAGGATCGTGGACTGATTATACGTAATGTTCCAACTAGATCCGAACAGGTTAAACGATTTTGAGAACAGGTCGTTGTAGATGAAACCGGTGTAAATGGAAAACACACCCATCAGGAGTATAATGTAACGACCAGCGAAAAATATATTCCAAATTTCGGAGTTCGATTTCTTTGCCGTGAACTTCTTCTCTAACAGGATCATGTAGACGGCGAACAGGGTCATAATTAAACCTGTTTGAAAAAGAAAATATTAGTAGCTTTAAAAGAAACAATGGACTTACAGTACAATTTGGGGTTTATGTTATAAGTTGAACAAAATCGTTAAAATAAACAATTATACATTATCGATTCGCAAAAGAATACAATGTGTAACTATAAAAGTACACGGTTTGTCCGGATAGTTCCCGGAATGATCGTTTCTTAAAATTACCATTCGACTTCCGGAATTGGTAGCGCGTGCAATAGTTTCATTCACATCTCAGTACTTCCCTGTAATTAGTTGATCGTGTTTTGTTTCGTGTACACCTAATGTCACGTGTTTTACTAAAAACCGAAACGGAGAATGGTCCCTGTTGTACGATAAGGCCCCGGCTCACACTTCATGCGTAGTGAGTCAATTTTTGGCCAAAAAACAGGTGACAACGGTCGTGCGCCCCCCTCCTCGCCCGACTTAGCACCTGCACGCTTCTACCTTTTCCCAAAATTAAAATTTCATACGAAGGGGACACGATATCGATCAGTTTCTAACATTCAACAAACTGTTACACAATATCTGAAAACAATTCCACGATCTGACTTTCCTAGGGCATTTCAAAATCTTCTGAAACGTTGCAAAGCGTGTACTGATAAGGAAGGAGTCTGTGCAGAAGCGTAAATGAATAAAATTATGAAGTTACACAATTATTCCGAGAACTTTCTGGACCAACTGTGTAATCGTTAAATGGTTTACTTACCGTGGCCAACGTCGCCGAACATTATGCTAAAGAGAAAAGGAAACGTGATGATCGAATAAAGGGCTGGATTGGCTTCGCGGTACGTCGCCACCCCGTACGCGTCGATCAAGTTCTGAAAACCTCTGGTGAATTTGTTCGTCCTGTGAAACGTCGGAGGATTCTCGTCGGTATAGATTACGTTCAGGAAGGACGGTATCGAGCTACCGCACAGCCTCTAAACAAATTAAGGGGACATATACAATTAGATGGAGCAGAATTAGTCATTCTTGGAAGATTTGTTTTATTAAGAAACAATAAACAAGTTCATTGAAATAATGTGCTCAAGTATACAAATTTTTTTAATTTAAATTAACTTTAAAATTGCGGAGCTGTCGCACAAAGTTGCTAGGGCAGTTGCAAAACTAGCTGCCTGTAGCCTTTGATTTTTTTCAACAAAAAATCGATTGTTTAAAGGTCCTAATATAGTCCTCCTTAAAGTATTAAATGTAACTTTGATCGAATCTTATTGCCTATAAAAGAATTTCATTAACGCATTATAGTTCGTACAATCATCACCCTATAAATTTTTAATAAATATGTTTATAAAAATTCTGGCTAGTGTTTCAACTTCGAAACTAAAAATACTGTAGCGGCACACGGTTCGCAGCCCAGGTAGAAAATAGCGTTAGCCACTTATAGACGTAGGTATAGACAGTTAAGCCTACCCTGGAGTTTGTAAGCCGGAAAAATTAATTTATATTTTAACACGACTTTTTAACAAGTCGTCATCGAGGGTCTTTCCCCGCTAAAATTGAGGCGGTGGGAGCTAAAAATTAACTCCACCCTCGTGTCTTCGGAAAGATAACTCTACTAAACATTGCAAACAACAACTTGTATTCCATCACGAACCACCTAAATCACTAGAAATACAATAAAAACGAAAGGAACTCACCGATCCTTCGACTAAACAATTCCGGACAATCACAAGGTCCTCCACCGGCACCCAACATTCTCCGATAAGGCACTTTTTCGAAACGTCCATGTTGAACAGATTCATGGTATGATATATCGCCTTCATTTTCCGAACCATAATCATCCAGTTGGGCAGCTCCTTAGCCACGTTGTGTAACACGCGTTGACGGTGATCTTGAGTTTGATTGAGAACCTGTGAAAATTCGAGGAAGCAAAAGTATTACGATATAATATATTCCAGAAGGGATGACTGAAATATCGACGGAAATATCAAAGTTCCACGACGGTTCTCACCAGGTTTAGATCTTCCAATCGCGTACGAACACCTTTCACCATCTCCGCCCGCTCGGCGTGGCTGTGCGGGCACGGATACAAAGAGGCGTGGAATCCGCTGCAAACCTTCTTGATACGGGTCTTCAGCTGCTCCCCTTGGAAGAACGCGACGAACGCAGTCTTGTAGATTTTGTTGCCCTGAAACGATACACCCGCGCAAAACTTGTACGTATCAAACTATTTACGAGACGCGCAAAACTGTCATCAAGGATGAATCGACGGAATTTTGTTAGTTCAACAACTAATCCATTGAGATCCACACCAGAGAATCGGACTCCTCGTGTAACGCATACTTTAGCTCGGACGTAAAATCAAGTCACACTCTTTGTGGTTTTCAGTTGCGAAGCGGTTGATCGATTTTAACAGTAATTCAAGGGGGCAGGCCAATCTAAATGCAAGAGTTTGGTAAATTAATTATTAAAAAAAACCACTTGATGCACAAAATTGAAAGTTTGATGATGTTTTAACGACATTAATCGAACTTTAAATTTCACTACTCATGAAGCGCGTGGGTGTTCACGAGGAGGGGAGTCTTGTCCTCAAACTGGCGCCTCTGCCTGAGGTCATTAATTTATTTTATATAACAAAATACAACATCGAGCGGTACTTGAACGAAGTTAAGGTTTCATCACAGAGTTTATTCCCTTTGCAAAGGGAAATTTGTTCGGTTAAACGGATTCGGAAAATGGGAAAGTAGGAACTATCTTAGGTTCGATGGTCGATATGGGGTGAAAATGACTCGGGAGGATAAAATCATCAGCTATCGGAGGAAGGATTCTGGGATGTTTGCTGCTGGTGTATAATTTATTGTGTTTGCAGGAAGACCAGGCAGTCGTTTTAACTTATACTAAAAGTAATAAATTGTGTAGGCGTACAACAGGTCCCAGGACATTTAAAGGTGCGATCCTTCGGGTTATATGTCGCTCTCGACGCTTCAAATTGACAGACCACATCCGTGATAATCCGAAGGCTCACACCAAATTTTAATGTTTTAGAACAATGATGGCAAACCTATGATCCGCGGATCAGACACTGACCCACGCGTTGATTTTTATATCATTCAAATACTCAGTGCAGGGGTGTCACCAGGTGTCACCCCATTTATATCAATTTTTTGACGTCGACCTTTATTCTTCGCTCTTCACTTACAAAAGTAAAGGTTGTGAAACAAAACCCCCCTTCCAACTCCCCCTTTCCAACTGACGCCATTGACTGAGGGACTAAAGTTAATTTCTCAAAAACGTCAACCACAGGCAGAGCCCCCCTCCCCAAGTAGCGGAATTTAAAGCTCGAAATGTTGTTGAACCATCATTAAATTTTAAATTTTGTGTATCGAGCGGTTTTTTTTTTGATAATTAATTTACCAAACCCTTGCATTTAGACTGGTCTGCCCCCTCAATCAAAAACTAAAATAGTAAGTAAGTGGTTACGAATAGTGTCGACGCGTTGACTGCCTCCCGCGGGTTTACAAAATCTGAAGGACCGAAAGAAGAAAAGAAGAAACGAGAATGGTGATGATTATAATAATAATGAGGTTCGATTGATCCTTCAGTGTTGCAGAGATAGCGGTGGTGGCAGTCAACGCGTTAAGCTGCGGATATCTTGTTACACCATCAAAATTAAAATGGGGACGTTAAAAACCAAATGATTAATTAATAGACGATTATTTTCGGAAAATAAGCTTGGTTTTATGCTTGCATTTTTAACGAACGCTTGCAAGTTTACGGTTGATTTATAAGTTTCTCAGTTACCGAGTGACGAGAGTAACGCTGCTCTCCAGTTGTAACGTTCTGAAAATAAACGAGATCTCAATGGATTACTCTGACTCCTCATTAAATTTATCTTTACGATTACAATGGTTTTTCCCTAAAAGTAAAACCATCTCCTAAATAAACAGAAATATAAATGAATAGAAATTTCCTATTCACACTTCCCTCCCCGCGTGTTTTTTATTTCGTCTATTTGCACCAATCACGTACTCACTGTACAAATTACTTTGTACAAAAACAAAAATACTAAAGTTAACAAATTTCTGGACATTTTGCGATTTTACCTTGGAACTTTTATAATTAAATATTAACAAATACGAACTTTCCCATATTCGTGCAATGTAAAATTTTCCATTTTAAAAATAAAAAAGTGTCATTTTTAATACAAAAAACTGTCTGTTCTTAATAAAGGAATTTCGATTCGATGTAATATCAGTTTTCGAACGTAGAAATGTTTGGTTTACATCACCGTTTCATTTACATTGATGCTACTACATTTTCCTGTAAACATTTGCAGTGACTGACACGTTTTCTCTCGTTCATATTATCAGACCTTAATCGCAATTTTTATCAACTTATCGCCACGACTCGACATAACAACAGCGAGCAACACGGACTACTGTGAAGAATCGATTTGTACGATAAACTGATACTCGAGTGGAAATTGCTTGATTGGCGGCTGACCTATAATGCGTAATAAAATAAAAAACAAACAGTCTGCAAAGAAAAAGTACGAAACTCCTAAAAATGTTTCGCAAGAAATTACGTTCGCATTCATTTCGCGTAGGTACTTACGTTGTCAGTTTATCTTAAATACTTAAAAAAATCGTTATGCTTGAAATATGAACAGATTAAGTGAAAACTGTGTAAAAGAAGAAAATCTCAATTACCTGGCATTTCAAGTACGAGTCAATTTAAAGTAAATTATAAGGTGCAGTTTAAAGATGGTCGAAGCACGCAGTTTTATCAACTTTATTATACCAATTCATAAGCCATACTTTTCTTAACACCTTGATTGCCATAGTGAAAATACGCTTTAATTCTAATTATAAAACGAAAAAATTTGCATTCTGAATATTTTACTTACGGCTAATAGTTTTCGAGATATTTATGGAAATACTATTTTCTACCCCACCTTTAAGGGTTATTCTCACCGCTTCAAAGTGGATATTCACACGTTGAAAAGAATACTTGTTAAATATTTTGTTAAGTTTTATAACGAAAAAATTTCATCAAAATCTGCGTGTAAGGTTTGGGTCACGTCGCTTGTAAGTATTAAGGCTTAATTTTCAAATGTAACCATTCAGATTACTAGTTTGCATTATTAGTCTAATTCTAGCAATATGCATCGTTTATTTTATCTTTTCTTTTATTAATTATTTAATTAATTAGCGCCGGTCACCAGTGATCACCGTGGCAGTCAACGTGTTAATCACGAGACAGAAGATAAAGCTCAATCTGTTCATATGAAACTAAGGATACAGCTATTGTTGGAAGAAAATCAAAAAAAAAGAAAGGTGTAAACTAACAGTGGCTGGATCCTCCAATGGCTTCTCGAGCTCGGCTTGCCGTAGAAACACGTTTCCCCTGGATATTCGCCATAACATTCTCTCGAAAGCAGGTACTCGTTCTCGATTTATTACCCCGGCAACGAATCTACAACAAGATAACTTCATTAAACGGAACAAGTTTCGCTCGCAAAGTCTCACGACTCTGATTAACTTGTGATTTTTCTAACGGGTGCGTCAGG
Organism: Anthidium xuezhongi; assembly: GCA_022405125.1. NCBI lineage: Eukaryota > Metazoa > Arthropoda > Insecta > Hymenoptera > Megachilidae > Anthidium > Anthidium xuezhongi. Next base: position 12,935,188 of record CM039639.1, on the reverse strand, counting down.
TAGAGCTAAATATGTATCGCTTCAGTGTTAAAACGAATGAAGAAGATCGAAACACTATACAGGGTGGCCCGCACAACTTGCACACCTCTATAACTTCCAAAGTATGCGGTGCAAGTTGCGTGCACCACCCTGTATACTTCACACTCGACGAGCCTTGACTATGTAAATTGCGATTAGAATGAAATTTGAAATTGAGTTTTAATCAAAATATTTGCACTCGGAAATTTTGTTCGGACTATTTACCAGCAATTCAGAAATACTTGTTAGTTACAAAGTAGCGAACAGCTATAGCATTGGGAATAATTATTCTATTTAAATTATATTTGGAAGGAAAGACAAATTAGTTGCGTTTCCCTTAAAAATCGCATGCGATCTTTTCATGTCCCCTCAGAGTATAAAGGGTTAATACATTCCGAAATCATTCTGGATGATTTCCATTCATTCTAATTTAATTAAAAATATCATGAAGTTTGACCTTTCTCTTTTTAACCCCTTAACGTACGATTTTTCTATCGGGTGCGACAGTTAGAGCTAAGTATGTGTCGCTTCATGGTTAAAACAGATGAAAAAAATCGAAACATTGGCTATATAAGTTGCGATTAGAATTAAATTTAACACCAAACGTACCAAGCAGAGTCAAATGACCCCTTTGAAAATTTACTTCAAAATAGTACATTCATTTTTATACCAAGACAGCGTTTCCGGTTACAATTAGCAGATGAACTCGTTACAGAGTATCACGAATTTCTTGAAGAAGTAAAGGAACATCAAGCAGACCCAGCAATAATTCCCAATCACGAAGAAAATGCCAAATAAAATTGTGCACGGGTAGTACAACTACTCTTTGCATAATTTGCAAAAAATTTGATTACTTTTTAGAAATTAGAAGTTGCGTTGCGAATTATTTCCTTTAATACATTAAGAATTTCTTCCTAAAAATCAAAATGGCCCCTTAGGGCAAGAATAGGTACGTGTAAAGTACCGGTACGTTTAGTGTCCAAATTGAGTTTTAATCAAGATGTAAAGGATAGAGATCACGTTTGAAACTCCGGGTGCATCACGTGTGTGAAACGATATTGTAAGACAAGGGGTTAATTACCACGACGCATCACGTTTCCTATCAAGCTAGACATTTAAAGTTACGAGAGGAACAGGATAGGTGTTCGATCGTGATATATGAGTTTTATCCTTTGATGAAAACATACTCGAGACGTCCTCGACCAGTCGCGCTCGAATTCTGTGCTTCCTCGTTAATTAGCGTCCTGGTGATCGAGTCATTGGCCTCTTCCTGTTGATATAGAAGAAGATACGAATCTTGATTCTTCGACAGAACGGTAACATCGATTACACGAAGGAGGACGACGCTATGAGCAAAAGCTGCTGAACTACTTTAGCTACCTCCGTGAAAAACACTTGGGTCTTCTCGAGCACGTGCCGTAATTCCGTCAATTCGAGATAGTTACTCTTCAGGTTCACCGCGTTTTGACTCAGCTCCAATATATCGTTCTCCGTTTTCTCGAGGTGGGCCTGGGAACAACGATTAAACGAATAACTCTTATTGCCTGCGCGGCGCCATTCAACTATGAATGTTCAATGCTTTTCGAACATTTTCTATTTAAACGTAAGTATTCGAACATTGTGGAGCTTCTACACTACCGCTCATAAGTGTTTAGGCACTCCTCTTTTCATGTATTATTGATACAGAATTATGTTTACACCCATGTCTTAATATATATTTTTATATATTATCTAGACACCCATTATATCGGATTAATTTTATTACCCTTTATCTGAGCTTGGCCGGATTGTCGCTTTGTTGCCTAAACACTTATGAGCGGTAGTGTATAACGACTAAGCATTCTCGAAGGTTGCAAAATATAAAGAAACATTGTTTAGTTCACTGAAAATTATTTTAACCCTCTATAGTCCAATGTTTTTATGTTCATAAAAAAACAATGATGCATTTTCAAAGGTATTTATATTTCTACATTGCACCTAGATTCTAGAACATAGCATTTATTTGATTAGAATATACTTCATGTATTATAGCATGTAACGAGGATAAATATTTTGAATTTATGATGAATATTTAATATGTTACTCCAATGTTACACGAGAACATAGAGGGTTGAGAGAAGTATTGTTGAAAGTATTATAAACGAAATTTTTATTATTGGTAGAAGTACAAAACGAATCGAAAGAAATCTGAAACAAGTAAATCTGTATGAGAATTGATAGTTATGATATAAAGAAGGTAAAGCAGGTCAATCATTTCACAATATAGTGAAATTGAAAAATTTGTAAGCAGGAGTAAGTCTATTAAGGGAAGAAAGAACAATTATACGGAAAATCAAAAGAGATCAAATTAAATTCAATTACTACTACTATTATGGGGCAAAGGTAGTATCTATATGATAACAGATTTGGAGAATGTTTTCTTTCGTTTTTTCTCTTCTTCTTTTCTGACAGATTACATTCATCGAAAAAGGGATATTCACCTCGAGATCTATGATTGCGCGAGGATTCGGTGCCCGTGGTAGTTCCGTCAAGTTGTCCTGGATCGGTACCTCATCTTTCCTCACTTCCGCTTCGATGTAGCGAAGCTTCCGCTCCATCTCATCGCACCGACGCACTTCGTTCACGAATTTTCGTTGAAAGTAATTCACGTCGCTGTTGAGCTACGAACAAAGCCACGATAAGAAAAGGAAGCAGCGAAAAGACAGGATTTGACTTTCCGCTTTGACAATGCGGGGTTAACTCTAGGGCGACACGTTTCATTTATTCAAATATTTCAAAGTGTGGAATTTAAGTGTTAGTTAGTTGTATTAGAATATATGTAGCAAATTAACGAAACAAATAAAAGTATATAGTTTATGAACATTTGTAGGTTTTCTCTTTTAAACTCAGGCTTTTGAATTTTGGAAGCTTTACTGGAAAACGTTTTCAGATTTAATTTTATCCAAAAATGCTTCGAGTGCGAAGGGTTAAATATTTTTGAAAACATTAACCCTCTATGGTCCAAATTTTTTCCGTTCTTTCTATCTGAAGGCTACTTTCAAGTCATTTACTTTGATATTTAAGGTTGATCGTGCTATCAATCGTCATCAATATTGTTATTGTTTACTTAATTTCATTACAAGTATAATAAAATCGAGCAATCTATAGATGAGAATCTTAAAATACTAAATTTAAAGTAACAAGTTATTCACCCTTTTAAAAACATTGATTAACAAGCACCTGTAACTAGAAATTTTAGTGATAACAAAATAAATATACGTAGGATTTATAAAGTTAGCGATTTCATTAAAAAATGTTTACGTGATAATTTGATAACATTAATGGAGAAAATGTAATTAACAATAAAATAGAAAGATAAGATGGTATCACTGTTGTTAAAGATTTCTTTCTAATCACGAAAACAATCAAAATCCAGGCAAAAAATTGATCAAAGCGATACCGCCTTTAACTTTCATACTTCAACTTTGCTTAGATGGGTATCGTTAGATAAGTATCTATTTATTTTTTCAAAATTGACACTATAATATATACCCGAAGAGAGTTGTAACTGTTGCGGAGGCGTTTTAAATATTAATAAATATTTGATAAAAGAAAATTAGATAGTCTGATGTGTGTACATATTTGTAACGTGTAAATTCTCGTGTATTTGTTACGGTAAATGTGATTAATCCGGTGATTATGTATAATTGCCAGGTATTATATATAACCACCACTAGGTTTGGTAAGTGTGAAGAATTTACGATTAAAAATTCAATAAATGGCTATTTTAACCCTTAACGCTCCGACTTTTAATCGTGGTTATCGACCGGCAACTCCAACTTATTCTCATCATACTTCGACTAAATACTACAATGGCGTGTAAATAATAATATTCAAAACAATCTTTATTCATCTTAGAAGTAATATCGGTGGTGCCTGAGAGGCACACTTGGAGCGTTAAGGGTTAAGTCACATGGACGTAGCCTGAACGAAATTTGAATAAGGGACTGACGTGTCTTGTCAAATGAAAGATCTAAGTAGAGAAAATAATTTTATTATTAGTAGAGAAAACATATTCTAGAGAAAAAAACATTTTTCCAAATAACGTTTATTGCTGCCACTACAAATTATTCAGTATCTTGAGTTTACTTATTTAGACATATCTGACTAAACTCGCCGGTTAATTTGATAAGTATTAATGAATTCATCACGTTTACCAAACCTAATAATCGACAATTATACATGTAATCACCGGATTAATCACATTTACCGTAACATATTTACCCTATCAAATCGATAAGGCAATATAAATCCGTAAACCTAACAAGCAGAAAATGAATTCAAAATAAAAGATTATCGATACGAACGATCTTTATTTTAATTGAATTTCGATAAATACATAATACGTATCTCTGTAAAGGCACATAGATACGTCTATGATAAAGTATGAATAGGAACGATTGTGTTATCTCCCCCTAGCAATCGCATGTTACAGTGAACTCCTCTACAACGCGGGACGAATTAAGCTGATTTATATTTACTAATATTGAATTGACCTGATTTGTAAGTTTCTTATATCGCGGTTTCATATACCACGGTACAATCGAATCGTGTTGCTGGAGGGTTTGCCGTACCCGTTCATGAAAACAATTGCTAAGAGAGGGTATTAAAAAGCAAAGTATGAACTTACATCGCGAAATTGCACCGTGCCTGTTTCACCTAATTCAGAAACAGACAAATAGGCCGCCTCCGGCTGAATGAACAGCTGACAGAGGGCCATTACCTCGCTTCTCAGCATCGCCCCCATCTTGAACGCGATTTGCGTCTATTGTCCTGTAACAAAAACAAGCGATCATTGTCGTGTTATGTACATAAACAATATCGGATATTTGAGAAAAATGAAGATTTAATACTATCGGTTGTCGACTGATTAGCAGACCTTCGTTTATTGTTCTGTTGTCTATAACACTTGAAATAATGAAAGTTAGCTGCTCTATGATTAAAAGAAAATTGAAAGGATGGACTACTCCTCCTATTCTTAAATTAACATCAAGCTATAAGGTAATAGCGTTTAGTAACGTAGATGATGTGTTGATTATCTTATCTTAACCCCTTGCCCTACAATATCGAGCCACGCTCGTGACGCACTCTGCGGTTCAGATATGATCTTCAAATTTTGTTTAATTGTAATTACAATTAATGCAGTCAAGACTTATCAATTGTGTGAGGTATAAATAATATTTCGATTTTCTGCTTTTATTTTAACATCGTGGCAATAAATATTTAGCCCTAACTGACGCACTCATTGAATAAATCATAGGTTAAGGGGTTAAGATAAATAAATTCAATTATTTTTAGATCTCTGCTAAACGAAGCGCATGTGACATCGTCCGGACCCATGGATATCACTTCAGTCCTTTCCCTTTTTTTATTTTTTCTCTGCCTTTCAAGAACCTTAACTGAATATCAATGAAATAATAATACTTTAAAGACCTATTTTAAATGTTCATTAGATCCGTACGATCGATGAGTTCATTAGTCGCAATAAAATCAATTCAGCCGTCCTATACTCATCATCGGCGGCACCCATGAGGGGTACCGACAATATCGTGGGAATGACGCTGGAGCGTATTCAAAGCGCCGTTGCGAGTTACGTGCGACGGCTGCTCCATCAGACAAAGGAGGGGAACCGGTGGAACCCCCTGGTACCGGTGTAGGGGGTCTCACCTGCAAATGAAGGAAGCTCCTCACGGGCCACCCATTGTCGCGTGGACAGAGCAAGAGACGCCGCGCTAGAAAGGGCGCGCAGTGGCGACTACTCCCCCGAAGTAAAGTTCAGGGGGGGTATTCGAGTTTCGTAAGGGTTTTTTAGTGGGTAGGAATCCCACATACCCCGCGACACCTGTGACCAGTCTCAGGGATCTTGAAGTAGCTGCAGCGTGGCAAAGTGTTAAAACCGCAATGCACTTCGCGAAACAGACACAGTTTTACTACAACCTTCTCATTTTTTACTAGCCGTTACCTTAACGTGGTTTAACATTGTCCATTTTTTTATTTAATTTTTGTTAATAAAGTACATTATTTTGTTAAACATCCAGCCCCACTCATTCTTTAGAACCCACTATAGTGCATTACGTTGGCTATAGTCGTATCGTCCAAGTTAATCGTGTTAACGAAGCATTCGGTCGATACAATACCGCTAATTACTTTTAGTCCCTACAGCGATATACAAATAAATCATCATTTTTTACAAAAAGCAACTACATTGGTTCAATTTTGCTCCTCACTGTACACGAAGGCATACGAAATAAAGTTAAATGAACCACAAATAGTTTAAAAACTTAGCTATCCGGATCTAGTTGTAGACAATTCAGGGATATCTTTGAATCTTTATCTCGTAGACGAATTTGTAGTGCTAACAATGTCCAAAATTTCGGTGATCTTTATAAATTAATAAATGTTTATGAAAATTTTTTAATCGCACCTGATTACTTGTTAAAATCCACATTATCAAATGAAAAGGGTGAATTCCACATTAAGTAATAACTGTTCCAGATGAATGTACGTACACTGAAGTGTACATGAAATTTTCGCGTCCACAGTGTTTTCAAAATATTCCCAAATTCATCCGTTTCGTAATATCCGGAAAAATGAAAGGACAATAGACTAAACAGGGTGGTATATTACATTAATACTACTTGTTTACTAAACGTTTGATGCATCTAACAATGGAACGCGGTTAAATAAAATATAAAATCTGTCATTGAAATTTGCAAACTAGTGACGATAATTTATTATCGTTATTGTCGTTACTTTGCGGATAAGGCGATTAAATGTATCACGGGACTCTGCAACGTGATCTTATCACGAAACGTTACCGATATCACGTAACACTTTTCAATTTCATATGTGAACGTAGTACTCTACACGCGCAGCGCGCACACATACACACGGTTTAAGTACTTTGTATTCGAACATCAACGATAAGCAATTCGCGGAGTAATCGTATTCACTTCCGTCCGACCATGTATCTTTCAAACAAAGAGGCTAATTTCAGGCTAATTGACACAGAGGTATTCCTTTTCGAAGCAACGACTACGTAACTGAACAATTTTTAACAAGTTTATAAGTGGAATAATTTTAACGAAACTTATCTAATAAGTCAATAAAGGGAATCAAGTAAAGGAAGATGGAAACACATTTATTTTTGAAGTTGATGTTTAGAGTAACTAATATCAATATATCTGTTTATTGGAAGCAATATCGAATTATCTCTTTATTTATAACTAGTCAATATTTAATATCTTAAGATCAATGTTCTGTTCAATTTAAAACTGGCCAATAAAAGAAATCGCTTAGTCATAGATTATGGAAGTGGTGTGACTTCCAAGACGTAATTAAAGTTTATATAAATAACAATTTTATTTATTTAGTTATTTTTTTATATAGTTTTTATATTTAAAAACGACGTCAGCGGTGTGACAGTCAAAATTATTATAGAGATTCCTTGAATATATTTTGAATCTTATGTACTAAGGTTAGAGAAGAAGGAAGGGGCATGGGGTGACGAACCTAGATGAGTCGTACTCTTGTTGACCAAACGAGTCTGGGGGACTTTAGCCGCGAGGGCTTTGACTCAGAATAAATAATGAGTGAAAATATTGATAGCGTGGTTGGTCAGCCAACACTAAAAGTATCGAATTTTTCATTTAGTTTGTATTACATCAATTTCTTCTACTATGCGGCTGAAGAACGTGTACAAGGGAGTACGAGGTGATTTCCTATAAAAAATAAGAACAAAACGTGGAATAATATTTGTTCGTTTAAGGCTTAGTTTTCGAGATGTGCTGTTATGGCGAAGTTACAGTTCATCGAGCAACGTAATATCGTGTTTGCGAGCAATGTCTACACGTCGTTTAAAAGTTACTCAATTGTTGGATATTATCTCCCCTACCTTCGACAAAGGACTAACAATAAGTCATACCAACAGTCATCCCGCTTACTCTCTATCTCCTATATCTTCCATAAACAATCAGTCATCCTCGCATTCATCCTGCCTTGCTTTCTACGATTAGTCACCCACAACCTTCGTCCTTTCCTTCCCCAGACTCTTCCACACCCTCTCCTCCCATTTTCCTCGTATAAATATAACAAGAAAATACGGAAAGGAGCTTTTTGCCTGTAACCACGGTTCGGAAAGTGCGTTAGGCACCGTCTAAGTTGGAATAAAGAGTTGACGCGGAAGTACCTTTGTTGTACCGTTGTTGGATATCGCAGTATATACATATTTTTCCCGAATGTTTCACTAGTTTACTTAGTTTAAAATATCACAAACCCTGGCATATCCTTCCTCATTATGCATCAATCCTGAATCACGATCCTTGGTCCCAGAACGCCTATCAGTCCTTCTCATCCCCACCATGTCCTATCCATAGCCTTAAAAGATCAACTGCGACACTTTGTATCATCATTATTGTCAAAAATAGAGAAGTATGTAACTAACACCGTGTAACTAACACCGTGATTTCACCAAACCCGGTCTCCAACAGTATGTGTATCGATGATTATGAAAGTGGTGTAACTTTTGTCTGGAAAAGGGCGCCCTTGTATCGACCACAGTCGCGCAAGCATCTTGACCGTTAAAGTATTTTGCAAAACGATAAATTGTACGCCCGTATTCCTTACAGAATTGTGACTTATTGTTAGACCACTTCCACAATCATCGGTACGCATATCATTGCATTGAAAAATATATATATATATATTTGTTATCGCGTTTACCAATGTCGTAATATTTGAACAACCGCGTTAAATAGACCGCGTACGTAAGCAGGTGGATCATAGTAAACTAAACAGTAGCGTGTTTTCAGCGTCTCTATCTCTGAAGCTGAACCGTAAAAGGATTAAGAACAGCCTGATATTCGACGAAGAATTCATCGAAACGTCGTGAAACGGTCGATGTCGATAAATGTATATCGAGGGCGCTGCCTCGAAAAACTGCCTCGGAACACGAGGATAGGATCGCGTGTGAAAACGTGCTTCGGCCTTAATTAGCGGAACGAGTACCTACGTACACGTACATATTTATAGTAGGGACCTATTAAAACTTCAAATGTATTGTTGAGCAAGCATGGCGTATTGATGGAACGAGGTACTTATTTTTTTACACGTTTCATTTTTAGTTCCTATACTTTGTTTCTGATGTGAAATTAGAAAAAGACAGAACTGAGTTCCCGAGAAACTCCATACGACCTAGTAACGGATAACACTGGCAACATCTGATGACGAGTGTCTCGCTTAATTAAATTGAACTTTATTAACACGTTGTGTGCCGGTCCCACGAATTTACGAGATTCCACTCTATACAGTATGCTTGCATATTGTTGGATGACCAACCACTCTATCGGTATAGACTCATCGGTATAACTCATTATTTATTCACCCTTGCTCATCCAGTCAACAAGGGTACAGCTCATCTAACAATAAGTTCGTAATCCCATGCCCCTTCCCTTTCTTTAACCTTAGTGTATAAGATCTAGGAAGTATTCAAGCAGATTCAATAATAGTTTTGATGGTAAACCATCAATTACGAAGTCAATTTTGTTGATCATTCGAGTTTCTGACCTCGATAGGTCAAATGTTGTTAATCGATGGCATTTCTCACGCTCGTAGGTGCGTATCTTTCATGAAATGTTCAATTTATGAAAAGTATGAGATATCCCAGGAAATATTAGTTCTTTTAACACTGTACCTCCAAAAAAATATACAATTCTATTTTTTTTAAACGCCTACTTGCATTGTTTGAGTGCATCGTTGCATTTATTTATAAAGGAAATGAAGTAGAAAAACAGATATCTCTTCGTGACACACCCTTACACTATTCTGTGTAAAATTTAAACAGTTTCTTACGTGTTTTTTTTTTATTTTATACTATTTTAAGTTGCATAATTCAGGCGTTTGACTTTTGTTCGAGAATGAACCGTTTGAAAGTAAAAAATAAAGATTTTGCTTTAAATAGTCGAAGGTAAGTTTGAACATTCTAAAACTTAGAAATTTCATAATTAGAAGATTCTGAAATTTAAAAATTCCAATGCTTCAAAGATAAAACAATTTTGCAACTTCTAAACGGGTTTACTGGGCGTATATGGATATTAGCAGACGAGTAGACTAACTTTCGTAACCGAAGGATTAAGGAGACGAAAATGTCAGAACGATTCATCAGTGTGTTAAAGCGATAACAAAAGAATATCAATCGCGGCACTTAAAGGTTAACATCTGTCGTAACGTGATTTTCTGCAACATTGTTTATTCGTCATTTTCAATTCCTTGAACGTAACGCGTTGTCTGCAACAGTGAAAACAGACGTGTGCGGTCAGACACACTGAAATTTCAATTATTAAGGCTTCTGTCGATTAATTTTCAAATATAACCGTATAAATTACTACTTTACGCTATTAGTCTGATACCAGCAACATCCACGGTTTATTTCATCTTTTCTTTTATTAATTATTCCGATACAGAAACTTAAATAAAGGTCTATGAATAAAGCAATTTTTATAACATGTTTTTCCATAATACGAACTGGGCAGGTGTTTGTATTGTCGACGTACAGACGTTGATAAAAAAACATACGAAATATATCTTTTCGATGAAATCATGTATCGAATGAACCTAAATTTAGGTTTTTACAAAATTGGTAATAATACGAGATTTTCGTGCAAAGTTTCATCGTACAATTAACACCTTGCCGTACTTTGACGAGTCAGGTTCGCGATGCACCTTACGCTGCAAATGTTACAAACCTGACTTTTATTTTCATCAATTTTTAACAATTGGATGGTATACTATCGTTAAATTGTATATAACACTGGAACTTTCTGTATTCGTTTCAACGTTGCAACAATAAATGTTTAGCTTTGTCTGACACACCTGTGGAAAAAATGGCAAGAGGTTAATATCATAAATCTCCTGCACACGTCAACACGATTAATTATCAAATTAAAAATAATTAATTTAAAAAAACACGTGTTTAAAGCTTCCAGTTCTAAATGATCAATGCCTCTGTTAACTTATCAATCTCTGATGCTAATCTGCAATTCCAGCTGCGTACAATTGTCTCTTTCTTCACAAAATTCGTTTTGTTTTAATTATTATAACAGTTTATGAAATTGCGATGCTTTTGCCTAATCAATTATGCTTTGTCGTGTGATCAATCTTGATCTTCAGTACGTAATAATTTATAATACAGCGCGATATCCTTCGTTAAAGACTCCAACAGCTATAAACGTAGGGATTATAAAAATGTCTACATCAGCGTGAAGATATTTCGTAGAAAGTCGTCAATGGAATTTCGAAACGTGCCCACCAAAGCCTTGTTCGAGCAAATTCCTTTTTGATACATCTTGATAAACGGGCAATATATGTTTCTAAGCGAAGAGGGGGTGGCTGATCAAATTCCTTTTCATTATCTGCAGCCTGAGCTGCAGATCACGCGGGTACAATTCAGTCAACAATACCGTTAATACGTTATATTTCTTTCTAAAACTTCCAGATTATATTGTTCACGTGTAATAGCGTATATGTTACAGTAAATGTGATTAATTCGGTGATTATGTATAATTATCGGTTATCATACATAATCACCACTAGGTTTGGTAAATGTGACAAATTCTTATTTTAAACTTAAAATATTGAATAATTTGTAGTAGCAGCAACAAACGTTATTTGGAAAAATGTTTTTTCTCTAGAATATGGGTTTAGTTTGTTTTCGATGTGTTGAACATGTAACTGTTTTGAGTTCTAATAAGGAAATTATTTTCTCTTCTTAGGTCTTCCATTTGACAAGACACGTCAGTCCCTTATTCAAGTGTCGTTCAGGCTACGACCATGCGACTTAAAGTAGCCATTTATTGAATTTTTCATTGTGAATTCATCACACTTATCAAACCTAGTGGTGATTATATACAGTAACGGGCAATTATACATAATCACCGGATATTTAATCACTTTCACTGTAACATATACAATAAAAATAAATCGATTTTTCGACTAATAATTTAAGTCTCTCTCTTTAATAAATACTTGAGTATGTGTACATACCAAGTTTTATTGGCGGGTCTGGTATCAGTTGGAAGCTCATTATCCTCGATTATACAGTGTGCCAGTGACAATAAATATTGCAAACAAGGTCTTAAAACAGGAATTCTGCGCGATAACGTGCAAAGACGAAATAGAAGGAGACAATACAACGATTATCCTTTAATACGTAACCAAAGGTGACAACGTACAATTATCAAGCAAATAAAGTCGGTTAACAACGATTGACACGATAAAAAGGTAAAACACGACATAAAAAGATATCGATAAAGCGAATTGGGACAGCGTACAGGTGTTTTTCCTGTTCGTTACGACTCGCGATCGGCGGGTCAACTAATCTCTGTTTCATTGTCCCCGCCGTGTTGCCTCGCGTTGCGTGGAAACGAACAGAAAGAACAGGATGTACATACATTCCTCGTGTTATCCGTTCGGTAATTAACACGTACACCCGTGTAATGACACGGACCGAAATATGTATTCCGTCATTGTATCGCATGTAGCTCAACCGTATTCATCGGTCGACGCCGCGCATAGCTGATTCGAAATGCTGCAAAGGTGTTTCACCGACCGCTTCGAGACCGCTTCGAAGCAAAGACGAGGCGAGGCAACCGGATACCTAGGTGTACCTTTGAAAACACCGATGATTTTTCACAGAATATTGTTAAGAAGAAGAAAGTATTTTACAGCGACACAATTTTCGAGTGGCGCCTCTAGAATGTTTTAAAACGTGAAGTTTGAAACTTATTTATATTGGAACGTAGCAAATTAATGAAAGAAATCAAAGTAAATGAATCATGAATATTTGTAATTACTTTCTTTTCAAATAGGGTTTTTGAGTTTTGAAAACTTTGTTGGAGAACGTATTTAGACTTAATCGTACCCAAAAATGCTTCGAATGCAAATGGATCAAAATGACTTTCTCCAAATTTTTATTTTGTATTATAATATAATTTATTGAGACCCTGTTGTCAAAACGTAAAGAATCATCTTATATTTTAATTCATGTTTCATCTCTTATTTACTTTGTTTTTTATTTTAATTTAAAAACCCATGATCCGCCAATGTGCCATTTTTCTTTCTTTTACTAACTGCAATTTCTAAATAATATACAGCCGTTAGATCATTACAAACTTAATGTTTATATTCAAATAAAAACAATAACAATTATGGCAAAAATAGTTCCAGTTAATTAGTATGAATACCTTTATACAGTTAATTTAATTTGTTTTTGTATTTTTGAATTACGTGTGAATGGATTAAAAGAAAGTGTAGATTGAATGTATAATTAAAATCATCGTATACAAGGTGATTCACACAACTTGCACAACTCTATAACTTTCAAAGTTGCAGGTAAAAGTTTGGTATACGGAAGTTGTTATTTATTTTTTTTTATAGGTGGAAGCGTTTCAGAGATTTGAAGATCGACTTTGTTTTTTTAAACGGAACACTATATTTTTTATACCAAAATATGAAAGAATGTCAAATTCTGGTGTAAAAAAGTATTGGCCTTCATTAACCTTAGATCTAATAACTAACGATGTTGCAACTGGAAGCTGCACATGGATTGTCCGGAAAGTTCTCGGAATGATTTTGTTTTTAAATTATTATTCGACGCGCGCAATAGTTTCATTTACATATCGATAGTTCCCTGTAATTGGTTGGTCGTGTTTTGTTTCGAGTACACCTAATGTCACGTGTTTTACAAAAAACCGAAACGGAGAATGGTCCCTGTTGTACGATAACGCCCCGGCTCACACTTCATGCGTAGTGAGTCAATTTTTGGCCAAAAAACAGGTGACAACGGTCGTGCACCCCCCTTCTCGCCCGACTTAGCACCTGCACGCTTCTACCTTTTCCCAAAACTAAAACTTCACACGAAGGGGACACGATATCGATCAGTTTCTAACATTCAACAAACTGTTACACAATATCTGAAAACAAATCCGCAATCTGACTATCCTAGGGCATTTCAAAATCTTCTGAAACGATGCAAAGCGTGTACTGATAAGGAAGGAGTCTATGCAGAAGCATAAATGAATAAAGTTATAAAGTTATACGAACCGTGTAGAGGTGTGCGAACTGCGCGGTCCACCCTGTATACTTTACGATCTAAACGTTGAACTGTCACAACGAGGCAAGTGCCAAAACGAACAGACACGCATCCCTGTTTTTGTTTTATCTAAAATTTGTACGCACCTCGATTCCTCAACGGTTGGACATCGAGCGACAACTGCAGTATAAACTAGGGTAATCGTTTACCGTATACCGCATACAGACACATTAATTAATAACAATAGGATCGATTGATCATCGAACTTAAGCCTTCGGTTCGCCGCATTCCGTTATTTATAAAGTATCGATTGTTTTGTTTGAACGTTTTCAAAAGAATAAAGCAAATACTCGTATTACTTACGGGCGAACAACCGTCAACAGATAACCGCGATATTTACCTGAACGACTTGATTAATTGCCCGTACAAATTTCGAGGAAGTACTTAAATCAGCTGCACGTAAATGCTTTCCGTGTCGCGAAGTTACACAACAATAAATCAAACGATGAACCTTCGGGAGAGAGAGAGAGAGAAGCGATTGATAAACCGTTTACCTGGATTCGGCACGGTTTGTCCAAAGGAATCTTTGTCGTTGTTCCCGAGGGGGTGGAAGTCGACGTAAAAATTGAAAACTCCCTCGTAATAAGAGGTATCGACTTACCCTGATGTGACGGGAAGAAATCGTCCGATGTTCGCTTTCAGCGACGAGATACCGTGCGAGAAAAAAAAAAACGACGGAAAGAAAATTACATAACAAAAACGATCCGGGATCGAACGATTTTTCTGGATACCACGGAATACAGGGCCGAGCGTTGTCGCGTACTCACCGACTTACTTCACTGAATCTAATTCAACACACACTCGACGAGCTCGCGTCCCACCTCTGTGTTTCGTGTGTGCTGGGGTGGGAGGATAGAGGAACGGACCTCGTGACGAGCTGTTCATTGTACCTAATCGTACAATGTAAAGATACATTTATTCAAATCAATTCAGGTAGCAGATGTCGTGGCAATTCGACCGCACGACACGACACGACACGGCACAGAATGCCGTGGCGCACGCGAGTAATTAAAATAACGAGATCGTCTTCGGTCACGACTAGAAATTCATTGGAAAATACGCTGCAGCTACTTCTTTCGAACGTGTAATATTTTGTTACTTTCCTGTTCATTCATTATCCGCCAATGTCCCATTTTTGAGACACATTTTCAAATTTTTCTTCTTTTAATAACCGCAACTACTAAATAAAATACAGCCGTTAAAATAATGAGATCATCTCACGTGCTACATGAAAGTATACAAAATTCCCGCTATTTTGTTTTAAATCATTGCAAACTTAATTTTTGTATTTAAATAAAAACAATAGTTCCAGGTGGTTAGTATGAATATCATTATACAATTAATTTAATTTTGTTTTTTGTATTTTTGAATTACTTGTGAATGGGTTAATTTTATTTATAGATTGTTAACAAAAAATTACATTAAAGTGTCAAACAAAAAAAAAACAAAATAAGTATGTAAAAGATGAAACGTACATCGATGCATAAAGTAACTCTTTTTTTGATAAAAGCCAACTTATATTTCGTCTTTGCACTCGAAGCATTAAGTCTAAACACGTTTTCCAATAAAGCTTCCAAAATTCAGAAGCCCTATTTCGAAAGAAAAGAATTACAAATGTTTATCGTCTATTTACTTTTATTTCTTTCGTTAACTTGCTACGTTTTAATATAAATAACTCTTAAAATTGACATTTTAAGTCGCCCCAGAGGCACCACTCAAGCGCAAAGGGTTAAAAATTTTAAATAAGAAGTCTGAAACAAGTCATTTTCATCCATTTGGTAGTTTTAGTTTTAACGCTGATATTTAAACTTAAGTGAAATTTCAAAAATACTAAAATATTCGATACATTAAAAAGAATTTAAATTTGTTATTCTAAAAGTCTCTTGATCGGAATACACGAATTCTTTTTGTAAGAAACCTGTGAAATTTCTGTACTGATCGTTAAGTTTTGTTTCTTTTCGAGCACACCATAAACATAATCGTATCTAGCAGATTAGTGTATCCGATAAAAGGATTAGCACGATTAAAATGAATTTTTTCAATCGATCGAATTCCATTGATTTCCCCTGAGTAATTCCCTGCAGACAAGCTGAATAAACGTCAGTTATCTTTAAGAGACGTGTTCTACGAAGGCAACACCTCGCACCTGCATTTTCATAACAACAACGATTACACTTATTGTTAATTGTACAGATAATCGGAGGGACAAGGTTGCGCCAATGGCCTTATAATAATAGATAATTGTGAGAACGGTATTCTTGAAAAGCATAACGTACTAAGATTAAAGTACATAATATGTATATAAATTGCACGAACTGGTCGAAATCCGTTACAAAC
The DNA here is from genome assembly GCA_022405125.1 of Anthidium xuezhongi. Lineage (NCBI taxonomy): Eukaryota > Metazoa > Arthropoda > Insecta > Hymenoptera > Megachilidae > Anthidium > Anthidium xuezhongi. The sequence continues at coordinate 12,918,648 of CM039639.1, read as the reverse complement.
GAATTTCAACATCCTAAGCCGAATAAGGAGCAAGATAAAAATCTTTATACGCGTTCAGGTACACGAAACAGATAAGATAACGGCTGCTGAGAACGCGTGGAAAATTTGTCCAACTTTAAACCGGAGATTTTCTAAAGGAAAGGATACGTAAGCTGCGCCGGTGGTTTGCAAATTGGCGATTTTTTGCTCTCTTATTTACCGAAAACGTTGGTACATCCAGTGGATCTAGATAAAACAGCGCGATAACGGTTATCTGCTTTTCGGCTCGTTAAAACGCGTTGAATCAGTGTTCTCTTATCATTTGATTGCTCAACGGATATACCGAACGATTATATCATTTTCTGCGGCCCACTAATAGAACGTAGCGTAACGGGTCGCCGAACACCTCTGATGAATCTCAAAATATCAATGCCGTTCGCGGTAAAAATCGTTATCTCGCCGGAGATGTTTTAGAGCGCGTCTAGTTATCTGCGCGATAACAACGAAAATAGGCTGCAACTGCGACGAACAAACCGTTTTATTGTTCTTGTTTCCTACCAAGGTACACAAGGAAGTCTGAAAATTCCTCCCGATGAAAGAATTCACTCGTAAATTACGCTGCAATTTACTCGTCGCGATGGATCCGAGTCACCGCGGTGTGCGATGAAACGGCCAGGGAAGAAAGTTTCCAATTTACGTTGTTTCGAGGTTACGCAACAATAAGAGAGTATCTTTAATGATTAAAGTTATCGAACGATTCGAATAATTGGAAGGACGCTCTTTAATTGGCGCACGATTAATTATCTGAAAATTATCTTCCTTGCTATGTGAAATAAATGAATTTTGATCGAATTTTACAATAATATAGCACAGTGGAAAGTTTATAACAATTTGGTACGAGGTTACTTAGAACATAATAGCGAGGACAAAATTTATTCAGCCGTGGTTTTTAGGTCATTGCTACTTCGTGTCGTGGCTTAACTCGTTTCTCCAATGATCGTACGTATCATCTGTTATTACGAATCTTCCACCCAGAATTCAAAAGCATAAGCTAGAAGTTAGGGTTTTTACGAATCTTCCACCCAGAATTCAAAAGCACAAAATAGAGGTAATTGTTCTTATTTCTTTTACGTGTACGTACGTATATGAATCATTAGAATAACTATAAAATAAGCGTATTAGTTCACTTCTAAAGGAAAAAGTCATAATCGTGACCGTGAACACGAAGGACTTACTGTGTTTATTAAATTCTCTACGGTGCAGTACATTTAGATACAATATTTGGCAAAAATTTCGTACCCAATCTATTTGTTTATGAGAAAAATTTTTAAAAATTAAGTTAAAGAAAACATGGCGTGATCCTGGTGTGATCCAGTGAAAACATCAGTAAATTAATATTAACCCATAATCGAAAATCGAAAGCCTTGACTATATAAATTGCGAGTAGAATTAAATTTAAAATTGAGGTTTAATCAAAATATAAAGGATGGAGGTCACATCGTTAATAAATTGTTCTTCGCAGAGTTAATTTTGAAAAATACATCTTGATAACTACAAGTAATTTTATACCGAGGCGTCACGCGTGTGTACCAGAAAATACGCGTCGCGTCTCTTCGCTCGTATTAGTCTTATCACTTTGTATACCTGTTTGCCTATTAACAAAGATTTATCCAGAGGAGATATTTTAAAACAGTGTTTAAGCAGATATACCCAAGGCTCGAAGGAACGACTCAGTGCTTTAATACACTGTTCGTCTCCGGAACACGTATTCTGGTATTAAAATTATTCAAATCGCAGATTTATAGCTGCTGGAATATTTAATGAAAGATATTACGAGTACACTCGATGTAAGAATTTGACAGCAGCGTAAATATTTCATAGATACACGGTTAACAGCTAGTAAAGGACATTTGGTTGAGCTTGATGAATTCTTTGAAAAAGTAACAAAGCTTTATCGCCAAATCACAGCGGATTAACTTTATAGAAGTATAAATATCCAGGAACAGGTACCTTTCAGTACCACATAATTGATTAATTAATAAAAGAAAAGATAAAACAAACCAGGGATATTGCTGGTATTAGACTAATAGTGCAAACTAGTGATTTGAATGGTTACATTTGAAAATTAATCGACACAAGCCTTAATATTTTAAATTAAAGTGTATCTTACCATACACATCTGTTTTCACTGTGGCAGTCAACGTGCTAAATAAGTGGTAAATATTTTTTAAGTTGGCGCGCGATGTAACTCAAAATATATTCAACCTATCAACTTGATCTTGTGGATAAATATTTGTGATCATTTTCTTCGCACGATGAATCTATCTTTGTATTAATACCGTTTAGAGTTTTTTAAATTAAGACAAAATTTGTTTCAAGTTTTAACTTAAAGATGAGTTCATTAAATACATAAACTAAAAATAATTTCAATAATACTACAGGTGTTACATTTTACGCCGCAGAACAACTTTATTGCCGATAGATTTGTTATAACCACTTATAACTTTGTTATTTAACATTTTTGGTTAATAAGAAAATTTATTTATTTATGTCATTTCAGTAATAATACATCCTGAAAATTTCAAAACGATCGATCGAGTACTTTCTTCAAAAAAATTCTCAAACATTCCTTGACCTCAAATGGGAATATTTTTAAAACTATAATAGCTGTCCTAATACTGTACAGGAAGTTTTTGCAGCTTAATGTTTAACGGAGAGATTGATCCCAAGGTCATCTATCTACGTTAAACCGCTTTGAAGATATTAACGTTTTAATAAAATATCAAAAATTTAGAATTTAACGTCAAAGGCACTTTTTTGTTCTGCAAAATGGAATTCCAAGTTTTTAAATAGATTTTTGAATAGATTAGATACAATATTTCTTTCAGGCACTGATCATTTTTAGGACTTTACTGGATTGGGTACAGTGCCGTACCACGTACGTCCGTTTCCACTTGGCTCAAGCTTTTATTATACGATGCCAGATGGCAGACCTTTCTCGCAAGTCAACATCTCTTCCAACACGATATAACTGTGGCCATAAGCGGCGTTCTTGGTCCTTGTCTTGGGGGAGCATAGTATTCGATGATCGTATAGTGAGGGTACTGTTGCTGAAGCCCATTAATTATAAATAATCCGCATCCACACGTTTTTCGTTGTGAGATGCAATTTTTGGATAGCCTCTTTACTTCATAAGAGGCTTTATGAAAAAAATATGGTACCTTTCAAATTAGTCAGAATTATATCGCGTTCTTTTTTTCAACGTATTTAGATACGTTTTTTCACCCAAAGAACGAAAATGACAACTAAAATATACGATTAATACTGAACTAATTTATTCATACATTCAATTGAGTACCAAAAATATCAATTACTATAGATACTGGTTTTGAATAAAAATAATTTTGATTATTTTTTTATTTGCAAAAGTATGAACTTTGTTTTAATTCAATATTTTACATATGCATAAACAATATATAACAATATGTGTTTGTATGTCATGGATTTACTATACTATAGCAAAACTTTAATACTATTTGTATCGTTCAACACATGGTTGACACATGGTAAGAAGACACTTAAAATTATGATTTCTATCGATCAATTTTTAAATACAACCATTCAAACGAGTACTTTACACTAATTAGCCTAATATTAACAATATTCAAACTTAATTTGATCTTTTCTTTTATTAACACGTTGACTGCCACAGTGTAAACAGACGTGTGCGGTCAGACACACTTTAACTCTAATTATGAAGGATTCTGTCGATTAATTTTCAAATGTAACCATTCAAATTACTAGTTTGCACTGTTAATTTAATACTGGCAATATCCACGGTTTAGTTTATCTTTTCTTTTATTAGTTATTTAATTACATAAAAGAAAAGATCAAATTAATTTGGAATATCGCTAATATTAGGCTAATAGTGTAAAGTACTCATTGGAATGATTACATAGAAATCGTAATACCTGGGATTTAAGTGTCTGTTTCCACTGTGGCAATCAACGAATAATCTGTCGAATAATGGTGTAGTAAATCAGGAATGAATTCATATGATCAAAGTATCCATACTTTTACTTGTTTCTTGCGTATATCGTTATCGAATCAAAATAGTTATATCTCTTTATGATTAATCAATTCTTATTTCAAATTACAACATTTATTGACAAGAGGACTCTACTATGGGATACTTCTTTATCTCCTGAATCTCCTGAATACTTTGTGTTTGTAAGTATGAGTGTATTTTTTGACGTTTTAAAATAATTAACAGTGAAGAATAACCGCTTTTTATGTATCTGATATGTATTTTGCTGAAACAAATTTCAACTTTCAGCAGTTTAACGATACAGTATAGTGCGCGATTTCAAATCTAACAATCAGGGTTCAAACTTCGCAGAGATTAAGTTTTTATTCCATTTCCTTTTTCTTTTATTTTTTTTTTCTTCTAATTGCTTTGCTGCTTGATATACTAAAACAGATTTTTAAATAAAAGCACACTTTGCTAGTATTGATTTTATTCAAATGTAAAAATGCATAAAGAAATAAGGAATTTAATTTTTTTATACATACTTTGAATTTTTTGCATACTAAATTAATATAACTCACATTGTTTAAATAAATTGCGCATTATATATTATTATAAATATTTTGCACATATAGTGATTATAACAAGCATATGAATTAAATTAGTTCGTTATCTGCGATAGTGAACCGAATAAGTTAATACCTACATATAACATAATTATGGAATGTAAAAAATATTCTTTATCTGTAACGGTGCTGTTTGTAAAAGTGTAAATTAGAAGAAAAAGATAAAAGAAAGTAAATAGAATAAAAAAAGAAGTTAATCTTTGCGAGATTTGAACTCTGATCTTTAGATCTGAAGTCTCATACCACACCGTTTCACTACGCCATTGTATGTTAAACTTTCCTTGAGGAAAATTCCTTTTTCATTACTAATCACTCCAATATGACAAAAAAATGAACACTTAATTAAAAAGGCAAATTACTCAGGAGATCTGGGAATACAATATTTATGAAAATAAAAAAATCAAAGAGTGTCCCATAGTAAGGTGTCCCTGTATAGTGTTTCTGTCAAGACAGAGGTATATTCTGTACACTAGAATACATATCAAGAACATAAAAAAAGGTTATTTTTCATTGTTAATTATTCCAAAACGTCAAGAAATGCACTCATACTTAAGAACACAAATAAAGAAGATCGAAGAATAACCCATAGTAGAGTCCTGTTGCTAATAAATTGTGTAATTTGAAATAAGAAACCTGAAATTCATTATTTTTATAGGGTTGGTAGTTTTAGTGTTAATTGATTAACCATAAAGAGATATAACTATTTTGATTCGATATCGATATCCACTCATTACTTATTTATATTTTCATTTTATTCTCAATTTAAAAGTACCTCTGATATATATTAATTAACACTTTGACTGCTACGTCACCCACATATGGTTGACACTTGAATTTCCATTAGAAACCGTCATCGATATTATTAGGAATTTACTTGGTTGAAAATATTCCAATTTGATCCCTCAAATTATGAATAGAAATAACAAAGAATATAAAATTTGTCAAAAAGAAAATTACCATCAAAGTGTTAATTCTCAAAATTGCATACTACAGACTTCCGTGACGCATTGTGAGCTGCCCTTTTCCAAAAAATAGATAATATTTGGCGAGATAAATATTTTAAAGATAAACCATTTAATACTTTAGATTCTATTCGACTTACATAAAGCAGTACTTCGCGTAGAATAATTTCAAAAATAAAATATTTTCATTTCAACAATCTAAACAACAAAATAGAATATTTTTACTTTAACAACCAGAACCAGAAAATAAAATGTTTTTATTTTAACAGTGTGAAATATTTTTGTAACTTCTATTGTATAGCATGCTGTACAAGAAACCGCGTCATAGGAAAAATTCTGTATTCGAAACACTTCACTGTACCTCACAAGGTTCACAACCTTCTTTTTCCTACATTATTTATTTATCTAAAGTGAACACCTATAGCATTTATTATAATTACAGCATTGCTCGTATATATAATTATTATTAATATTTTTGTTCAGAATGGAAAATACTATATTAAAAATAACAAATTTTCGACTTCTGGCAATTAATGGCCTGAAAATGAATTGTGAAATTACAATGTCTCTACTACCACTCAAAAGTGCTATTAAAACGAAAGTTATGCAATGCTTATTCATTTTCTTTACCGTTAACTAGAACGGTTAAATGCATATAAACACAAATATTTACTTTCTCCAAATACGTATTTGGTATCGCAATCATCGATACCAAAAATACCCATCGTCAACGTCGAAACAATACCAACGAGTATTTGCTCGTGTCGATTCATCCCTAGTGCTTTTCCTTTACTTTCCTCTCTATCGATTATTCGGCTACGACCCTTAACGGCAATCAACATGTTTACAGATTATTAATAAGTTACCCGTGTTGTACTTCCCCTAATTAGTAACGAAATAATCAATTAACGGTGCTCGCAGTGCTCCTTCCCTTTTCGTCTTTCGACCGAATTAAAGTTACAACATCGATCGTTCATCATTGACAAGCCAGTTGTCGAGAAAATTGTAATACAGGTAACCCTCCTATAACACGGTAGATAGGTTCTTAGAAAATGCCGCGTAGTGTGAAGCCGTGTTATACGAGACCCACAGTCGGTACAAAAAGGTGGGTTACGTTCTGGAAACTTATTAGAAACTTTTTTTTAATTCTATATGAGTAACTTCATTTTTATTAAAAATATAAATGTATGTACAATACAAAACGAAAAAAAAAAAAAATACTATTTTCATTTAATGCAACAAAAATCGTATTATCCAGTGCAGTAGAAGTACAATGTTGTACAAAGGTTTTCGCGTTATATGATTCCGTGTTGTAGGAGGGCTGCCTGTACTTGCAAATAAATTTCCTTATGAAATTCATAACGAATTTCCTTACCACTTGAAAAATATTTTCAACAGACGATTACGTTCCCTCGAAAATTGGCACGTACAACGATTTTAAAACATACGGAGAATCTAGCAAACGCGCAGCCGACGAACAACCTACGCCGATTAGCCGCTAGCTAGAAATGCTTAAGTAGCAAGAACCTTGGATGGCAATCAACGGCCGAGTGATTCTAATAATCGTAGACCATCTGTCCATCTGCAGACCACGTGTCACTTAATCTTTCTAGATATCTTTGTGACCGTATTTGTAAAATTCCAAAATATCTAATCTACAAAACCAACCCCGCGGCGTTCTCGAACTAAACAAAGAAAACGAAAGAATACGATATTTGTAAGAATCCGTAAATGAGCCGTCTATCTTGAAAGTGGGGCAAGTCCTTTTTTGAAAAAGATGAAGATAATGATAATTATGTATGAAGCTTAATACAAACAATTTATAAACAATTTGTAAACAATTTATAGTAAAAAAATCAGATTCCCTAATATTTACGAGATGGAAATTTTAGCTATTAAATATAAAATTACCTTTATACAAATATAAGGACATGATGGATTTATTACCATATATACCTCAGCACGAATGGTTCAAACCGTTAAATCCTAAACAAAATTCAAAGTAAATGATTAACGAATATGTATAATTTCATTGAAATTCTGAATAAAAATCAATTGTTTCTTTTTCTTTGTTTTATTTCGCCTTTTATCAAATGAATAAATATTTATATAAAATTCAAAAGGATTTTGTTTTTATTATTAAAACAACGCTGATACAACTGAAATATTATCCCTTTAATTAACGATTACAATAGTTCATTAAATATGAAAGTGAGGCAAGTCCATTTGGGTATAATAAAACCTTTATTTTTGTTAGGCAGCTCTATAATCACTATTGGATAATAAACTTGCATTATCTAATGCCACAAAATACAAAAAATATGTCTATTAGTGCTTACCAATATTTTTAAATTTATTCAAATGCAAACAAAGAATGGATTTGCCCCGCTTTCGAAATAAAGGACTCAAATGATCAATTAACGATTCCTCTCCTCGTTCTTCCTTTTTTTTTTTTTAAACGGCGCATAAATTTTGAAAGATTTGAACAGGCCTTTCCGACAAGAAATAATATTTCGTATTTTGTGGGCTGAAAAGACGTTTATTTAAATATAAACGAGTGAAGTAATCGCGAAGGCTTGGTCCGGTGTTTCTTATCGAGAAAAGTACACTTTTTGTGCCGAGTTCAACGATATATCGAACGGAAGTTCACGAACGTTCACGGTCACGCAAGAAAGAGGAGAAAGAATAAAAGTATAAGGAAACATGGCGCGCAACCTATCCCCCCCTCTACCTACGGACATTGAACTTTTACTTTTAAATTACACGTACAGGCACACGCACACGCGTAAACGATAAAAGGTCCAATAGAACGGCTGCAAGGGAAAATCAATTCAAGGAATTTCGATACGTTCGCGTAAGATATTAACGTATCCGCTTTGGAAACGTATACGTTTGGAAATCGGTCGAAATTATTGAGCCTTTGCGGACGATTCACGCGTGTATGCGTCCAAATCTGATCGCCATAGATATTTACGTTGTCCTACATTTTTCACACCAAGAATAACTATCCGTAGAAAACAGTGACTTATAATATATGCGTCGAAGAAGGGAATTATTACTTATTTTATTCCAAATAAATAATATTCCACGCGTTTACCGTGCCGAGATTAAAACCACTTCATCCTCAAAGGGTTAAAGCTTTTCAAGGTTTCACACGCAATTGTGGTTATTACCATTCGCTAAAACATGTGCCTCGTATTACAACACTCGCGTGTAACTTCTCTTTAAATAACTGGGATCTTTATTATCTTCTTTCCTTTCTAAAACTGCTAAAACAGACGAACACGTTTCTAGGTATCACGACTGGATGTCATTACTTTTTAAACTAATAATATTATAGTGAAAATAAAGAAAGCTGTATGGATCGATTTGAAGATTACAGTCTAATACTGAAACCATCGATGGGGTCATAACGACTTGTTCAGGATTTCTTATTATAGGTTAGAAAATTTATTATTTTTATCCAGAAACACTTTATACGATGCATATATGCACCTGTTTAATTCGCATTTGGTATCATATTCACATAAGGCTTCTTTACATTTCAACTATTATTTATTTATTATCGTCACCCGTACGCAATGTGTTAAGGTAAATAATTCCATGATGTTTTATCCCCTATTTATTTTGTTCTTCTATTTTATTTTCAATTTGAACGTCGGTAGTTCTGGCATTAACAAAACCTCCACACGAACCCTAAGCCGTTCGTGATACAAAATGGCTGACGGCCAGTCACGATAAACAATAACTTGTTTCGCAACACGGACAGTCTGTCACGATCAGACGACACAAAGGTTCCATTTAGAAGTCGAAAGCAGTAAGATGATTCGATCGACTGCCACGGGACTTTGTTTTAATAAAACCTCCTGTAATGCGGTTCATTCGTATCGCGTTATAAGAAACTCAATATCAGTGAATGGAAATCAAAGTAATTCGTACCGTGTTGTATGGAAACCACGATATGAAAGTACATCGTTGTAGGAGGACTGTCGCAATATTTATTCTCTATTATATAGCAGAATTGAGAATATTAATACGGTTATTATTGTCAAACCTTAAATCTGAAATGACATTCTAATATGTTTAAAAAGAAAAATTACACGCATTTGAAATATCTAAACCTTCCCTGGGGAAAATGGCGATAGAGTCCTTAACATTCGTGTTATACTTCAAAATTACAAGGGATTATACCATTTTACTCGGTTATTAACAATAAATATGTTACGGTAAATGCGATTAATCCGGTGTTTATCCCGTGACAGTCGCGGGCAGAGCGTCAAGTTACCATACAGTCCAAGGTACAAATAAAACACGTTTTTTTTATATTTTTTATAATAAAAAAATTAGAATTAGAACATCCAAAAAACAAATTTTTTGGTCTAGAATTCGTAATTTTACCACATTGTGAAAGGGTTACGTATAATTGCCGGTTATCATATATAATCACCACTAGATTTAGTATAAGTTAGGATTAGGGTCTTTCATTTGACAAAACATGTCAGTCCCTTATTAGTTCAGGCTACATCCATGCGACTTAAAGTAGCCATTTATTGAATTTTTCAATGTAAATTATAAAATATTGTTATTCGCAGTCTCTTATGTCATAGTGTCTAACAAGAAACTATCCTTCTGACTAGTAACTACTCAACAAACTGGGCTGAATTCTACCGGCTTGATCGGTCAAGATATTTATCACATTCGCCATTACGAGTTGGGAATTATATCACATTTACCCAACCTCGTGATGGTTGTATATAATAACTGGCAATTATACGTAATCACCGGATTAACAGATCTACCAACCGGTCAAAATGATTGATTCCAATTTTTCAAGATCGCGAAAAGTAAAATTATTAATAAAGTCGCTACCATTTATCTCATTGTGTATTTTTGAAAATTGAAGTAGAAAATCTATTTTTTTATTATTTGGAGCACTTTTTCTCTTACCGCTTGCAGTAATTGGCTAAATTAGAATTTTTTAACCGATAATTTGGATATCAGTTCATATCAATTCTTGGTACATGAAGTGTATGAATGCTAACCCAAATACAAGTGGTTAGAATTAGGGATAGGGTTATCTTAACACTTTGCCATGTCACCCGCATATGAGTAACGAATACCTATAGGAATTTATAACGTACAGGGTGTCCCAGAAATGAGACGACTCTGAACAACATTTTCCTTCACAAAAATTTCGGATGGAGTTTCTTTTTTGAATTATTAAGAAAAAAAGACTGACTAATTTGCCTACTCGCCCAATTAGAAATATTCATATTAATAAGTATATGTTGCAAAAATAATAGATTGCGTTTATTAGAAATACAAATAATAATTACAGAAGTTTTCATCAACTCTCGCATGTCAGTCGTGTTACGTATGTGGTGCACGACAGTGTGTGCCATTTAAAGTTCAACCATGTAGAACCAATCAAAAATGCCTGTATCAGACTTTTTATTTCATTCCTGGTTCCCGATTTCCCTCCAGCTTTCTTACTCGTTCGCCTGCTTGCTTTGCTTGGTTGGAAGGGAATTAAACTATGGCCGGCTCGCGTGTGTTTTAAGGGACATAAATTCTGCGGGAGATTTATCACGCCGAGATGTTTGAAAAGACTAAACGAGTGTTAAGTTCATGATTTATAATATATGTATATGGATAAACGGAACGCAACTGACGAAGATCAGCTCGTGATTTTGAAAATTTACGCAGTACAGAGTAAAACATTCCCGCCAAAAAGTAAAGAAGAATAAAACCTTTTGTTGCGCATTGTATGTAATTAATATACAGATTATCACATCGACATAAGTAAAGTTGAATGAAAATTTGAAAAAGGACTGAATGCAAATAAGATATAAGACTATTCAAAATTACAGTGATCGAACGATAAAAAACTGTAATAATCAAACGATTGCGCTTACTAATCCTTAACCATGCGATTAACTAGAATATTTTCAAATGTAAAATTGACGAGTTATTTATTAGAAATCGGCAAATTATTGAAAGAAATAAAAGTAAATAGATCATAAATATTTGCAATTCTTTTCTTTTAAAATAAGGCTTTTGAAATTTGGAGACCGGAAAATGTATTTAGGTTTAATTGTATTCAAAATTGCTTCGAGTGCAAAGGGTTAATATATCGCTGTAGCATCACTTTGCGATTTCGTTTCGGACAAAATCGATAAATAAACCGTAAGGCTCGGTGTGAAAATCGGAAACGTTCGAATATCCGTTGTCAGCCACGTGTTTTCCCTGGCTGGCCGCGTGTAAATTTTCCTCCGACGAGCCGGGAAAAATCTAACAAACATAGCCTCGTAACGCTAAGGAAAATACATAGATACCTACATATATTACACACCGTCTTATGCAGCGTCCAAGTTTTACCTCCAAAAAATATTTTCACAAGGTAGATATATTTAGATTTGCCCCCATTGTGTGAGACTACATTAATCCGACGTGTTCATGCGAAACACGTGAAACACCGACGCGACGCGCAATAAACTTGGAAACAACGTCTGCTCTTTTCTATTTTCTCCTTGCCCTTCTTCTCTATCTGTTCCCTCTGCTTTTTATCTCTTTAACGCCCGTTACCGTATGGCGAAGATTTTCAATCCGAATGAAAGCGGATAAAAACGACAAGAGCTCGTTATTACTTTTGTTCGCGTATCTGGACACCTTCCAAATCGTAATATTTCAAATGTTATTCCAAACAACGTGTTACCTTATCACATTTCAATAAATAATATTGAAAACCGCTAAGGAACCGACATATTCAGGATTTCATAGCCACATTTTTTCAGATAAAAAGACAATTACGCACAGTAACATTCGAATACTGTTTAATGTCTTGCGTCGGCTGAAATAAAATTGAATAATTACAAAAATAAAATATTTTACCTAAAATATTGTTTAATATCTTGGTTCGACTGAAATAAAATTGAATAACTGTGCAATTAAAATATTCTACCTTAATAACCGTAGACTGAAATACTTGAGTCTTGTTTGAAGTATAGTCAGCAGTCGTAGAACTGTACTATACTGTACATTTCTCAAGCTCTCTTATATGTATATTTTACACTATATTCTTATACTTCAGATGTATTTTTGTAACCAGACTTTTTCGACATAGACACCAGACAATTTCGACATTCACTCCTGACTATAATTTTCTCAATATTGCGATTAACTTTTTTCTTATCTTGTTATCAGGAAAGTACTTGTCCTTATAAGTGTATTGAATGCATACAATCACAAAGGGAATGAAATGTTTCAGGGCAAAATTCAAATATTTTCAGTATTCTTTAAATAAAATACTATTTTAAGAAGCCACTCTATCAAATAAAATATTTTCAGAATACATCAAATTATTTATTATTTACCGCTACTGATACTATTTTATCCAGCTCTGGTAATATCTACCAGAGCATAGTACAATTCATTTAGTAAGAACAGTTTCTGTAGTTATTTGATGATTTTCATTAAACAAATTTAAAGAAAACGGTACTTCCTTTGTTCGTTTATAGTCTACCTACACGTACTTAAAGTATCAATGAATATTGTTCCGTGATTTTTTGTCGACATCGGCGACGATAAATACTATTTCTCTGTTTTTAGGTTAATGTGTTTATACACTTCCGGCGCGGTATTGTGGTTATCGCAAGCGGTATTTTTGATTCTTCACGGCTGGGCCAGTAACTTTGGCCTGCGGATTTTTAGAATCGAATCGTGGACTCGAGTACGAATAAAATTATGCTAATTTTACTGTACAATTACACTTAATTTACGATTTAACCTAAAAAAAATAGTAATGTTTCGTGCATCCACTTCCGTGCCCTGGTCTAAAATTGCAATAATTATCGCCATTAATTCATCGTGCACAAACCGAGCCACCTTGAAAATCAGCTGAAACCGATCGAATTGCACGAAACTGTGGGAAACAAGCATTGTCACGGATACTTAAATGTAAACGGATTTTTAGTTTATCAAAGTCGAACGGCATTACTTATGAAACCGCTCGCGCTGCGCTCGATACAAATCTAAATCTTGCAATCACGCATTCCTAGCTTCTTCTCTCATCGTGTCTCGGCATCTGTCTCTGCTTCTCATTGCCAAAAAACTCTAGCACGCCTACTCTAGACACCGCCGATGGCATTCACGACTGTCTGATTGCTTTGGCCTCGTCGATGCAAGCCAATTTTTGTAACAACACGCACACACGATCGTCTTTGCGCGTCTGCTCTGTGACTTTGCAGACACGCCGAGCGCAGGAAGTACATATTTGCTCGGAGACAAATTGCAACCAGAACCATCCGCGGTTTATTCGATCGGTTAATATTAATTACACAATTTGATAATCAACGCGGGTAAATGCTTCCTCTTTCTCTTCGATCCCAGAAATAACTGCCACGTTAGAGGTCTTAAAAAAACTTCATTTGGTAGTAATTTTATTTTCAACAAGTTTTATATTCTATTTCCACAACACTTTGTTACTTTTATTATTCATAGCTTTCAGCATTCGATAGGAATATTTTCGACTAAGTAAATAAAAAAATTCTTAATAAATCTTTTTTATCACCCATGTACATATGACAGTTAAAGGGTTAATATATAACAATCTTTTCTAGGCGTCTAGAAATATCTTGATATATAATAGTTATACAATAAAAATAATTTCTCGAATTAAAGTTTTTGGAAAACAAATGCATTAAAGTAGCATTACATATAAAATGCCGATAAATCGGCTCAAAATATATGCGGCAAAGATTACAAAGACGATATTTTAGTTCTTGTGTACTGAAAAAATTAACCCTTTGGATCGAAGCACTTTTCAATATAATTAAACCTAGCTTTCTTTCACAGTGAAACTCGCAAAATTCAAGAGTACTGTTTCGAAGGAAAAATAGTTACAAATGCTTCTTTCTTTAAATATACCTATATTTATAAGTAAACATATGTGAAAATTTATTTTTTCTCCAAAGTTTATCCTAAAAGAAAGTTGTTAAACGAGCTTAAGGTACTAAATGTACTAAATGTACTAAAGTACTAAAAATACCCTTTGAATAGTAAAAATATACCCTTTGTCAAATATTTCATAATATTTTGTCTACCAGGTATTAAATGTTACAAAATGAAACAAAATGCATGACGTAAAAGCACTTGGCATTCGTTGTGGCCCAACGCAAGAATAATTGTTTGAATATATTTTAATTAGCGAATAGGTTACTTCATTCTTCTATTATCACACCCTTAATGCAAAATGAACGTAACATTAAAGTATAAATGTAATTTAAGCGAGCCTGAAATATCTTTCAGCGGGTCACGAATGTTAACGATCTCATAACGCGCTTATTCAACACTGCTCGACGATAGAAAACGTGGTCACGGCACGACAGCATGCAGGCACCGTACAAATTCCTGATAACAATTTATTCAAACCTTTCTTCCATTCGTAAATTCTCGTCGTACCGCGTTTAAGGCACGTTTCATGAAAAATTCGAAGAACGAATAAAAAGTCCAGGCACAGTCCACTTTTGAAAAGGAAAAAAGAAGGTGAAACATTATCTTTGTTCGTTACTCGTTGTACGAGCACATGTACACGTAATCGAGTTTGAAATTTCTTTCGTGCCTAAATTCTATCGCGAAAAGTAACGGTAACAGCTGCCAAAAACGCTCACCGAAGCATTCCCGGTGTCTCTAATATATACACGGAGGGACGCTTTCTTCGGGGGCAACAGATATATAAACCCAATTCGTTTCGTACGTCTATTCTTGCGTTCATAAGGTTATTTACACTCGGTGTCTGACACCATTTTGGTAGCAGGGCACGTACCGCTCGCGCCAAATGGAGCTACTTGTTCCCGCTAAAGCGCGTGAAACGATAAAACTGTTACATATACCGAGGGAATAATAGTAACACATATTATGTGTGCCAGTTCGATACGACGACAGAATCGAATCGGTTTTGTACTTACGCGGTTCACCTTGACCGGAAGCTAATCAACGAGTTACCATCGAGTCGAACACGTTCGTACTGTACGGTCCCGATAAACCGGCAGCGAAAGAGAAAAGATCTGTCGGTATACGTACGTGCGCGTCTACACACAGAGCCGGTTGACCTGTCGATAGAGTTTTTTATTATCGACGATATATGTGTTCGTTCACCGCGAAAATACACACCACCAGATAACGGTAAAAACGGATTCGACGCGCGTTACTCGAGTTTCGATAACCACGAAACGGCCACGATATCGCGTTGCAATGAAAGAAACATACCGAACCAACACACCAAAGGCCTGGCACACGTACGTATGATTGTATACGCACCACGTAACGGGCAACGCTGGCAAATAATTCTAACGATAAGATACGTTAGTGGTTCGCCGCTTTTCGACGGTTTATACGCGCATCGTTTACATCGGAGACGCGCAATCGTTACGGAGCATTCTTTAAATACGAATCTCGACAACTTACTCACCGTTCGCGCCGGATTATTCGATCGACCGCGAAACACTTGACGCGTCCATCACGTTACACTGTACCCGTGTGTCTCTCTCGTTAAATCTTCATCGCGCGAACTCGATGACAATCGCGCGATTAGTGACGATTAATAATTAAGGAAACTACGACGAAAACGATACCGACCGCTCGGAAGGCCGCACAGAACTGGCTAGCAGCCGCGACCCCACCACGCGGTATCCCGTCACCGAGGATGCCAACAAATGTAAACATCGCTACAGCTGATCGTCGCCCCTCGTCGCCCCTCGCCGCGCGCAGCATCGCGGTATGTACGTCCGTAGGTACTATGTGCATCATACACACGGGGTATTCTACCAACTTTAACCCTCTTAAATATTATCGTTATTTGAAATCGGACTTTTATACATATTGTGTGGGACCGTAAATGGAATTACAAAAATTACTAAGAGCGTAACAAGGCTGAAAGTCGGACGCCTAATCCGCTTAACGCATGTCCGACTTGTTTATTCGAATAGGTCAGAAGCGGCGAGGTTTGGATATCGTTCTCGATCTTCCTTTGCGGCTAGTATTCCTGGAAAGGGGGAAGGAACAAATTGTCGCCTTAAATTTCCAAACATTTTCAAGTTTAACTATTCAAATTGCTACTTGGCACTATTATTCTAATAGTATCAGTACCCACGATTTATTTTATCTTTTCGTTTATTAATTATTCGATTATAGAAAACTTGCCGGTCACCGATGATCGCCATAGCAATCAAGGTGTTAATAAAGAGAATTCGATATTAATTTGTCTATTCCTTTTTTCCACGAACATACGAATAAAAAGTATAATAGATATTATAAAGTTCGCTATTAGCATATAATTGGAAATTCTCCTATTGCAGATCGCTTTTTTTTTAAATTAACCGTTTCAGTATCACGGGTCAATGTTGTCGGCCAACTGAATATTACCAAGCGGCGCAGTGGTGCTTATTTTATTGTTTTACTATTGTAATGGTTGTCTATAAGAATAAAAACGTGTACACCTACAAAGCGTAATATTACCCCAATTTTATCTTAATTTACCTCAGACTGAACAGTAACCATAAAGTCACGCGTCGACAGAAACCGAGCGTGCTGCAATTGTCGGCTTCGCAGCCTAGAGCGCTGCCACTTTTCGACACAGAAGAGAGGAAGCGCAATACCGCCGCTTGCCACTCAAACGATTAATATAAAATAGAATAAAAACTTCAAACCATGCAGATAACATGTATGTTATATTATTATTTCTATTACGTGCAGACTTGATTTGCATCCGTTCTAAAGCATATGAAATATACGCTATTTTCATAGAATTTTGAACATAGAATGCGCTGCACGTGCCAATAGGTATATGTAGGATAACCACTTCGGTGATTCGGTAAAGATAAAAGTGTTCGAACCGCTATATTCAAATATGTATTTAGTCAGCTTTACTTTCACATTTTAGCAGAGTACAAAATCCTAAAAAAAGTTATTTAATAACTAAGATTCACAGCCATCAACCTACCACCTAAGAATGTGTGTTATAAAAATCGTTTCCTTTTCGCTCCTTTCGCGCGGACGATCTGCCTGATAATGAATCACGTGTTTCCGTACGTCACAAGCAACAGTCACTGCATCCGGAGCTGTGCATCTGAAACCTTCGAATTATATTTATAAATTATACAAATGGTCTTTACGTTTCCTACAAGGGGAGTTAAATTGATGTCAGAACACGATGTTCTTGTAACTTTGTAGACCAAAAGGAGCCTGGAGAAAAAACATTTGCTATATTATGTTTCGGCGGAAATTAACCCTTTGCACTCGAGTAGCGCTTCTAGGGATAATTTTAAACGTGAAATGTAAGCGTTGTTTATGTCGAAACGTAGCAGTTAACGAAAAAAATCAAAGTAAATAGATCATAAGCACTTGTAACTCTTTTCTTCTAAAATAGAGCTTTCAAATTTTCAAAGTTTCATTGGAAACGGAACCAAAAGGGTTAATATTTAAGTGGAAAAGAGAAGAAAGGAAGCAGACAGAAAAAGAATAGAACGACTGACAGGTGGCTCTATACCAACTGGTATAAAAGATACAAATGTCCAGACCATTTTTACAAAACTGAACAAAAATTGTTAAAACAAGTAAAATGATGACTAAAGCCTCTCCCTCTGAATTTCGCATAAATTGTAAATAAAATTTGTTGCTTTCAAACAAAATCTTATACATCTTAAAGACGTAAATTTCAAATCTTCTAACGAGTACTCAAGATATCTTTAAGATATTTTTAAAATGTTTAGGAATTCCTTTTAGCGTCGGATTAGGATCTGCAGATCCAGTAATAAGAGAAATCGTAAAAATAGGAATTTACATTATACAGCACAGAAATTGAATCGCGTACAAAAACATCTCAAAAGCGATGTAAATCTAACAATTTCTCGCTTCAATTTTTCCAGTTCCCTAAAAACTTGTCAATTAGACGACAAAATGGGCTCCGACACTTTCTGATAGAATTTCGCGTGAACCTGCACAATTAGTCGTCACAATTATTTTGTGTAAAAAAAAATAGTTTCATCCGAGACTCCCAAAAGAATCAAATTTTGATGATTAGCTGGATGTACATGCAACTTTGCAGCCTATTAAAAAAAATAAAATAAAATAAAATACAATAAATGTTAGCAATTATGCAGAGTAACTTAAGGCAGAGCGTGATTTGATATAGAAAATAAATATTTATTATACAGGGTGTCCCAGAACTCCTGTAGGAGCCGGAAATGGAGGGTAGCTGAGACTATTCTGAACAACAATTTCCTTTGCAAAAATATCGGATGGGGCTTCGTTTTTGAATTATTAAGCAAAAACACTGAGCAATCAGAGCGCGTCTCGGGCGCGCGCTCAGTACCGTCAGTGTAGCGTCGAGCCTAGTCGCCACGGGAAAAGCGCCTCGGTAGAACAAGAAGTGTTAAGTCCTGGGATCATCTAATTTGAATAGTAGAGAGATAAAACATTGTATTATTATAAAATAATGAATTTAATATCGTTCAAGCTTTATTTTTCAATTGTTTTAAAGAGCAACTGAGGACGGTACATGGGGTGTTACCGACGAAATTAGCGAAACAGAAAATTGTGTTTTTTCAAAAACCAGGCCACTTTTCGGATAAATTAAAGTTATAGAGACATTTATAACAACAAAATATTTTATGTAATGGTGTTAAAAAGCCGATTTTTAATAAAATAATATTTACCGACTTTTTATTTTACCCCTGGCGCCACCTGCGAACAAAGTGCTGAAACTGCTCAAAAATTGACAGGAATCTGCCGTACCTACAATGATTATTTTTTAAGAAAATAATTTTTTGCTGTTTTCACGTGTTTGAAGCATCTAATCGCTTCTATTTTACACTAGTTATCGATTCCAATTGTCCGATTAATCCTAGAAGCCCGAAATATTGAAATATTAAAGATTAAATGTTAGACTTCCGAAACATCGTTAAAAATGCCGGGCTTTTCAAAATGAGTAATGTACTATTTTGATATTTCTTAATTAAATTCCTTATAAAGGTTTATTAATTAAACTTCTGCTTTAATTATTAAACTAGAAGAACTGGTGTATAATTTCTGATTGTTTCAATAAGAGAAAAACCTACATTTATGTCTTTTCTTCATTAATATAACTTTAAAAAAAATATAATTATTTAAAAAATTGTAAAAATAATAAAAAATAGAGCTTGTACGGTGACAAATTGATACTTTTATGATAATATAAAGTTTCCCCTTCCTTTAGTTCAAATTTGGTGATCCTAGAACATCATTTAAGTATATAAATCGATATAAACCTGCGCTTGATTACGAGACTCGGAGACTACATTTCAGAGCCTTTATTTATTATTTTCTTGCTTTATCGCGATTGTTAACTAATTAGAAACGTTCATGGTACTAAAAAGCTGCATTTATTCAATAAACTACATGATTCATACATTCAGCTTTACAATAGTTATTATATTATTTATAACTAACGTTTACAATTGTAATTTTGCGAGATTGCTGTGGAGGGAGTGGGAGGTCCGATCGGCGGACTAGTGTTCACTCTCTCGCACATTGGTGTTGTGCGCAGGCGCGAGTTTGGCGTAGAGGGAGTGAGAGACTAGATGCTCGATGCTCTCACTCGCACATTGAGGGAGTGAGAGGTGAGATCGGCGGACTAGTGTTCACTCTCTTGCACATTGGTGTTGTGCGCAGGCGCGAGTTTGGCGTAGAGGGAGTGAGAGTCTAGATGCTCGGTGCTCTCTCTCGCACATTGAGGGAGTGAAAGGTCCGATCGGCGGATGAGTGTTCTCTCCCTCTTACGCATTAGCATACTGCGTTGGCTTGGTGCGAGTGAGAGGGGTGACGCTCTCGCGCAGTCTTTCCTCTCGCTGGTTCATCGGCGTACCTGGCGCGGGCTGTGATGTATAATTTTTAATCGTTGCGTTACAATAATTAATAGTATGAGTTATTCGAGGTACAGACTATTGTAGATCGGTTTTTCGTGTTCGAAAATGTAAAATTCGATACCAGATTGTAGACGGTGTTTTTAGACATGACTTTTATCTTTATGTATCAATAATTTCTCAATAATTGTGAAAATAACATTTTTCTCATTTTTATACGAGATGGACAACAGCTGCGTCATGTTGAAAATGACAATAGTTCCGCGGTCCATTAGCTCGCAGAACTATTGCCGAAAACAGAGCCGCCATGTTGGAAATGACAATAGTTCCGCGGTCCATCAGCTCGTAGAACTATTGTCGCGGAAGGAGTGAGAGGTCCGACACGCGGACTAGTGTTCTCTCCCTCGCACATTGAGGGAGTGAGAGGTCCGACACGCGGACTAGTGTTCTCTCCCTCGCACATTGAGGGAGTGAGAGGTCCGACACGCGGACTAGTGTTCTCTCCCTCGCACATTGAGGGAGTGAGAGGTCCGATACGCGGACTAGTGTTCTCTCCCTCGCACATTGAGGGAGTGAGAAGTCCGACACGCGGACTAGTGTTCTCTCCCTCGCACATTGAGGGAGTGAGAGGTCCGATCGACGGACGAGTGTTCTCTCCCTCTTACGCATTAGCATACTGCGTTGGCTTGGTGCGAGTGAGAGGGGTGACGCTCTCGCGCAGTCTTTCCTCTCGCTGGTTCATCGGCGTACCTGGCGCGGGCTGTGATGTATAATTTTTAATCGTTGCGTTACAATAATTAATAGTATGAGTTATTCGAGGTACAGACTATTGTAGATCGGTTTTTCGTGTTCGAAAATGTAAAATTCGATACCAGATTGTAGACGGTGTTTTTAGACATGACTTTTATCTTTATGTATCAATAATTTCTCAATAATTGTGAAAATAACATTTTTCTCATTTTTATACGAGATGGACAACAGCTGCGTCATGTTGAAAATGACAATAGTTCCGCGGTCCATTAGCTCGGCAGAATTTTCTATGCCGTTTATTAAACAGAGCCGCCAATGTTGCAATGACAATCGTTTCCGCGGCTCAACATTAGCTCGCAATGAATATTGCCGAAACATAGCAGCCATGATGGAAATGACAATAGTTCCGCGGTCCATCAACTCTAAAAAAAAAAAAAAAATTTTAAAATTTTTTAAAAAAAAAAAAAAAAAAACATCTTTCTTTTTTTCTATTGCCGAAAACCAGAGGCCGCCATGATGGAAATGACAATAGTTCCCCGCGGTACCATCAGCTCGCAGAACCTATTG